>BHDV01005900.1:416285-452244 GCA_005406045.1 Adoxophyes honmai | reverse complement strand
TTTAAGCTACAAAGATGGCAACACTGGTCTAGGCGTCACAACACGACAGACAAATGTGAACGGTCGGCGTCACGACAGATCACAAGACAACAGATCACGACAGCCAAATGTAAACGCGGCGTAAGCCGCAGGTATCAGCTAGTAGGTACAAGAATAAAACAAAATTCATGTCATATTTTTTATTATGTACAAACATTATCTAAAATACCCAAATACATAAAATTAGTTAGGTCCTTACTAACTGATTGATTTAATTTCAATTGGTTCAGTCCACTGATTTATAACTTACATAAACCCAATATTTAGTTAATTTATTATCATAGACAGGCACTTGTATAACTTTGTTTTACATTATCACATATGTACAGAGCTACAAAAACAGTACTAAGTGAACTAAAAATGTACTTAGTTACTTACATACAAAATAATTTTCCGTACCATCTTGGACCTCAATACAATAGGTACAATCTGTATCTGTGTGTGTAAATTGAGTTAATGCTTATAAGCATATAAGGCTTAGAATCTTATAATATAAGGTACATTCTAGATTTTCTAGATTGAGAAGATTTTAAAAATGCATAGCAAGCCGAAAATACGTATAATTCTGACTGTATTCTAGTAGTTTACCTAAAAGTGTGACGTGTTCGAATAATTTTTACTATTTATCTCTGGTTTGCCTGTATTCAGTTGTACAGTCAAAAGAAAGTGCTTTATCCATTAGCAATGACTGTTCATGCTTCAGAAAAAAAAACTAAACAGAAGAATAACGTATCCCCTCAATATGAGAGACCGCAGCGTGACTATGACTAAGTGGTTATTTTTCTCACATTTTATTCAATTTACTTATCGGTGGTGCTACTGTCCACATGTGCTTCGGTGAAAAAAAATCCAATAAACAAAAACATTTTTTTGTTACCTTTTGATCCAAGTACCTAAGTAAAATCTAGAATACAAACCGGAGTTTAATCGGTATCGAATTACATCTCAATAAGGCGCTAGAGTATAAAGTTTCTGTAAGGTGCTTTTAATTGCGTTATTGGCGATAAGTCTTTACTTCAGAATAAAATTGCTCGGATGCGAATAAAAGTGCGAATTATATTCGTGGTTTCATAAAAAAAATGTGTGAGAAATTTAATGAATAACGGTCTACTTTGATTTAAACTTTTTTTCCGGAAGAATGCACCTTCAAGATTTAACTACCTATGACGAAACTATTGTGGTATATGAGTTCTATATTTAAGAACCTTTCAGTCATTATTAGAAGTCGTAATCATGCCTCAGTATACTTAATATTTACATTTTTCATAATATAATTCTCACTACATATTAACAATATTTTAACTTCTTTATAATACTAATAGGCATATTTTCTCTTATCTACTGTACATTTTATTACATTTCAGTATTTACAGTTAATCCACATAGGTATTGGATCAATACTTTAACACGTAAACATACATCGAAGTAACTATCGTATATTAAGACAAGAACCATGTAAAGGAATGCGAGGTATTTCCTTCGAGATTTTTCTCTTTGATTACCCTAATCAGTCATTGGTCGATGGGCACTCAAACGCCCACAAACCTCACGAGTGATTCAAGGGTTCTCTACATTTTTCTAAATACCCATAACCGTTACATGAACAGTTCGTTGTCTTTATTAAGTCTCTAATAAATACAAGCTTCAATGGCACTTACGAATTTTACAGAGTTACCTACCCACAAATGACATATTGGACATGAAATAATAGTTGTTTATTATACCAATTTGTGTGATTCAGTATCGTTAACTAACTCTGGTTCGATTTGTTTATTTTACGCCACTTTAGATGTTGTCCGACTATGCCTGCGTGGAATTGGCTTCTAGTTCTATCTTGCGCACCTCTGTTCTAAATGAACCGCAGTATCGATGAGAGCTGAACTTAAATTGGACTCTATATAATAGAGGCATTCTCAAGACGTAGCTGGTCCTTTTCCTGGTCGTTTTCCGTTGTCTAGAGTGATTTGACTAGATGTGATTTTTCATACAACTAGATATGTACTAAAAAATAGTATAGAAAAAAACCTGTAAAGTATCATCAGTTAGCTATACTATGATATTTCAATAATTTTTATCATGTCCAATGTGTTACCCTGTAGGTACGTCTACATTCAACTCTTACAATAACTTCAATAAATGCATTTGAAAGGCACCTCACAAACACTGTAAATGTCCCAGGCATTTGACTGTCCGCGGTCAAAGAATAGTTTCTCCCGCCGAGTAGTGATAGTGGCGCGGTTTGCGGTACGAGTGTTGCTGCGGCGGCCGGTAGGTGGCGTACTTGTGCGTGTGCCGCGGGAGCGTGTGCGCGTGCGGCGCGTAGCAGTGCAGCGTCAGGGGCGTCGGCGGAGGGCCCGGCGGGCACTTGGCCGGCGGCGGCTTCCGCGGGCCCGCCACCCGCCGCCACAGCGCCTTCAGCCGCGGCGTCGCGATCCACACCGCCACCATCACGCCCAGAATCTGCGTTGCGAAGATCCGGAACAGAAACACCCATAACGCCGGCCGCGCTTGCGTCGTCGGCTCTGAAGATGGCACGGGAGCCGCCAGCCATTCGTCTCGCCACGCGTACTCGTACACCCACGTCGCTAGTATACAAGCGGTGGGCACAGCGTAAAGCGCCGCAAACGCTCCGAGCCTTAGCACGCTCTGGTCCGTATGCGGCTGAGGAGGCGCGTTTAACAGGGCCGAGGGCGCGGGCGCCGGCGCCGGCCGCCGCAGCACCGCCCGGAGCCCCGACGACAGGAACACGCAGCCCAGCAGCAGGCACACCGCCTCCGGGACGATCACCAGCGCCAACAGAGACTTGCTCGACTGGTTTCCCACGAAACAAGTACCTGAAAACAAAACAAAACTGCGTTAGGCAAACAATGCTGACTCCTCGCTTTGTGTCGCGGCTTGGCGGATACGGAGTCGTCCTCCCGAAAGCTCTTTATCGCGCTGAATAACATTCCGATTACCAGTAAAACAGCTCTCAAAGCGAACACCTACATAAATATACGGCGAGAAAAAAGGCTTGCATTAATAAGGCAGCGGTTAAAAGAGCCGATTTAAATTGAAATACGAGCGTGTGAGGAGGAAAGGTGTCGTATTTAACGGCTCGAATAATGGTCGCGCATTTCTTTCGTTCACATGGCAAAATAAAAAATAAAAGCATAACACTCGTCTCGTGGTATAATAAAACTGCAATATGCCTGTGTATAGCCAGCGCTTTTTTACGCCGATGCGCGTTGGCGACGCAAAAGGCTTTGCTAGGACAAGTTAAGTGATACTGCCCCCAGCGAGCTTCGGCTCGTAAATTTAAAAGATGATGTTGACTTTATTAAGTACGTGGCTAAACACATAAAATCATTCTTAGTAAAGAAAGTAAACATAAATTCAGGGGCAGGAATTACACATATTAGGTACTCAATTACCTAGTAGGTCTATTTTTATATCATAAATAAAAAAATACGAGATAAATCAAGCTAGGGGCAGAATTACTTATTTAACTTATCCTACGGTACGGTCTTTGGAGAATTCGTGAAAGGAAGACGAATCTGACCAACGAAATGTTTGGCAACGATAAATAAAAAAGTTTAATTTAAAGAGTGAGTTACAATTTCAACTGGAACTCTTTATAATTACAGGCCCTAAAGTTTTAATTCCGGTAACGCCCCGTTTCTCTTTAACAAAAACAAAATATCGAGGCATTAACGAGCCGATACTTGCACTAAGAAAGATCATTATCGGAAACCGGCTGAGATCGTGTCCGCTCGTACCTTAGGAAAAAATATCCGCCGGCGATGCAACTTGAAAACAATCTCATTTAAATAAAACTCCCAACGAATTTCCATTCAGGGATGGAGGGACGTGTTATTTGCATGATGCAGTAAATCCACCAGTTTTTGTCGATGTTGAAGTTTAAAGCACCCGGTGTTGGTACTTCATAACGTCTTGTGGAACTCTGATTTATTATAATCGCATACAGCGGCAGTAAGTAACAAAAATAACTTAGCACAACCTTACAAAAACACGACATAAATCTGCCGTGATAACTAAAAGCTGCAGAACAAGCATTCTCGCATCGGTCGGGGCGCTAATCGGTCAAGATTGGCGGAGGGCATTAATACAAATGCAAACGGATTTAAGACCTATACAATACATATATTGTCACGCCTCTTTCCTGCAGAGGTAGGCAGAGACCATGTATTCCACTTGCTACAATATCTCTTTCGGTTCATTCACATTCGTCAATCTCTTACAATGTTCGTCCTTACTCAACAAATTGTACTTAGGTACTCTTGTATTGATTTTAAAGCGTATCCTAGAGCCAATTAAGAATCCTACCCATATCCTGATTTAGAGGCTTTTCAGGCTCTCATCGTAATACCTAGTTACTGATTAGCCAAGTAAGCACTTAATTCCATCGCAGTCATTAGATATCAATTGATGTTGTGGTAAAACAGCCGGTAGCATTCTTTTATCTGATTGTGTCGGGGAAAACCAACAAAGTCCAAAAATACTTAGGCGCTATCAGAAACTTTGAGTTAGCGTGCCGCTGAAGTCTTACTAATCTGGACACTAAGTCCTTGTTATTAATTAGATTTTTAAGGACATTATCAGGGCGGTCTACTTGAAACAGCCGCTAGTCAGTCTGCTTTAATCTACCCTAGCTTATTTGATAAGAGCTTTGTTGATTACGTCTCTTGCCTAGATATAAGCCGCAGTGTTATTTATAGAATTACCTACTTAAATTTACATTGCGCTCATATTTTGTTTCAAATGTGACGTCTTGTGTAAATATTCGTTAGCTTTTGATACTACACAGAAATAAAATACGTAAACTTCAAGCCAGTCTTCCGAAATGGGATAGTACAGTCCACGAAATCTAACTCTACAAGATTGCAAGACTCCCCCAGTAGAAATATTGACACGTTAAATGCCGGGGACTGTAACAAGTGATGATGATGAGGTGCTACAGAAATGCAAATATTGTTTTAACAAGATGATGGACGGTGAGGGGGTATTTTCATGTTCGAAATAATTGTGATCATCGCTATCGCTTCCCACTATGTTCTTACTAAGGAAGTTTTAAACTACGTGTCCCTACGTATTCTTAGATCTTTAAAACTGCGCAATGGATTTTGAGGAGGATTTTAGTAAATAGATAGAGTGATTTAGGAGGAAGGTTTGTATGTAACAGAACAATGTGAACTATACTTAGTAGGGAAACACTCACTTATATCTAACTAGGTTTCCGCCCGCGGCTTCGCCCGCGTGGAACTCGGTTATATTGCGGTATAAAGCAAAACTATAAGAAAACTTCTCGTTTCTAACGACACACAGCACCATCGATCTATCATCTATCGATCGATCATCGATCGATATCGATCTATCATCTTCTATCTTTATGTCTGCAAAATTTCAAATCAATCGGTTCAGTAGTTACGGCGTGAAAGCGGAACAAACAAACAAACAAACAAACAAACAAACAAACTCACGTTTTGACTTATAATATTTAATATTATATTGTAGTAAGGATAAGGATAAGGATTTAAGAGGTTTCTATTGTTACCTCGTAACTCTTTTAGTATTTTTAAATCAGCGTTGCACCCGTGCGAAGTCGGGGCAGGTCGCAAGTTATCAATTAGATTAGTCCCTCCCGTAATCTGTGGTTCCTGTCCCTGGTAAGCGTCTTAATGAGTCCGTTTGACCCCAACTACAATGAGGCGGCACTGCCTTACAAACGCTGAATGCCATTATGGTATGAATGCGTGCTCCTGCGCTCTCGTACCAGATTTAATCGCTTTGTGCGAGCCGCCGATCAAACAAAATAATAAAGGACTATTACCGAGAATTGCCATTCGCGCCATTGTGGTGTTTCGATACGGATATGTATTAGGAGGTATTGGTATCGGAAGTCTAAACAATGGGCGATTCAATCGGAAACCTCGACTTTGTTTGTTTGTGCGTTGAACTAGCGGGTCGAATATTCTTTTACAAATCTAAAGCTTAAAAGCTGCCCCGGTTTCTCTAACTCGCTCTTTATATGTTAAAACCTCTTTTCAAACAATGAGTCAACAACCCAAAAACAAAATGGAAACTCTCAATCAAAAACTGAAATGAGTTCGGATATTTTGAAGCATTTTATCACGCTTGTTCTCAGCACAGCATGTAAATTTAAGGACGCACTTAGCACGAGGACAATTTGTTCTTATCTTTATGAAAACATCACACTTCCATATGTATTCATGAGTATCAATATCGATTACGTCGCGACGCAAAAGGGCCTTTTTAACGATAAAGATTTGATAATATGACTTCTTGTGGTAGCTAGCCTCTTTGAGTTGAGTTGCTAGGGTTTCCTCACACCTAAAAACGCAGGATCAGCTTAAGTTGTCAGAAAAAGCTAAATGCTGCATTGATAGCGAAAAAGATGCCAAATCGTCGGCTGGCGTTGGTAGAGCCGAAGTTGACCAAAGCTTTACACCAGCAGACTCACAAATACAATTTTCTTTGAATTATGCCGTTTTAGCTTTTAAATGCGTTTTTAACCCCCTCTCGAAAACTCAGCGCCGATACATAGGGCAAGATCATTATGTGAATTTAACGATTACGAATACTTTAATTAGCTACCTGTCTATAAGTAACGCAACTATGGGCTAGTGTGAGTAGAAAACATGTACTACCTACTGTGGGAAAGACTCCTCTTGAGGGATCTTTATCCATAATTCATAGCTTTGTCCATGTAGAGTTCCTGTGCTTTGCCTTCCCCGTTTCGGAATACAGGCGTGATGTATGTATGTATGAGTAGTAATATCTCCATCCCAGTTTGCAGCAAGCAATTATTAGCATGTGTAAACTTCGCATTAAAGACAAGAAGGGATAATGGGAAAGACAAGTCAGGCTGTAAAAACACGCATACACCGATAGATGGCGCGCCACTTGGCTTAATCACATAGCTATTTGAAAAGGCGGACTTGACAGTTTTTATGTAAGAAAGCCGTACACTCGTACAAGTAACTGTCGCCTAGAGACTGGAAGGTGCGTATGATTGACTTGATAAAGTATTACAATGTTAGCTGACGACTTTTTCTTCGCGCGTCGAAGATGTTATGTCCATAGTGCAACGACATTCTTGGTGCGATAAAACTAACCTTTTAAAGTGAGTGCTCATTAGCTCCTTAAAGGGCCTACAAGTTGGCTTTTTCATAGAGTTTAGAAAGCAAAGCGAGCAAGTAGCGAGTAGGCTTAGCACAGCATCACGCGTGGGATTAGACTACTTGTCATTTTGTGACGTCTCTAGTTAAACAGTGACGGTATAGTCCATCTCGTGCGCATCTCTACTCTCACCTTGTTGCGTTAAGCCGGCTGGTACAAAAAAATACAAGATAGGGACAGTATTTTCAGGGCTGTAATAAATTACAAAACTTAATTAAGTACATACTGGGTCGAAAGGATGCTACAGAGGGAAAAACTCCAACAGGAGGAGGAAACTCTCTCTAGGCAGATGTTATACTCAAGAACCGAAGTCAACAAAGAAAGTTGGAAGTTGCATATAAATGGATAACCAACCGAACCGAAACATCATTGCCGCGATGTAAAATCTCACAGTTAATGACGTCTCTAGAAAAAGTTCTACTATTCCCCGGTAGATGGCGCTAAGGGTAACACTATCTTAACTTACCAGTAAGCTCATCAGCGTCAACGTCCCGGGTGACGAGCACGGCTGCAGCCAGGGCGGCCGGCACGCCCCACGCGGCCAGCTGGAGCAGCGACGAGTGCTGGTCGCCGCGTGCGCCCGCGCCGGTGGCCGGCCGCAGCACGCTCGCGCGCCATGCGCCTGCGACTACCACCCACCTGGAACGGAGGAGAGACTTGTTAATAACTTTACAAGGAGACAGAGAAGAGGGGAACGGCTAGATAATATATGGTTTACAAGGGTTGACAAAAAAAATTGGGTATCCCTTAGTTTGCTTTGTTTGCGGTCGATGGCCTTTTCGTTGGACAGATTCAAAAAAACTGTTACTGGCCTACCAATACCGAAAGCTGTTAAGACCGCCGAAGACAGCAACACGTGGAAGAGCATGATAAAGCAGGATTTTAGACTAGATACGACCTTCAGCAATGAAGACTAAGAAGAAGAGATCACTTTGTTATTCCACTAATCTAAGTGAAACAAACCGAACTAGCTCAAATAGTGACTTTTAGTACGATGCAAGGTGTAGGTGTAAGTACAATTGCTGTTTATGATTAAGTCAAGTGGATGTACCCTCATTAACCCAGTTTAGTCGATTAAAGTGCCGCCAAACTCAAGCACGAAAAGTATTTAGAATTGGTACTGACATACATGCTCTTTGTACTCGTAGTCGTAATCTTTGTACTCTTTAATTTTAGTTAAAGGTGCTTGAATTAAAAAGTGGCAAAAAGCCGAAATATTAGCTTTATAATCTTAATAAAAACCGACCAGATTTCGTTTAAACCTAGCTAACAACCACTGCAAAGAAACTATTTATAAAGCACTTGATGTTACTTTGATGGGCACGGAGCATCTTTGACTTGGTTCGTACTTGGTCAGTTTCAGATCGAATTTTTTTGTGCATTTTATGTTGTTATATTTTATCTTATAGCTTGTGCTGTTGCCTGTAATCGCTGTCCGAAGTATATGTACCTATAAAAATAATATAAAACCAGGGATTGCAAACTCGAAAAGCAATACAGCCTCTAATTTAACTCTCTTCATTTTAAGTCTCTACCAAGTTGAAATGCACCGGCCTCATTCTGTTAGGTACTTTGTAAAAGTATCAACTTACTTCGTAATGAAGTTATCCACAAATACAATAATAATACTTATGTGTAACTCACTTACAGAATCACGTTAAGGTTAGTTGTTGTAATACAATTCGACACGAAACATTATCGAGTTTCGGAATTAACAGATAAAAATAAAACAACTGACTGCTGAGTCGGCTTCCCGACGCAATTAAACACTCAATAAACGACCACCCATTAAATATGAACGGCACGATCAGCTGTACCTAAGGGCAGGTGAATTGACGAAATTGCTAGCTATGCCCAGGTTAAATATCATGTAATAATTGCTTAGCAGTCGTTAAAAGTGCAAGCTTGCACTAAATTGCAAAATTAAAGTTTTCGTTTGACTAAATACAGACTTGTAAATTGGTTTTTCATGTGAATAGAAGCGAATAGCTTCCATCGATGAATGTAGAGTTGTATTTACTGTATTCCCTAACTGTCACGTAAAACAAAACATTCATTCCGTGTGGTTTTGGTTTAAAATTACACCTCTTTACATCTTCGGTGGGTAAGAGGTGACTAAGAAATTATCTTTATGTTATGCTTTAGGCGACAGACTAGCAACATGTCGTTATCATAGGTACTTATTTTTTTATATCTTTATGCCTTAAATTGTAGCAAAGGTGTTTACAGAGAGAATACAGGTGTGAAGTTTATCATTTTATCCTCTCTGGGTGTTCCTTAGCAGCTAACAGCTAACCAGTTGCGGCGTATTCTCTTAAATTGATCCTCGTAAACCGAGACTGTTGAACCTGGCTGAAAGTAAATTATAGCCCATGTCACCCCTTACTTAGCTCGTTAAAAGTTAAAACCTCTGACAGGTAAATCCAGCGCACGAACAAGAAAGGTGTCGCGATGGGTCAGGCCAGGATAACTAAATCCCTAAACAAACCTAAGTTAAGCCGCGGCCATACATTCGGGCAGGCTCAAAGGGCGCGCGGAGACCTAGTGGGGCTGGTCCGAGCTCTCCGCAGTGGCGTGAAGGTACACTTGAACAAACAAGGGTCCTTATTTGAACAGAACCGAAAGTGGCGATAGTCCAAACAGTCTTGTTTGCTCGCCCGCTCGTATGTTTGATCCGGCCTCCGCCACTAACACATGTTGGCCAACATTTTACTAATGTTTGTACGATTTGCATTGTGATAATTAGGTGCTGGTTCTTTGAAGGAGGCGCAATTATGTGTAGTGAGTGGAGGCGAGAGCGTGTGATTCGTAACCATAATTTGAAAGGCAAATGCCTTGTTTCTCTGTAGTCAGCGGTGTCGGCGTCCCTTAAATCGCTCCTATCTCACCAGGACCATAAGATAAAGTTTACCGCCACACAGTTTCTAAATCTTTACGAAAACGGATTAGTTAAAATAATCATGAGACCGGTAAATGCAAATGTTATTACGGTCGAGGCGTGAACGAACAGACGCTTTTAAAACGCTTTTATTTTCCTTTTTATGTGGCAACATGTCGAACCTCAAGTGGCCATTAAACGATAGCGTTATCTTGCGGGGAGTGATCGGTTTCGCATACGGAATACTTTGGGAACCGGAATATGGGCATAAAGCAGATAGTGCATCGCAAGTGTCATTTTTATCTACAAATCTAGTGTGCATGGCTGATTGAAGCCTTACGTCATCTAACCTCGATTCCTAATTAGAATTCATACTCGTTCAACTATAAACAAAGGGATCATAGAGACAAGTAATAAGAACAAGAGTTCGCTGTTTTGTTGTCTATTGCAACTGGTGTCGAGTTGCCGGTTAAGATTACGTAATCCTTTCGGTATCTAATCTAAACAAGTTGATTTTTAGGTCTTACAAGTATGAATTTGTATAGCGGGTTGTTGGCGAGTATTAAAACTTATGCTAAATGTGACTGGCTGACGAGGCCACACACGCGGCCATTACAATCGTGTTCTTATTTCAAATGTGTCGGGGCTCGTAAACGTCAACATGACGCGCGCCGTCGGCCCGCACCTCCAACCTTTGCACGGTCAGCTTTTACAACGGAGATAATTCACGGAGGATTCACCTCGTCTGCTGCGGGTAATGTTCAACTCGATATAATATTATATTTACGACCGCTGTTACAGCTTTTCAGTTCTTGGCATGTGCGTGGATAATTTTGACATTTGTAATTATTGTCTACGGTTCTAGGATATTGAACGAATGTAGTTTTCATGAACGAAAGTCTACTTGGCTTTTTAGGAAAAATAACGGTGTGTTTGGTCAGCCATTATTTGAAAATGTCTCTAGTAGGAAGATATTCTTTTATTACAAATCGAAATGGTTGCTTAGTAGTATTTCCCTAACTTTGAGATGGTATTCGTTTACCACTAGCAGTCAGAATGCGTCCGCTTCGTGGCAAGGCTCGTAACAATAAAACCTAACTCCCACTATACTATTTAGGTGAACGCACCATTTATTGCCTTAGACGGCCGTCGCTATTCCTGTACGAGCCTTTAAATATCTCTGGGGATGAATATATTTTACTGCCTGTGGCCCTATAGAAGCAGAAATATTTCAAGACTGTAGGAAGTCGATCGAAGTTATTTCAGCCTGATTTATCAGTGGCCGATGCTTCCGCTGCACCGCTGTGATCGGCGCAGTTTTTCATCATAATGTATCCTGTCATAAATACACGATAGTAATAAAATGTGTTGATGTTTCCCGGTATAAATAAACATTATGACATTTAGGGTTGTGCCAGTTATGTGGAAGGATAAAAGGCTGTCAGTTTGTTAGTAAGCAAGTGCGAGCGCGCGGAGTGCGCCCGCGCCGCCGCCGAAGGGACGCGAGTTATTTCGGGAGCTCGTAAAATCGATTATCCGTCTGAATCGTGCACGACTCCCGCTTGACAGCTTACAGGCTGGTTTGGCGCCGGATCGCCGACGACGCGTTCGGTTAAATATGTTACGACTACAAGAAGTTAAACACGACTTCAATCGACGCGTCACGGGAAACTACGTTAGGCTTCAGATAAATTACATACTATTTACGTTCTATGCTAGATATTAAATTTATGCACAATAAGATTGGCTGACAAAGATTGGTTTCATTCCCGGAAAAATATTTTACATGACAATGTACACATCCATTAATGAAGTAATATTCGTTTCGCTGGGCTCCGTCCTGTATACGGAGTACTTATTACGTGTAACGCACGCGCAGCGAACGAAACAGGATGCACTATTTCTGTTGCACCGCTCTGACAGAGATCTGTGTTTGTTATTAATGTGCTGATTCTAATATTATACTTATTATGAGACATTTATTGCGCGCGCATGCATTTCATGGTTGACATGATTGGGAGAGATACACCACAACATAAAACGTCTCGTGTTCATGTTACTGTCGTTAAAAATTCAGCAATTTTGTTTAAATTATTATCAAACTTGTTTGAGGATTTCTCAGTAAAGCTGGTAAGGGAGAGATTAATGTAGTGTCGAAGTTTAAAATTGCCTGTTACTTTGTGAGCATCGCGGTTCGGCGCTGTTCAGTCGACGATGACGGATGAATTTGCCAGGAAAATAATGAATTGATTGCTGGAAGCCACTTAGAGAATGCAGCTGTTGAGATTAAGGCAGTTTGTGTTCAAACGTAACTTAGTGCCCGTCTCTTTCTCAAAATCAGAAGGTGTGTCACTAAACTTCATCTATTTTAAGGTTTGAATGTGAAGTCAAACTGACTCACATTGCTAACGGGAATTCAGAACTTGTACAACTGGAAACATAGTTTTCAATGTAACAGTTTACACTTGCATTCTCGAGGTCAAGCCATGTTTTAATCCGCATAGAGCTTAATAGAAATGTCACAGATAATGTCCTAGTTGGAATATTGAGAACAATCATCAGATAAAAAGTCCTTTTTGGCATTCTACGAGTTTTCAATGTATTTTTCCGAGTAAAGCTATTTCCAGATCAATTAAACAATGTTCAGAAATAACGAATAGGGATGCCAATTAGTGAAGAAAAAGTTTATTTTTAAAACACCGCTATCCCTCGACCCTTGGTATTTGGTATTTGTAGCTTGCTTATAAATAGCGATACGTACCATTTGTTCTGTATCGTTACCGATCGGTCATTTAACTGGATTAATTGCCACCACATATGTAGTTTCCTTTGAACTAATAAATATTGATCGATTGCTTTACTAGGAAGCTTGGCTGGGCCTGGCTAGAGCTAAAACCAGTCGGGCTTGTTGCTTGTTAGAGCAACTCCCAGCGGCTTTTATGGATAGTTGCGGTGGGTGCTCGGGTCAGTTTGGTTTATTTTATGTCGGCAAATTGCCAACACTCCCTGTAGGCTGGGGCGCAATCATCTCTCGTTACAAACGACCTGAACATGTTAGAGGGGCTAGAGGAATGGGAAAATGCAATTGCACTGCCTTCATTATCATCCTTAACAAGTCTACGAACGTGACTTGATGATATTTACATTCGACTACATGGCGCTGAAGCTGATCGGATGCCGTTGATATCTTAGTGGCTTTGGTGTGTAGTTTTTAAGTTTTTGGGCCAAGTCTACATCACTTCTATTTGTATTGTTTCCAAACTCTTGAGTAAATTATTTTAATTTCCTTCAATAATCATTTTAATCAGCACAGTCTTACAATACAAAATTAGGTTCGCATTAAAGCAATTTTAGGCATTTTTATTTACTTGTTCTATGTCAGGACTTGCATTACACGCCACCAATACGACAAGATCTATGAAAATTCTGGAAATTCGAAGTGCCAAAACTAAGATTTCTTCACTCGGCCTGCACCAGCAGCCTTAGTAATTTTCTAGCGGCGCGACTAACAGGCCCCTATTATATCTAGACAGCTATTATACGCTATCCATGATACCGATACCAGCGCTTGTTAAAGCTTTTTGCCCCCATTTGTAAAGTCATGTAACGTGTATTTACATAATACAGCGAGCTAACGAAGCGAGCTTTGTGCATACAAACTGTGCCATTTATCTTCTTTGGTTAGTTGTAGCATTGTCGAACGCGGTCACACGATAAAATACGGTTTTAACGCTTAGAATTGGCAATCGAGACGTAAATATTGTAAGCAGGGAGCGAAACTACGGCACCGAGTGTTTTTAATTAAAATCTAGATTATTTGTAGATACCTTATAAAATAACAATTGATTGGCTTCTTTTGTTTTCAGATACTGAACTTGATTGATATTTGCTACAAGCGCGGTTATACGAATATGACCAGTAAATATTCACGTGATACTAAATACTAAAACATTTCTCATATAAATAACAATATTTATAGTTTTTACTATGGCGGCGCCCACGCCGTCATTTCTCTCCCAGATTATACCTAAGTTCCTACCTAGTGGAATGTAGTATAGTTTATGCATGTTTTACTATTAAGTGCAAGGCAATGCACGTTGCTTTATTGTGTCATTGTATTGACATGTATTAAATTATTTTATAGGATAAGACCTACCCTATGAACACGTGTTTAAGTTTATCGTTTACTTTTGATAGTGGTGCATATTGCTATTTTTGAATTACAAAACACAGACAACACAGGAATGTCATTTTAGAATCTGAGTTTAAAAAATAGACTTTTAAATGATAACTTTACGTCTTATACTGACTCGTAAGAAATATGTGTTTAGTTAGGCCACTGCTTTCAATCCTCACATCGCAAAGTAATCTCATTTACCTCGATGCTTATAGAAACTAGTTTACTAATTAATTTCGTCGAGTAGCTCATAAACTACAAGGTAAATTAAGTAATTATATAAATCTCCATCTCGCCAATTAGATATATTAGCGGATGTGTGCGTCTGATTATTAATCCGCCGGAGCCTCGTTCCCCATGTTAATGGGCTACCTGCTTGTAATTTACGAATAAGATTGATGGACCCGCTACTTCCACGCACACGGTATTCGCGAAGATGCTAATGAAAGCGCTTCTTTTTCTGAATGAAATTGAAACCTTCTGTTCTTTCGCCAAACGATAAATTACGAAATGCCACGTGGAGTCCACATTAGAAACACATGGGGTCACACAACATTACCTACATCTTTAAAACCATGACTATTTCACGATTTGTAGCCGAAGCAATTTAGGTTTAAACAGATGAGAGAGGTATAATAGAGACATGTTGCTATCCTGTCGCTTAAAGCATAATTATCTAAACCTATTTCCTAAGTTGCTTCTTAAGACATTCACAGATGAAATGGGGAAGTTCTATTCTACACCCGACACGGGTAAAACAACACCACGCTTTGTAAAATTTAGCGTTGTTAAATTTGGACATATCTAAAACTACACCCAAGATGACTTCCAACAACACTTTAAAAACACTTTACCGCCTTAAATAAACATCTAGTCAGTCTCTTTGAGCGACGTGTTTTAAAAAGCTTTCAAAACGCATTATGAAATTGGTCGTAATAACTAGATTTACGCTTCAAACGACCCGACCGAATGACAATCGATTCTCCCGATCAAATTGAAGACGCCGAGTTCTATTGTGAGGTTCAGAGTTATTTTAAAGAGGTTTCTCAAGGAGAGTCAGCAAGAATCGAAACGTAACAATATCGACTCTGTCTCGATTGGACTCGGTTCGGAAAAGCTCGATAGTTGGAGATGCTTCCGATGCGATAAACTCGAAACTCGTTAACGCCGAGGCTTTCCAGTCGGTATCGGATTGTTTGTAATGTTTGTGCTCGTGGGCGCGAAGCCTTAGCGTTGTTTGTAATTTAAGTTGCTTTAGTCGTGTAAGTTTTTGAATTGGTTTCGAAACGCGAGATGATTAACGATTGACGGATTGAGCCGGCGTTCTCAGAGATGGCTTCGTTAATCGGCCAGCTAGGAACTCATTTCTACCGTAATAATTATGGCTGACTGGAAAAGATAGAGTTATGATTATGAAACGTTCCTAAGATGTCAAAAGTTGTCACTCATTATGGTTGTTATCGCATTGAAAATTTTACACAACCTTGAACGCAAATCTGCTGTCTTAAAGGACTTATATACTTAGTAGGTACACACTCTTTTTTTAATTCTAAAGGCATCGCGGTCAAGTTTGGGTATGTGAATCTGTTTGTTGTTCAAACCGGAATAGCTACTTAAAACGGGAATATTACGTGACTCTACCTACGTAAGTGTGCTACCAAAATTATTGCCAAAAGGGTAGCTCTATTATTTTATATCGCTAGTTGCCATGGTGACATCTCCTGAATTATAGTAAGTAAGTGTTACTTGAAGTTACTAACTCGGACATAGTGTAGTGAATACTTATAGTAACTTATGAAGTGGTATACAGATACAAGCTGTGTCCTTCTTGTCTTAGTCTTGTCTTTGTCGTAGAACCATAAGTTTGAATGGCTCATAGTTAAGTTATAAGTGGTCATACGATAATTCATGTGGTTCTTCAGCGTAATTTACTAGCGCTATCAAAACATGGCTGCCAGAGCTAAAGCTTGAACACGCCAAAACGTGGGCACACATAAGTACTTTTTTTTTTTCATTCACACAGTATAGGAACTATTTAGTGCTGTAAATATAAAGTCCTTTATATGATAAACAAAAAATATCTTGAGAGCGTATCACTTCATTCAGTCGTTTTCACGATGGCGAGGTCTGAATATCAGCAGCCTGAAATTATTTTGCTCAACCATACGCAAAAACCCAATTTAAGTTATAGAGCACTAGCAAAATTATTAAAATACCCACAATCCACCGTCTGTTCGGTTTTAAAAAAGTTCCGAGAACGCTTGACCTTGGATTGGGGGTCCTGTAGTGGAGGAAAGCAAGGAGTAAAGGACAAAAAAAAAGAAGCCCGTGTCTTGCTGCTTTTTACATAGAATCCCAGGCTATAATCACGCGATGTCGCAAAAAAGGTACAAGTGTCGCAGTCCTATGTGCAAAAAGTCAAGTCAAGAGCTGATTTAAAGTCGTACAAGGGTCAAGCTGCACCAAATCGTGATGCTAAGCAGAATTTATCTGCAAAACGAAGAGCACGAAAACTTTACAATGATTTCATGACAAAATTTGAATGCGTTGTATTGGATTATGAAACATATATAAAAGCAGACTTTAAACAGATACCGGGCCAAGAATTTTATACTTCTAAGAGCCGTAGAGATACCCCAGAAGATTGTAAGGTAAAAAAGAGATCGAAGTTTCCAAAAAAAATCCTGGTATGGCAAGCTATTTGTAGCTGTGGCAAACGAAGTCGTTCATTTATCACAACAGGCACAGTAAACGGTGAAATCTACAAAAAATAATGTTTGCAAAAGCGTCTTTTACCCTTTTTACGCAACCACAGTTCACAACCATTGTTTTGGCCTGATCTTGCGAGCTGTCACTACTCTAAAGCGGTGATGGAATGGTATGACCAGAATGCTGTTGCTGTGGTACCCAAAAAGTGCAATCCTCCGAATTGTCTTGAACTGAGGCCGATCGAAGAATATTGGTCCATAATGACAGGGATTTTGAAAAAGAAACGTGGACACCCTAAATCGGCAGCAGAGTTGCAAAAAATGTGGACTTGGGCTTGCAAAAAATATCCCGACAGTGCGGTGCAGACCCTAATGAGCCGGATCCGATGTAAAGTACGCTCTATGGCGTAATCAAAGGACAATTAAAAAAATATATATGTAAAAATGTACAATAATGTAGTAAGTAGGCAATTACAATAATAAAAAACTTGAATTATGGTTTACATATTTTTTATTTAATATTTTATGTGCCCACGTTTTGGCGTGTTCAAGCTTTAAGCTATTAAAGTTAATATCGATACAGGGACAGCATCGATCGTAACGATGCGATCGGCGGTCGTTATTCCACAGAAATACCACTTTTTTCTCTCGTTTCTTATTTTTGTTGGAGCCGGCGCGGGGCATTGCCTCGATGTAACGAGTGCCACGGTCGCCATCTTTTCGCAGGAAACCAGGATTTTTGGGATTTGATATCGACCTAAATTTCGTAAAAGGAACAGGACCATTTTGTCGCGCTATGAAGACTAAAGAAACGGGTTAGGGCAGCAAGTTAAGTCAAATTAAATATCCTACAATTTTCAGCATCTTGGTTACTTGATCAGGAATTTTTAACAGTAGTTTCTTAGCTAATGGTAACTTTTGAAAAATAAACAATTGGATTCATTTTACAACCCAATAAAAATTAAATTTTTGTTTAAAATATTACACCTGGCAACATGTGACAACTAAGAGATGAATTTCGTGTTACACTTTACCGCATTGCAAGTGCACTGGATATGCACAACGTGAGCCTTTGTAATGTAAAAGCGTCAAATAATCCTGAGTGGCGTATCGGAATGGTGTCAGTAGCGTGCGAGCGGGACGGGTGATATCGCTGCGCGCGCGCCGCAGGTGTGAACGAGACACGCGCGGGACATACCTCACGAGCCTCCCAAGCGGTCCTCAAACTGTCACGGGTAGTGTGTAACTGGCCTTATAAGGGCGAGAGGAAGACCCCAAGCCTATTGCAGTGTATTGAAAATCCCTCGGGAAAATCCTCATTTTGTGACGCCATATTTTTATTGAAAGTCGATACAGCTTCTACTTCTCCGGATAAATACGTGTACTTACTAACTACCAACAGCAATAACAATATTCGTTTAAACTTAACTTCGGTTTCCCCTATAGCCCTATTCGGGATAATTGCATACTTATTTTGGTGATTGAGTACAAAAATATTTACTTAATTTATTAAACACGACACGCGTGCCATTGGTTCGCCGTCCCTGTTGTAGATGAAGAGCTACGGACTGGCCCGAAACATGTCGAACTACGTGACATGAGTTATCCGTGTTTTCATTACTTAAGTACATTTTTACACACAACAACACGAATCACAGTAAATTTTCGAAACGCACGCTTTCGGTCTCCAAATAAAAGAACCACAAAAGTTTGAGAGCCTTAACGGGGCATAAGCTTTTCCTTCGCTTCTCGTTAAGAGCTTTTAACGAGCCGACCTTGCCCTAACGACTAGACAGAGAAAGCAACACCTTACCGCGCAAACCCACGCGCCAGACAAGGACAAAAACTACGCAGCCAACAATAAGCTTACTAACAAGACGGAGCTACCAGCTGAAAACTGTCGTAAACGCCTCAATTATTTATTGAATTATGTAACCTATTTTTATTTAGATAAGATGTAATTCGGTGTGAATAAATATTGGATGTTGTTTGACAGTTGCTGACGAGGGTCTCGCCTAACGAGAGTGACTCAGGCGCAGGTTTTAAATCGCAGTCATAATTTAAGCCTTGACTTTAACTAACTAGAGTCTAGTTTCAATCGGAGATAACGATGCGTTTCGTTTTTCTCGTTTGAAATTTATTTAAATTGGTTTTTCATTGTGAAGAGTTATAAAAGCTTTCGAACGTTACAAGCGCGTTTTATGGGGTAATATTTTTAGTGTAACAGTTATTGTGATTATAGAGCGTTTACTATGTATCTGGACGATTAGTATGCATGCCTATTTATATGTTTCTTCACAAATAACATAATTGATCTAGATTATAATAGAGCGTACTATAAAATTAACACAAATTTATTCTAAACTGAAAATCTAAAATCTGCAAAGAATCAAGATCGAAATATACATTATTTACATGTCATTCGACATAAAAGAAAGACATACTTAATAAAGTCATCAAACTACCACTCTTTTCATTTAATTTTCGCCCCATCACTTTGAAATAACGCGCGCGTGTAAAAGACATCAACGCGCGTCGCATCGCGCAGGCACCAAGTCGATTGTAAGTGCTCATTCAAATTCATAAAACTTCAACTTGTAAGAAATATTTTTCAAAATTAATAATTAAGTGAAATAATAGAAGACGTGTTTCCAATTAAGCGAGGCGAGTTAACGATCCCTCGAACCAATAAAAGGCAGGATCATGAAAGCGCAATCCAGTTTTTCTGCACTGAAATTTTAAACATGAGAAGTGAACGTTAACGATCGATACCAGCTGTTTGCATTTTTATTTTATTTTAAGGTATGGAAAAGGAACGATAATTATTTAATTGGTGAGTAATAATAATATAGCTGGATTTAGCCCAAAGCTATTTCACAAAGTTTCGTAAAATTTTAGCTAACAGGTATATTCAATTTAAAATTGAGATGAGTGACACTTATTTTGAGAAAAACATTACTCACATAATTAATTCGCACTACCTACCTTATACGTTTTTAATCCAAAAATATTTTCTTGAGCATTTTTATTACTCAAGTCATTCAAGATATTATTTCATTTGAAGTTTTTATGTTGTTTATTTTGCGGATTACAGAAGTCAGTTATGGTCGTCATTAAAATTATCCTGGCAAATCCTGCGGTTATGGAAATTGTATTTTTTAATTAATCCAACACTATTTTTTTCTATTGATACTTCTTAAATTACTAACATGTACGTAACGCCTATTTATCGTAAGTATCTGACGTTTCTACAAAAATATTGATTGATCAAATAAAATCATTATTTCCCACCTGTCCCTCCGCCGTGGACCTGCAACATAAATTAGAAAACCCCGAGTTTGTTTTACGAGGGCCGTGACTAACAGAATCCCTATCGGCTTTATTTATCACGTGATTAGCGGCCATCTTGCATCGGCTGTGTGACGTCACTCGAGATTAATGTCAAAAGTAACGAGCACGGAGAAAGAGGCTCGAGTGGAGTGGAGTGCGAGATATTTCTTCTACATTTCTTCAAATCGTTCACTGGAGGGAATAAGTTCGGTATTGAGTCTGTTTCTGTCGAGATTGTTTCATGATTTATTTTTTTGGCTATCCTGAAACGGTTAAAAATGACTGAGCCCCAAAATCTATCGTCTTTTTATTTTTGTTTCAATAAAGCTTTTGACTTTTCTTCTTCAGAATTTTTTCACAAACTTAATAAGAAGAGGATAGCAATTAGAGTTCCATGATCAGCCATTTATCCTAGTATTCTAGCTCTACTTATTTTTCAGTTTTGAAGTGAGTATTAAAACCCATCGTTCTCTAAATATAGCATTTATACTTTTATTCCATCCCATTAAAGCCCCGGTTTCGTCTCGTACCTCATATTCAAGACCCACTATTGATGCCCGACAAATTCCTCCGAATGTTATCGACTTATCGATGTTTTTTGTTTATTTTCCAGCATTTGATTCTAACAAGCGTATTGTGAGTAACGTCACCGCGGTCACGCCGGCTGTCAATCACGTCGCGTCACGTTCCACGCCTCGTTACTCAACGGAAATTTAAAAAAAAGTATCGGGACGTAAAATGGCGCTTGATACTCGGCGTCATCTCGTGTGGTAACGAAACGTCAAATTGAATTCGTGACAGAAGCGACGTTTACTTAATTAGTAAGTAAACGGCGTGTGATATCTAAGTACATACTTAAAGATAGGATATAGTATGTGAGTACTTTAGTATCATCATGGGTTTTGAATTGTCGCGTAAGTTCGGTTGAACACCATGGTCATCCAAATATGTACCGAAAATTAGAAGAAATTTCATTCAACACAGTTAAATTACAAGAAAATGTTGAGACAATAAGAGCGTGTGGATAGGTGTTATAGACAGTCCCCTATTCAGAGCCTGCATGGAAGAGGACAAGACAACCACGCATGTTCTACTGGATTGTTCCGGAATGGCAGACTACAGGACGAAGAACCTCGGTATACCGGGGTCGCTCCAGGAGGTTGCTGGTAACGCGAAGGCTCTACTGGCGTTCCTCCGGGAGCTGGGCTGGACCAGCCCGTCCAAAAATGTACATTCTACATGATCGTGTGCACATGTCATTATTGCTGGCCGTACAACCCATAGATTTACTCCAAAAATGTAAGCAGGTATTAATTAAAACATGAGCACATTTCGCGTAAACTACCTTTACACAAAATCCTAAACATGTTAAACAGTGTAGTCAACACTCACTATCATCGGCCAAACATTTCGAGAAAACCAGGAACGGCGCTGGCACTTGCCGTCTCACTGCCAGCAGCATTTTAGCGCAAAGCTTATGAAATTTCGATCATGCGTTGTGTACACGTGGTACTGGCACTCCGATCGCTTTGATGGCGCCGCCGCGCGCGCGCAAATCACGGCTCAAAGTCGCCGCCTCGTTAATAGTTGAAGCTATAACTCGCGATGGCAATTATGATATATCATAATATCACCCTAGCCGCTAATAATGGCGGTGGCTAATATGTAAGGAGTTATATCATCGGTGAAATGTTAGGAAGTGTACTCATCATTTGTTTTGGTTCAGTTATTTATAACTTTATTTTACGTTGACGTACTATAAGCGAGCCTTAGCACACCAACATGCGCGAGATGAAACTCGCACTGGAGAAACTATCTGTCGTTTTCTGACGTCTCCAGTTAGACAGTGGGAAGTATATCTACTCGCGTGCATCTCTACTTGCGCCTTGCTGTGCTAAGCCGTCTGGTCACGTAAATTCTGGATGACACTAGTACCTCTATGAAATTTTAAGGGAACTCGATTTTCAACTTATTTCCAGTGTATTGTAATTGTGTTTGTGTAGCAGCAGTTTCAACTTGTTCATAATTTATGACGTTATTTTAGGAGCACCATTCGTTGCACTTAGCGCTTAATATAAACTAGTTAATTAAATTACCTCAAGTTAATTATAAGAGCGTTTTATAACGACATGCAAAAAGAACTCGAAATAGATGCCGCTTTATAAAAATATTCTCTACCTCTCCATTTTCGCATCATAAAACCGGCCAGGTCTCACCATTTTTTCCAAACATTTCTGGTTATCGATCTTTAACATATAGTTATTCGTGATAGGTGTAATTAATAGTGACCATAAAACGGTTAAGGCGGTAGTGCCGCGTCTGGTTCGCGCATCACCATTCGCTGCGGGTATACAATTTTACGCGTTCGTTGCACACGATTTAAGTTTTACAGTCAATTGTTCATGACGAATGCGGGCCGGAGACTTGTCTTAGGATCCCAGTGGAGATTTCGTGGTAGTTGAAGTTATTGAATAATTTTATCGCGTCATAAGTCGAATGCTACGTCTAAACATTATTTATTCCCTGTGGGAACGATGCATTTCAGAGCCTTTAGACTAGAACATGATTAACATGAAACTACTCAGTTCAACATTTCGCAATAAATATTCGAAGTCGGCAATATGTCAAGCCTTTGCTACTAAGATGATAATTATAATAATGGCTAGATGCATTCCATCAAAATTTACGATAAAAACGCAAAAGGTGTTAAATTTAAAAGCTTCAAGAAGGTCAACCGAGCGGCGTCTCTTCATTTAATTATTCAAAATGATCGGAGAATTTGTATGTTTGTGGATACAGACGGTCGGCGGGCGTCTTATCGGCGAGATAAAATACCAATTCGCTAAATTGGGCGCCGGAATTAATTGGCGTAATAAAATAAACAAATGAGCGGGACACTTCGTTAAACATTTGCGTAGGACATTAATGGCGTTGCGCTGGCGAATGACGCGGCGACGGGGTTGTATTTGTATTTTAATTACGAAGTTGACATTTGTGGATTGCGATGGCGATATTAAGTATTGCGATTTAGACTCGATCTTTAGCCACGCGGAGAAGACGCATCTTATGTGCCAGGGAAACGAAATTAGAGAAAAACAGTTACTCAATTCACGGTCCGCAAATTGAGAATTCGTATCCTTTCCGTTAAAAATAAAAGCCAAATCAAGCTTTCTAAAAATCCTTTGTAAAGAAAGAGAAAAATGTTTCATTTAAGGTCTCCAAACCATTTTTTTTTTAATTTATTAATTTTTATTTATTTTAATACAAAAATAAAAAATACTGAAACTATTACATGTCTTGATACAAGAGAAGCGAAAAATGGGCCTTCGCTCAGTAATCTGTAAGGTGCAGCAACGCTGGTTTTCTGAAACGCGCATTATATTTTATGGTGTTCATTAGGCGACAGACTAGCTTTCTGTCAATATTGTACCAATAAACTTGAAACCTAGAATTATGCTTAATTCTTATTGTTATGCTAAATTATAGAAGTGGCTGCAAACCGTTAGTTTTTTGACTAGGTAGTGTTTCGTGTGCTCTGCCTACCCCATTTGGGAATACAGGCGTGATGTACGTATGTATGTATTTCTTGGTATTTTTACTGAGTTGCAGCACTTCATACATTATGGGTCTTGATTATAATTGACAGTTGGCTTTGTTTAGAAGTAAAAAGCCTCTACTCTTACCTAAAACGATTCTATCAATTTTAATAAGGCCGTATCCTTCATGCTCCCGGGGCGCGGCCAACGAAACGATCTCGTTATAGAAAACTTTATGGACCTCTTAAGGCGCTTGTTTTACATACAATCGAATCATTTCTTATTCCTATGCGATGTAAATAAACTGGTTTTGATATCCTTTGTACCCGTTTGATCGACTGGAGACGGCTCTCGTCAAAAGCGCACTGACGGACTTAGTGCTCTCTTTATTATGAGATAATGATTATTGTTATTCTTTCTTGGAAATTGAGAACAATGCGGCCTTGTTTAATCTTGGTTATCGGCGTAAAGGGTGACAGTAACACTGTATCGTTATGATTATGAAACAAGTCATTGTTTTCGTAACGTAAATTTTAACGTATAAACCCCGTCACAGACTACGCAAACTTACGATATTTTATCTGCGTATAAGTGAATGCCATTTTTCCATATGTCGGTGTCAACAGATACCTGACGGTAAATCTGCGCTGTGTGTGTTAGCTCATTGAATTGTATAGGGAGCGATATTGACAGATATCTGTTGAGTAACAAATATCTTACCGTATCTGCTTAGTGTGTGACACGCTTTAGCCTATGTTTGAAAGCGTAAGTAATGTTAGTCAATAGACAATATTAAACTACCGTGAGACTCACTCATCTTGTAAAATACGGATAACTTACGCTTTAAATCGAGTTTAAGTCGACATGTTTCGGGCTAAGTTCTAGCCCTTCAACGCGCTACGAATTAACCCGAAACATGTCGAGCTAAAACTCGATTTAATACGTGAGTGATCCGTGTTTTACAAGATAAATTTTAGTCAAAGGCTTAGAATAGATTTAGTATAATAAAATTAAATTTAAAATACGATCTCTAAGTCAGCAAAGAAAATCTAAAAATGTGGAGTTTGAAAATTTTGACATCTTTACGTTATGCTCGTCGATGTGTTATACTTAGTTTGGTTACCGGCATATAATTTATCAAGCTTCTTTGTAGTGGGGATAAGTTCGCAAGTAAAAGCGACGCGGAAGCTTACCCCCCACTACAAAAAATCTTGCCAAGTTTGATATCGAGGATTATACGATAAAGAAGAACGCCACTGTGAATCACACGAAAATTAATTAAGTATGTAAACATCGACCGTCCCCCTCTTACACTTCTCCTTAAAATTTGCTGATCTGCGGTATGCATTAGTTAGTACACTTTATTTCTGGGAACTGTGACAGTGTTGTGGTACTGACGACTTGGCAAGCGAATTTTAGCAGAGTCGAATTCCGTGTACCTAAGTAGATAAGAAGTAGGCCAAATTATTGCTTATTCCGTTTAAAATATACTTTTATACAAGCTATAATCATACCCATTACTTGAGCTTAGCGTAACAAATACGAGGTTGAAATGTAACAAAAAACCTCAAAGCCGTAAAATAATTTGTAGAGGCCGTATAAATGTCTCGTTTGCTCTTGTTTAAAACAAGGGAGGAGTGAGAGGGACAAAAGGTTTTAGATAGTGGGAGGATGCAGGTATAAAGTCGACATGTGCATCTGCTTAGCGGGGAGTCAGCGGCGACAGAAACATGTAGAGTCGACTTAGCTAGAAATGTTTACCTTTTATTGTGTAAATGAAATTAACTTTCTTGATTTATGATTGATGAGCTTTTTGATGTAAAAATAACATACATACATACATACATATCCTCACGCCTCTATTCCCAAAAGGGGTAGTCAGAGCACATGAATTCAAAAATCCAGTGCCACGTTTAGCGATTTCAGGGTAACCAGATGGTCAAACGTGATATTGCAGTGACAGGTTGCTAGCCCATCGCCCACAATACACTAACCCTTTCCCAGAGTCGACTTTTACGACACCCACGGGAAGAAAGGGAATGTAAAAATAAACCTTTGGAAAATACCGGGAAAGTGATTTTTTTACAGCAAAAAAGTTGCAAGCGTACGAAAAAAGTTGCAAGTTTTTCCTACAAGTCCAATACCTGCAGCTACTAAAAGAGATTAAGTAGAGTAACTATATTCGATACATAAATGGAACTAAAGAAATACTACCAACGTGAAATAAAACAATCTGATCTGCCAAAAGTGGCTAAGATTGAAATGATAATTGTTTGTCTATGTAACGTTTCGTGAGCTCTACCTATCCTATTTGAGTATACGGACGTGAATATATGTATGTAGGTATGTATTGTTGACACAAAGTTACACATTATCTCTTCAATAACTATAGGAATAAAAATAAAATTACATTTTTGTGTAATCTAATCCCGCCTGTCCAAACATTCCGTGTCCGGCCCGTTGGCTGCGTGTTTAAGTTCAGGCCGGATTTCTCCCTGCGATCAATAAATCAATAAATACACCGTCCAGTCGGCAGTAATGGGAATCGTTGTTTGTTTAGGATCCCTGCGCAGGCGCATAGCAACTGTTAGATTAAATTCGGGGCCACAGTGCGCAGTTAAACGGAAGCTTAGGTTTCAAACTTTTGCGTGCGGTGTTAGTTGCACTACAGCGAGGCTGTTCAATAACCTACCGATCAATGCAATTGTGATAAATGTGTAGGTACATACATACATCACGCCTATATTCCCAAATGGGGTAGGCAGAGCACACGAAATGCTACATAGATAAAACCATGACTATCCAAGTTTAGTGACCACTCCTCGCATATTTTTTATTTAGGTTTTAAGTTGGCAGGTATGAAGTGACAGGTGGCTAGCCTGTCGCCTAAATGACCTCAGTCGCCTCTTGCGACATCCACGGAAGAAATGGAGACGTGTTATTGTAAACTCGACACCACACGGTTAAGTTTGTGAAGGTACTCAAGGGATATTCAAGTAGGTGTTATGCATGGGTGCATGTTGCTGGCCGGTCTAATGCTGGCATATAATAGATATTTTGATTACTTTTTAAATGTTTATTCAAAACATTCTAGAACGTATTTTGTTTTCAAAACAAAGATCACAGCAGCAGTACGACACGATACAGACGTGACTGATTGTAAACTAGATCTAAGTTGGCTCGAATATAATTGAAGTGAAGAAGTTTCCTTTAAAAAAGTTGCACAGACGGCATAAAACAAATCAATATCTGAGTAACGTCATGAGTTACGTTCCAAAACTACTGTTCAGTCTAAAGACGGCCGACCACCATAAATTATGTCCATGTTGGTGCATTTTTTTTGCCGGCACAGTGCAGTCCAGCAAAAAAGTTTACCTGCTCTCCCCAACAAAGACTCCCCCATATATTTGGGCGAACGTCGTAACATTTCACGAAAAAAAGGCACAAACTTACACACAAAAGTATTCGCATTTTCTGAGAACAAAGTTGGTCTTGCACGATCGGAAGAAAATTTATGACCACACTGGAAACGGGAACTAGGTTTTTATGTGTATGTCACCGGAAAATAACACATTCCGTAAGTTTATAAATTTCCTAGGAAGTTTATAAACTTTCGTAAGATTCCAAACGGGAGACAAAAAATGTTATTACGCTCACATTTTTGCAAAATTTTATATAATCTAACCTAACCTAACCTAATCTAACATAAATAAAGCTAATCTGATCTAAATTAACATAATCTAACCTAACCTAACCTATCGTAAATTGATTATTTTACGGAAATGCGGCCGTAAAATAATACAATTTGTCTGTCGTTTGGAATCTTACGGAAGTTTATAAATTTCCTGAAAATTTTTAGGAAATTTATAAACTTACGGAATGTGTTATTTTCCGTTGACATGTATACTACACTTGTATGCGTATGAAATGTCTCCATGATATTTCTGGCTGCTGTAATGTGTCTGTGTCTGGATGTGGAGCGGCTGGGATGATGTAATTTGTTAAGAATAATAAGACAAAACTCAATGTTGTAGACTGGTGATTGGTAGACACTTTTCGTGTCGTATTGGAACGGATTAGAATTCGCGTAGTGTGAAAACCAGCAAAGAAAAGAGTCGACGCAAGAGCAGCGTCTCGATTGTAAGAGCGGACGGTAAAGCCAATTTAAGGAAGTGGACACCTACCCACACATCCAAATTTTAGTGCAGACAGGTAGTTATTAAGGAATATGGATTTTTGTATTGCATGAATCTATGGATATTGCGTGTTGTTCTCCGAACAACGGAGACATTATGTCAGGCTCAACTATGTTAGAGTAAATATGAACCTACTCTTTTTTTACAATTGCATTAGACCTACAATCAGACATTTTTTAAGGTAAACACTAAACAGGCATATCAAACAAGTAAAATAATAATCCATTATTAAAACTGTACCAGCCGCCACTCAAACCCGATCGATAATAAGCTGCTTATTATCATAGCTCCATGCACCTAGAAATTAACATCAATTTCGGAATTCCTGTCAAGCAGAGTTTCATCGTGGAGATAATCGCCCCTAATTACATGGCTATCCATCATCGAAAACCAACAAACGAGGTGGTTTGGAACGGCCCACCCACCGAAAGGCGAATTGAACTCGCCGAGGTCAGCCTGGACAGACGAGGGTTTGTGTTTTTATCCTACGCTTGCATTGACGATGTGAGATGCGTAGGTCTTTATTCAGCTTTTAAACTTGTGTTCGTATTACTTCCTCAGATCATGGAGAATTCTGACGTTACAGATATGCAATGTCGTATTAGGAAGTCAAGGTGATGGGCCATAGAAGAAAAAAATGGAAGATACTCCACTGACAAGAGTTAAACTCTTGTGATGTGGATGATGACAGATATTGGACTCAAGCAAAAGTAAAACTAGAGGTCCATTCTGCAGTTTAGGTGCGCTCCGCCGGCGAGACCTAGTGTACCTAATGTCTACAGCAGCAGGCAACGGTTAAAAAACAATGTTTTAGTCACATTTACCTGTACAATAGCAAAGAGAGAGTATTAAACAATCAATCAGATAAATCCACCACTAGCACTTCAGAAACCCCGCCAAAAACCGACAAAAGAAAATCGCGGAATATCGTGCCGCATGCCGTTGTTACCGCCGCAAACAATACCGGCAAACTTAGATAAAGGCGGCACAATGGATCAGATACGGCGCTGAGGGTTCGTGCTGGCCGCGGCTGCGTATCGCGCGTGCATCGCCCAAGACGTGGATGCCGTCCAATTATCACTGGCTGGTTATACAGGAACATGGAATACGATCTTTTTTTTTCTTAAAGTGCAAGGGTGACCGTTTAAAATTGGAACGCGCGGTGTTTTTGATTAACGATGTTTTTAAAATATGAATACGTGGACACCCAACGTGTCAATCAATTATTGTATTAAATTAGTAACAATTTGATAACCATTATTTTGCAACTTTATTTTTCATGGTCAAAATGTTAAAATTAGGTATAAGAGGTGTTGACTGAAACTAAAGCCACCTGAGAGAAAAGCGATAAAGTTTTTGGTGAGTACTTAAAAAGAAACAAAAGAGAAACTTAATTTTATGTACCAAGGGCTGTTTGAAAAGTTCTCGGCCTAACCTAAAGAACTACCTATGTATAAGTCAATACTCAAATGTTTATAAAATTGTATAAAAGCGTTCATACATCTCAACAGAATCCATCAAATAATCTATGCCACGAAACACCGCCGAGCTAAGCCGATGTTTTGTTAAACGCTTTTGTACGTTTCTTTCACAATCCCGATTCCTCTATTTGTATCCAACAAAGCATGTTCCAATAATGAGGATGGTCTGATACGATCGCTGCACGCTGCGCCCGCGCCGCCGATGCGCGGGCGATACTCCAGCCTCGGCTCCTTTGTGGATTTCGTATTCCTACGACTTACCCACCTATAGTTTATCTAAACAGGTAGGTGCATAAATAAAGAAAAAAATCGCCAACCTAATGGTCACTTTATATTAGCCGGTCGTAAAGCCTTAAAAAGGCAATATCCTTAGCGCGGACGGCTCGATAATTAATTTTTATAATACAGGAAACATTGTTGCAAAAAGACAACGTGCAAATTGTTGTTCGAAACGAGGCCCGTCTGGTCGGTGGGTATCGCTCGGTTGGGTGGGTCGGTTGTTAAGAAGAAAAATTATTCTGGCAGCGCAAACCACGGTGATTACATATCGGTGCGAGAGCGCCCGCGGGGAGCGTCTCCTGCGCTTATTGCCAGATGATTGAAGAGCCGCCGCCTCCACGCTCGGTCCTGGCGGGAGAGAGACACCGCATCGCTACCCCAAGGGAAAGAGCGAGACGGCAACAGCTCAGCATCTGATTAGCATCCCAATTACGTCGCGAGCGCAGTGGGATCGAATCTTTGGTGTAGTGATGTACTTCCAGCAAGGATGAACAAAAGTTATCGATGGTACAGAATGTTGATTGTAGATAGGTAAGTTTATGCAGGAAACTGGCTAAGGTGTACCGCTAATGGCGGTTAGGTGAAATCTAATCTAAATTCAAACAAACCTCATTAATTCTAACACGCTGCTCCACACCTCGGCTAAACGTTAATTAAGGTTTAATTAATGGTTTTTAAGGTAATGTACACGTCTTTGCGTCTTTTAAATTCCTACACTTCTCGTGTTCGATTATAAAAGTTAATAATGGGGAGGTAATTAATAATGCGCCTGGCTTCTGGTTCTTGATAAAAATAATAAAGATATCCTTTAAGCGATCCCTTTTCCAGTTATATCCAAAAGAACATAAAACGCCTTTAAAAAGAACATAAAATTAGGTAAGTTGTCCTTCATAAACCAAATAGCAAAGGTTTGGGTTAGACCAGCTGCTGATGCCTAAAAATTCTTTCATAATATTTAATTCTAATCCTAAAATCGATATCGAGGTGCGATGAGCAGAGGCAACCCTATTAACAAGAATGCCGCTCGCCGCGAGGCGGAGCGCTCGTGGTGAGATTGCATCGGCAGCAAGAAAATTTAAAATAAACAAGAAATTATGAAACGACCATGATTATACACCTTCGTATTGACTGGTTGGCGGCTAGCGAAATACTCGTTAATTTTATAATGATGCCTGTTAAAATGTGTCTACCATGTTTGTAAAGTTAAGCTTACTGTCATATACCTGCAGGCCACAAATCGATTATCATAAGATTTCGTAAGCACCTTTTGTTACATCGTCAATAATAAATGGCTAGGTACTTATTTTCACGAGTTACCCTCACTTTTTTTACTTGCTACTGCGTACCTATCTTCATATCCATAAGTAAATAGACAGGTGCGTAAGAATAATATAACGTAATGTAAAAATAAAATTGATAGATAAATAGAGGTGAGTCGGTATGCAGAAACCAATAAATATCTATAATGACAAATTGTTTTCACAATATAGTTGGGTACAATATTATTGCGCCATCAAAATTATAGTGTTCGTGGCGTAGCCGTTTTTATTCCGTTAGGAAACTCGAAATGTATAAAAGATACTTCGTAGCAGCGTCTGCGGCATTTCATCGAAATGGAACACAAATTACCGTGATTTACGAATGACGAAACGGAACAAAGCTCGAAGACTAAATTCTTCGACAACTTATTTGTTAAGGCACGTACAAGGGCCGCTGCGTCGTACCGATCCATCTACCAACCAGCATGTGTCCTCAAAAATACAAGGATAAAATACGTTTGATTATAAATAGAACGATTACCATAAATAACGTCCTTTACATTTAAAGTCTGATACAGATCTCTAATCCTTAATAGATGGATTTGAATGTTTAGTAGGGAAGGGATGCGCAGCGCTGGCTGCGCGGGCGGCGCGGCGCAATAACACAAAACCAATTTGACGTTTCTCATTACTCAGCGACCACAATGTGCGCTCGGCTAACTAGTTCCGTGCACAGCGATCTGTTATTATGTTAATGGAGCTAGTTTAGAGGCTTCCCGGGCACCCCGCCACACGTTCCTTGTAAACAATTCGAGCCGGCGTCTTTCATGTATCAATAAAACGCGATAACTGCTTGTAATTGATGCTATAACCGGCCCGGTGACTAGTTACGAGCATTGTTTGTGAACTGCGCGCCAATCGCCGATCAACATCAATCGCGAAGCACCCGACGTCCATTTCGTGCTAAAATTTTCATCCATTCGTAACGTCCCTTCCCTTCCCCATTCCGAGTATGAAGGTCTGACCGTAATGCCCATAATAAATATATAATACGTAGTTCCTTTTTTATCGATATAGCGTTAATCGTCTAAAGGACAATTTCCACCCACATCTTTAATACAAACAGTTCAACGGGACCTAATGGTTATCAATACCATATATCAGGCCAAAAGCTATCATCGCCATGAAAGAACGCCGCTATCACATAAATCTACGTAAAATTATCATAACGAGTCGGTTTTGAAACAAAATTCTGGCTTTCTAAGAAATTAATAATGTCCGCCATAAAGTCCGTTTACAACGTTCCGCGGTGTTTGCCGCGGACGCGACGCTCGGACGCACTGTTAATTGGGTGCTGGCAAGACCTCGTTGATGAATTTAATACAACCTGGCAACACTCACTGGTCTTTTAACTTGATTTTAACAGTTTAATCGCTCTAAAAACAATCTCGCGGATCGATCGTTGCAAAATTAAATAAGGCTACTTATTACAAACCAGTTGCTAATCACAGAATATTTTTAATTACGACGCTACCGAACTCCACTGATAGGATCTGTAATTAAAATCTAATCTTCGACGCAATATATGTAGAACAGATATTCTAACCAGGCTTGATCGAATTGAGAATACAATATAATGGGTTCTTGGCAGATTGCCAAGAACAATAACAAATTGTTAGAAAACCAAGCAGAGTGGCTCTCCACGCCGTATTTACAGGAATGGCTGTCAATCAACAGGTTAAGGGTATTTAAATGAAGCAATTTGTCGGGAATGTCAGACGATTGTCCCCAAGTACGGTAGTCGAAGGGTGGGAGTGGCCACAATAGCACAAGAACTGTTTTCACCATAATGCCCACTTACAACTCTTGACAGTCTTGACATGTGAGCTTGTTTGACGTTTTTATTCATTTCTATAATAGGACATTTAATTATAGTAGGGTTGGTTAACCGTATAATAAGCACAGGGTGCAATAAGTACTTTAATTTTAACTCGTTAACCTTAAGTTTATTAAGCCGTGGGTATATTGAGTTGGCTTTTAATCTCGAGGTGCAAACTATAAACAGCAGAACTTTTAACTTCGAGTGCGATTTTAAATATACACTTAGGTATTAAATATTTTATCGTCTAAATTTTACAGCAATTATTAAAAACCGAAATTGTGAGTTCACTTTCATTCCTCCGCAGGGCTTTTTTGACATACATTGAGAAGTGAAAAACACGTTATGATTTCAGAAATGTCTCATTTAACACGATCATTCCGAGGCGGGAATGGTATGACTTTCTGGAATGGCTGAGGCATTCGCGCTGGGAAAGATACGGTTTTTGCACGGATTTTTAGGTCTGCGAACGGCTTACGGAGTAGAGTTGTAGATAAACAATTTGGGGTTAAAATTCATAACGTTCCTGTTGAACATAGTAATATTAAACAAATACAGTAAACTAATGGGTGATTCGATAACAAAAATAATGCAGTAAATAATGAAACTTTTTTTTATAACCAAAACAATTAAAGGGAAAATTTAAAATTCAATGTTGACCCAGTAAGTTTTTACGACAAACCACTTTGGTATCAAATTCACAAGCAGGAGATTATAAGGATAAATGCAATGGTGTTCTGTTTAGAGATTTATTATGGGTTGGATAAAGATTCGTTTACTCTGTTTGTATAGAACCGATGAGGATCATGCTTTTTCTAATTGTTTCGTAACGCGTTCTATTTTCGTAGGCATCTACAGAGTACTAAACTTCATGGCTCGGCATTTTAAGACAGTGCCAATAAAGCGTTTACGTCCGGTTTATCTTCATGTCTATTTTTGATGCATACTATGTTGAAAAACAAAGCATAGATACCTAGGTATCCGTAGATCAGCTAAAAACAAGTTGTTGGTTGTATAGTTCCCGGCAAATTAAATAGGTACATAGCAAGTTTTTTTGCAGAGGGGGTGCGTTAACTTACTCCAACTACTAAAATCTTGCCATTTAACTTGCGAGGACTGTATCTAATATCATGCGTACATTCGTAAAATGATAGGTGTCACACGCTATCAACATACCGCTACACATAAACACCCAATGTAGCACATACATAAGTGTTAGGTGGTAAACGAATGATCGCGTCCCACAGCCGCGCGGCGCGGGCGCAGTCGCCTAGCGCGTGATTTATTGAACCTCGTTTATTTTATTTCCCAATTCGTTTTACTTTATGGCTCGATCTTGTTTTTAAGAATCAGAAAAAGTGCTTTTCGACGAACGAGTTTGATTTATTCAGATGTTTCTTACATTAACATAACGACGAGGACTGGAGTTGCGTGCATTACGAATACGATGAAAACAAACACGTTCCCAGACGAGTGGAGTCGAGAAAAATGGGTTGGTTAATGAACAAAGTGTAAAACGGTTCTTGTATAAATAATGTATGTTTAAACCTGGCTCCGGAGGACAACGAGACAAATACCAGTGCGTTTGTTCTTAACCGTTTGAAAGCATGACTTATTACCGGACAAACAATGCGAGGCGGCCAGCGGCTGGTGGCCCGGTAGCGAGATCACTCCACTAAACTACGCTGCCTATTCATTTTCAAATAGGTATTACAATGTGTTAGCCCGCGACTTCGAACAATGACCAGTAAGTGGGCATACATTATGCACCGTTATGTAATTAGTAATTATGAACTGCTTAACTTCACTTAGGCATCTAAAGTTAACAACCTACCGAGTTAGAGACCTACCGAGTTGCTCGCGGGCTGACATTTCACTAGGCTTTTGCAGAAATTTTTATTGTTATTAATTACAGGGCAATTAATTTTTCTAGGTACAGTCAAGGACTTTAATTCATAAGCCACCATGGAACCAATTCACAGTAAACGTCATAGTGACATCCCATCAAATATCAAAGTAAATCGTCATGTTTTTTCTTTGAAAAGGTTCCATGGTGGCTCATGAATTAAAGTCCTTGACCGTACTACATAGATTTTCCTACAAACTCAACTCAAAAACTCACTTTCACTTTCCTACAAACTCACTTTGCCGTGTGGTGCCGGGTTAGAATAGCACCTCCCCCTTTCTTCCCGTGGGTGTCGTAAGAGTCGACTCTGGGAAAGGGTTAGTGTATTGTGGGTTGTGGGCGATGGGCTAGCAACCTGTCACTGCAATATCACGTTTAACCATCTTGTTACCCTGAAATTGCTAAACGTGGCACTGGATTTTTGAATTCATGTGCTCTGCCTACCCCTCTTGGGAATACAGGCGTGAGAATATGTATGTATGTATGTCAACTCAAAAAAAGGTTCGCCTTCTCGGTCCCTACCTGCCTATTAACAAGAGAAATTTCTATTCCTACAAATTTTAATCAAAAGCATCTTCGAGTTATTGTGTGCGTACCGATTCCATCACAGCTTAAGTATCAATAGCTCGGGCGACAAGTGACAAAACATAATTGATTGGTGATAAAAGTTGGGACCCGGCCGCGGGCTGTAAGCCTGTCGCGACAATGGCCAGGTACCGACGAGGTGCCACCTCATTGTCCGAAATCCCATTGTGTCGGGACACGAAGGAATCAGCCGTTCAGGATTGCAATTTTTTGCGAACGGCCAGTTTTGTCCGCGGCAAATCGTGTTTCCAATGTCAAATGCACCTATCGCAGTAAAAGTTGCTTCGTAATAATAAAACGTAGGGTTGCCAATAGGTCATCAAATCAACTCCAGGCATTTTCTCTCAAGGTTTTCTCTATTTTTTATGATGTTTATTATGGGATTCTTGGTAAGTAGTCAAAAGGACTCACCAAACAGAGGCAGCCAGGCCGAAGTAGTAGAGCAGCAGGAACACGACCGCGCAGTTGGGGTTGGCGAGGCCGTCGTGGGCCAGCAGCATGCGGGC
>BHDV01005900.1:402750-415968 GCA_005406045.1 Adoxophyes honmai | reverse complement strand
GCCCCGTCCGGCACGGCGCCCGGCGGCGGCGCCCGCTCCCCTGGACCCTCCATACACATATGCTCATGATTGTTCTCCGCTGGAAACAACGCACAGTCCAACTCCGCGGGCCACGGGAAGCCGAAACCACGAAGCACGGGATAACAGCGGGAGTAAACGCTCTCGCAGAGCCCGCGGCACGGCCCGATCGGCAGCGCCACTTTATCCGTGCACATGGGCACGTACACGGCGCACAGGAACAGGTGCAGCTGCGAGGAGCAGCCGTACTGCACGAGCGGGCTGAACGTCTGCAGCGTCACGTCGGCATCAGCCTGCAGCGTGTGGCGCGCCAGGTTCGGCATGCCCGTCTGGTTGTACCCGATGTTCTTGCACATCGCCACTTTGATGGGCTCGCAGGTCCGCACGGACGCCTCGGCGGCGGCGCCGGTCGCGAGAGACACTAACAACAAGATCGCGGCGGGACACTTCATCTTGACGGCTGATTCGGATCAGATGGCAGATTTCATTGTAATCGGGAATGTTTACGCGCGAGCGCTGCGCAGAGCGGCGGCGGTACGGACACGAGCGTCGCGGGCCGCGGCTGCGGGCGGAGTGGCGCGGGCGCGGGCGCGGGGCCGCGGCGGGCGCAGGCGGCGGGCACGGGGCACGGGCTACGGGGAGACGCGTCCGCGCTCCATGGGGACTCCTCGCGAGCGCGGGAGCAGCTCGGGCCGCGCTGGCGTGTCGCGGTTCGCGGTGCGCTCTCGCCGCCAACAACGGTGCGTGTGTCCCGACTTACCTTGCCGATATAGATATATCGATTTTTCTGATAAGACCGCCTGATAACGTCTCTTTGCGGCGAGGCTACTATTTATGATTATGAGCGTATGTTTACGAAAACACAAATGAAATTTTGAAATAAATTTATTGTACATATTTTCTACAATAATATTTAAGCATTACTGTATAAACTTTAAGAAACATATAAATAGGTCAATATAATGGTGAACAGTACGTCAAAATTGGACCGAAATGTAGTTCAGTGGGGTTATAGCTTCAGATACTTTGAGGAGGTAAACGCGGAACGAGAAATCATATTTACACGCGAGGCGGCGCTCGCGATAATATCCACTAAATAAAATGATAAATACTTTTAGAATAATCTTATGATACACGTCGTTTCCACACAAATTCAATAAAATTTTACATTAAGCTAAAATTTTAATATACTTTGTTTATAACAACGTCGCAGCCCCATCTCCCTACGACGGCTCCTTTTTTACATTCCCTATACTAATGCATATTATACAACATTCACATTTCAACAACGCCCTCTGCCTGATGGATTCTTTATACAATAACGATAGGAAAATTACAGTAAGATATACAAAAAGGAATGCAATACATACAAGCAGTACTACCGCGACTCGATGACTTAACATAGCGATTCGGTACCACTACCACGAGTGACCGTCGCTATCCACGGCGTAATCGACTTGTATGGAGAATGTCACTTCCATAAGTATTATATAAAATTATCCGTACAAATCTTTTACGCCATCACTAGCGAGTACGGTTACTAAAACCCATGGTAATGGTAGTTTGGTGACAACATACACTCGCGCCGTATGTAGCAACTTACGTTTAAATGTAACCGAACTAACATAAATGCTAAGCTACTTGACAGTTCACATTTTTGCAAGTGTCAGTTACTGGCACCAGTCGATAAAATTAACGCGTATTGTAAAGCTATGCTCGGAAGGAACGAATTATAACGATAACTGATGCACAACCAGAACGATAAAACATGCGACGCGTGATTTAAATTTGGCGATCACTGCCGCTGGGGGCTTAGCGCGGCAACGCGCGTCGACTCGCGAGTCTACCTGTCATTTTCTGACATTTCTAATAAATGACAGGTATATCCTATCTCGCGCCTTGTCGTGCTAAGCCAGCTGGGTATCGATTACAAAGTCCTTGCAAAAATACCGTCCGAAATAGCTGCAATTTACTACCGCGTACGTATTAAATGGGAATGGTCGCGCGGTGAGCTAAGATCGGTTGGCAAAAGTAAAAGGGGTATGCGTAGAACCAAATTCTAGGCATAATCGCTATACGAGGCACAACGGGGGTAGATGGCGACACGTTATTGGTAGATCGGCCTCACTACCCGCGTTGCCCCCGATGCCCCGATGCAACGATTAGGTAATCGTGGGCACTAGTTTCCCTGCGATCTTAAACCACCGCGCGATGTATACCTATAGTAATCGATTACTAATAAAATATACTTCAAAAGCTGTTCGCTGTTACATCATTGTCATGAAACCTACATGCGATATCAAATCTATTTATGAAAATAGATTGTTGTCAATACGCGCCGCCAGTGGCGCTGCTAATGTTCCCTTAGTAATTGAGACGTTAAAGCAAACGCGATTGAAACGTTGTCTAGTGACGACCAGAAACAAATATTTAGAAAATCAAAGTTTTGCCCCAGTTTCGAGTGGTATTTTTGCAGGAATGACTTTAAAAAATCGTCCCAAAATTTCGTTATTGCACCGTCTTAATGAGTAAAAAGTCAATTGCTTACGTTGGCAGGATTAACTTAGCAATAGCATAGAAATATATTATTTTAGTGTTACAAAATAACATTGTATGTGACCCCTCACATACTCAATACAACCGATGGGCCACAAGCGCGGACTAAAATTACTTAAGACTACGAATGAATATACAGTTTGACTGTCCGGGACCTATCAATATACTGGATCCGGCGTACGAATAACCTCCTTTTTTGAAGTCTGAAATTCAATACAGTCAGTATGAACAACACGATACGAAAGTATGCACATCGGTCTTAGAAAAGAGACAATCACCGTCACGTGAGTTAGAGAGGGACAATGCTCTACAAAGCCGATGTGCAAACTTAATAGCCTGGTATACAGGGTGGCCGGAATTTAGCCGTAAATATTTTAAACAGTGGTCGGGTATACGCGTTTGAAAACCTCATCATTAAAAAATACGAAAATCTGAAAATATTGCCCAATCTTTCGTAGGGTGACTGCACCAGTAATGGACATAGAACCAGTAATGGACAATGACTCTTATTTACTACCCACTAAGGAAAAGTCATTTGTTTTAGAACAATCAATTCACAACTCTATGGTCTTTAAATTATGAATGAAGTGTCCATCACTGGTGCTTGTCAACTTAAACCGTCCATAACTGGTGCCGTCACCCTAATCCGGCTCCTAATCAACCGCGTAGCATCGCAATTTCGAACGATTGTAGCTGCGTCCGCGCCGAATAACGGGACTTGCGTACGGGCCGTAAAGTAGGTAAAACACAGGGCGCAATACCTGAAAGATTACATTCATAGATATATTATATGTAGTGAATTCTTAGTTTAAGTAATTCTTATTGAACGCTTTGGTGGAAACTGAGTCTATATGAAGTTAAAGAATATAAAAGCGACAAGACATTAGTCTCCCACAAGGTGAATAATAAAATTTTCAGGAACACCACTGATTAAAATATTGACTGTTAATTTTCGATCATCTGTATAAAGATTTAAATGGATATTTTTTCAAACACAGAATCTTGTTTGTTCTGCGTGGACGGTGGAGTTACTTATTGTTTAGTATCTCGCTGTCCCTTCATAAGAAACACTGGCATAAATAGCAGTTCGCGTTATCGTCCTTCTCTGACTCGATTGTTAGGCAAAATGTTAATAAGCACTTTCTTCACGCGTGTGGAATCATGGGAACAGATTTAGTATGGAAATGACAAAGTAAAATATCAGTTTTCCTTAACCTAATCGTAGCGTTATTTTGTTAGACCTGTTTTTATTTTTTGTCTATTTTTACTTCAAATAACAATGCATAAAATAGCTCGTTCAAGCCAGCTGCAGTCATAGAAAGCATCCAACGCCTTTTCAAAGAATGTTTCGAATTAGTACTAAAAATGCTAAACACTGGACAGAAAGCATTTGTACACAACTAAATTACTCCTGCCTTAAGGTTTGTGACTAAGCAAGTATACTTATTTATAAATGGAAAGATGATATCAAATGCGCGATCCACAACATACAATAGCCTCTTAAGCTACTTACACGCAAAGCTATGGGGACTCAGTGCCTCAAAGCAATTTTATCTTTGAACTTGATTCACAACTAATCTCACATTAAAACAATACACATAGGCATAGAATTAAAAAGCCTGCACGTAAGTTAGCAAAGTGACAAACTTTGCGAGATTTTAGACAATATCCAAAACATTAAAAACAATCGGAATATTCTGAGATTAACACTAAGGCTAAAATGCACTATCAATAAGAGATGACTGGATACAGTAAGTATAAAATATGCAAAAATATTTATATTTCCATCATGAGATTACATACGTCAAACAATACGATAGATCGGATACAACGATAAAATATACAGGAATACAAAACAATACAGCATCGCGCCACACTCGACCGCTCGCCAAAACTCGCATATTTAAAAAAAGTGTCCATCAATTTTGTCTTTACAAGATTTTTGCGATTAGAGAAAAAAAATTGAAGATTCTAGCAGTAGAGTAAAGTCAAAAGCATATTGACTTTGTTGAGTTAATAGTGTTTGTAAAATTCATGTTTTTTTTATCTAATGCCCATGTATCGAATTTGTGTTTTTAAATTTTATAATGTAGTATAGTTGCACGAGCAAGTTACGAACCCCGATTACAAGTAAAAACAGAAAAAGCTTCATTTTGCTATTTTTATCAACATTTAATTAAGGTTCCAACAAACGAACAAAAGCGAAATGACGAATATTTGGCAAACACATGAACATAGCATTTTGAATTAGATTGCACACAATCGAAGAACAAAACGAGCGAGTTGCGAGCGATCGCGTGCGACGCAATGGGCGGGGCTTTGGGCTTAGGGCGGGGCTAGACCGGCGCGTCTCTAGGCAACAGTCGCGCGCGCAACTGTTCGCGTTCGCGGGCCACGTCGGCCAGCTCGGCGACGAGCGCGCGGCAGACACGGTGTAACACCGCATTTTGCTCTTGCAGTGCTCGCACCGACGGCTCCTCCGCGGACCCCTCTCGCGACGGCTTACGGTATACCTCAAACGCCCCATGCATTTTCGGAGTGTCGTTATGTGTGTACGGGAATCCATCGGGGTCTATGTCACGCGGCGCGAACGCCGGTTCCGGCTCGCTGCGCTGGTTGGTGAGACGGCGCGGCGCGTCGTGGGCAGGCGACATACGAGGCGGCGGTTGGGGAGGAGGCGGTCCGCTTTTGAGTCGGTTGAGGTCTAGCGAAGATGAACGAGCATGTTGACGCAATGGACGCGGCGGCGGGGGAGGGGGCGCGTCCTTGCGAGGCAGCGGTAAGGCCACAGGGGCGGTGGGGGCAGAAGGGACAGAAGTGTCGTCGTGATCTCGAGCGGGAGGCGGCGGCAACGCGCCGGCGTTTTTAGGCGGCTTCTTCGGTTGGGGCCGTTGAATAGACCTAATTTCTTGAGGACCGGGTTCCCCGCGCTTAGGGCTAGGCGGCTCGAACGCGTGCGCGAAATCATCCCGGCGCGGCGATCGGCGTTCACCATCCGGTAACCCATCCGGGGTGACCCTCAACGCAACCGGGTGGAATATCTTCGGGTCGCGTTCAAGCGCGGACTTGTGGAAGTCGAAGTTGACCGGCTTCGGACCTGGGCTGGAGACGCTAGATGTCGGGGAATCCACGAACTTCGTCCACTCCTTGTTGTTGAGTTGCGGGTCAGGTTTCGGCGGGGAAGGGGAGGGCTGGCGGTCTTCAAGCTTGGGCTTTTCGGGGTCAGGTTTGGGCGCGAAGTTGAAGTCGGCGGAGGAGCCAGAACCGAACATATCTTCGGCTAGATCCAACAGGTCAGTGGCAGGCGCGGCACGTGCAAGGGCCGGGGGAAGCGTGCGAGGCACGGGCGCGCCGCCGCGACGCAGCACTATCAGATGCATGGCGATGCTGAACTCCTCGAGGGACAGCATACCGTCTTTGTTGATGTCGGCGAGCTGCCAGATCTTGCGGAGATCGGCCACGGATAGCCGGGATTTCTCGAAGAACAGTCTGGAATTGTGACACGGATTGTGTTAATAAAGTTGTATACTTTTGGATTGCGTATCGATAAAATCAAAGATGTTATTCTAAAGCTTTCGCTCAAATAGAGATATAAGGCTTCAAAGTTAATGAGGACATGAAAAACATTACATGAACAAATCTTTACAGAAACAATTGATATTAGTCCCGGTTGCCGTCTACGTATATCACACAACACATGAGGAAAGAAGTTTCCACTATACACTCTAAAAGTGAAGGTTGGGGCAAGATGGAGCCGTGAAAAGAGCGCAAACACTTGAAGCGAACAAATACCCCCAGATCGGTTGGCCACGTCGAGTACCGCTTGGAAACGAAGCCAAGAGAGTCCTGAGACTTCGAACCTAGCGAAAAGCATACCACACTCACCTATCACAAGACCCGATGAGATTTTGGGCCACGCTATACATAATTAAACTAGTCTTAAGATACCGTCGTGCTCAGCAGACCAATGCCACGTCAAGAACCACTTGCGTGACGAGTACAAGTGAATTTCCAATTTCCAACCTATTTAAAATCATACCAGAGTCTGCTGTCATAAGTGAAGACCCAATCGAGATTTTGTTTTTGTTATGAATAATGAAACTAGTCTTAAGAAACAGTCGTGTACAGACCTAGCGGTGTGTCCGGAGAGCAGTCCCCTGTCGGGCCTCAGCTGCGCGAACTGCGCGGCGTAGTGCTGCGCCTGCGGCTCGCTGATGGCCCACGCGGCCTCCGCGCCGCCCTCGGCCTCGCCCTCCGCCTCCTCCTCCGAGGAGTGCCGGTCGGACGACTCTTCTTCCGTACCTGTGAATCCCTTCCCAATGACACTGTGCTTCCATTTTGGTAGTTTTCTGCAGCTAAAGGTCGGTTGCAGTCAGTGCACTGCACTCTTCTGTCGCACGCGTGCAGTAATATTGCCCTCACGCTCGCACAGTGCGACGCACGTGCTCAAGTGCGAGCGTGAAGGCAATATTAATCCACGCGTGCGACAGAAATATGTAGATAACGGGTCAACGCTCGAATTTCGTTGTGCTCCGCGACCGGCCTTTAGTGAGAGTTTCACATGGAACTAGAGAAGCCAATTAAGTCCTTTTCGCTGATGTTTATTTCTGAATGTTGAAATATTACAAACACTCAAGTCTCTCCACTTGATAGAATGGTTCTTTTTAGCCATAATTTATGGCACTTACGACGTTTTCTTTATGAGACCAAATATAGTTCTCACCACTCTGATTTGGAGCGCTGAACCATCAAGACCTAACCTTCCAAAACTGGACTAATGAAAAAAATACGTCAACTTAAACCAGACAGATTTTAACAAACTTGCCCTCCAGGCCTCCACCTTCCATGAGTTTATCAACATTGATCCTGATGAAATAAAAACTTTAGTAAATGGTTATTTTGCACGCCGAAATAAACAGTAAATCGTTCATTCCGGTCTCATTCGTGTTGACCCATAAAGATTAAAAAATATACCGATATACAACGTTCTTTGTAAAAAAATCAACATACTCGCAAGACTAGGTAGGTGACATCATAAACAACAACATTTGTTGTCCGACTTTTAATCATTTGATACATTGTACTTTCATGTCGCTTGGCGATGGTCAGATGTGAATAGCGTGTGTTAGAATGTTTGTGAGAAGATGGATGCATAGACCTAGTAGTGTCCGTACATGATTTTTTTGTTAACACCCTAAGTTTATATTGTGTACCTTAAGTTGATATTTAGTTTTACAGTGCTATTAGATTTAAGTCTGTAATGCTGTGTAAATTGTGTAATGTAAATAAATGTCATTTTAATTTTACGTCAGAATGTTCTTATTACTGTGCGCATCGCATTGTATCGTGTGGCAATGGGTTTGTATGTGAATGGAACATACACTTACCAATGTTACGATAGTACAATAGAAGCATAAAAATATTTTCAATTAATGCATTGAATTAAAATAAAACATGTAGACCAAAAATGTTGTCGTTAGATATTTAGATGTCTAGTAGTGTAGTTTGTTGATGTTTTGCAAATAATCCTGCCAATCCAAAATTTTGGGTCGGATCGGACCTCAAGCTTTATTATACGCAGTAAATACAATTGGTGTACACGCCACACAAACCATCTCGCGTCTAATCAAATTAGACCTGAACATAACTGAGCTTTAATAACAGCATTTAGCTGATTCAATGGAGGTCAGTTCTCACAATAAAACTAGCGCTGTCTCGAACTGTACAGGCCGTAAAGGTTTGTCAAAACAAAGCTGATTACAATCTGTGGGTAAATCAGACTAATTGGTGGGGCCATTCGGTGCGTAGGAACTGCGTACCAGTTGAACCCCACATTTTGGTAACTGGTTGTTATGTTAAAAGGTGTAATTTTACATCCCGTTGCAAAATAATAAAAAAAATACCGTAAATTAAATTAAACAAATAAAGTACACACTATTTATACATTAAACTACCGTGAGACTCACACATGTTGAAAATTACCGGATAACTCACGTTAAATAAATCGAGTTTAGCTCGACAAGTTTCGGACTAATTCGTAGCCCTTCATCTAGGAGCCGCGGCAGCTGCTGCTGCTCCTAGATGAAGGGCTACGAATTAGTCCGAAACATGTCGAGCTAAACTCGATTTATTTAACGTGAGTTATCCGGTAATTTTCAACATACACACTATTTAACATGCATGAATACATAATGCCTGTAAATTGGGTAGGCAGAGAACACGAAACGCTGCGTAGACAAAACCATGATTATTTGACGTTTCGTGGCCACTTCTGGCATATATTTTAGGTGAGTTCGCAGGTATAATAGCGACAGGTTGCTAGCCTGTCGCCTAAATTGTACCTAGTTTAACCGCTTAACCTATTTCCATAGGCGCCTCTTAAGATATCCACGGAAGAAATGGGGAGGTGTTATTCTAAGCCCGACGTCACACGGCAAAAAAAGATGATGAATTATATTGCGATAGCACGTTTTCGTCACATCCATTTTAAGATTTTTAAGAAACTTGAATTTCTCGTAATAACATTGCACTTTCTGAAACATATTTTCATGTCTTTTCAAGGAGCTATAATTACAACTATTGATTGTATACCTTAACTGTTTAGGTATTTAAAACAATGTAAACAATCTTGACATGTCTTTTTGTTGAATTACACAGTCTAAAAATGAAAATCGTTACACTATACAATTCAATTATGAAAGTTAATGATTTTTTCATACCTAAAATGATTTCGATTTATAAAGTGTAGGTTTAAATAAAAAGACACGTCAAGATTGTTTATATTGTTTTAACTACCTAGACAAATAAGGTATAGTCGAATCCTAATGTAAAAAAGTGTGTGTGAAAATATAATCACCCATATCCAAATCACTATTGCCTACTAGCTGTGCCCGCGATTCCGTCCGCGTGGAATAGTGACTAATTTTCCCCGTTTTTTCCACATTTTCCTCTATTTTTTCAGTCCTATTGGTCACAGCGTGATGTTATATAGCCTAAAGCCTGCCCCGATAAATGGTCTATCCAACACAAAAATAATTTTTCAAATCGAACTAGTAGTTCCTGAGATTAGCGCGTTCAAACAAACAAACTAACTCTTCAGCTTTATAATAGTAGTATAGATTGAAGATGCAATAAATAAGTATTTCAATGTAAAACTCTTGCAGTATAGAAAGTAAAAGGTGTTTGTCAACAGAGTGCTTTATCAATGATGTAGTTAAGCTGTGTCAACTATTAGATAGCACTATCAGCACCTAATTACGTGAACTGGGACGTGACTCGTTACCATTACGAGTGGGTACTAATGGAAACTATGAAAACATGATTTCAGATTGTTTTGACTCATTATTGATTGAAACTATTGAAAGTTAATTAATGGTAATAAGAGAGTAGGTGGCTGAGACGCCTGGCGAGATTAAAATGAGGTCTTAGTTTCAGCAGTGGCACATTCTAATCCTTACTAAAATTATAAGTCAGAAAGTGAGTTTGTTTGTTTGTTTGTTCCGCTTTCACGCCGTAACTACTGAACCGATTGCTTTGAAATTGTGCAGACGTAAAGATAGAGGTCCGGATTAAATAATAGGCTACTTTTTATCCCGAAAAAAATTGATGTTCCCGAGGGAAAACAAAAATATAGTTTGCTTGATAGATCGATATCGATCGATGATAGATCGATATCAATCGATGACCGATCGATAGATGATAAATCGATGGCGCTGTGTGTCGTTTAAAACGAGAAGTTTTCTTATAGTTGTGCTTTATACCCCAATATAACCGAGTTCCACGCGGGCGAAGCCGCGGGCGGTAAGCTAGTAGTTTTATAAATGACAAACAAATAAAAAACACTAGCTGTTAAAAGTTACAAAGTATGTATGTTTAAATTACCTTTAAACAACCTTTAACTATTTTTCATGTAAGTATAGGTACAAGAGTAGAAAAAGTATATGGTCAGAATAAACAGCTTGCATTAAAAAAACTAAACTTATGTCTCGTTTTGGTCACAAATCTTGCAGTTTATAAAACCAACCTAATTACCTACAATTGAAAAGAAAATAGGTTATAACCAATCAGATGGTTGATAGTCTAATAAACTTACTATAAGTTTTAAAATTACCCAACTAAAACTAAGACCTGATCCATGTTACAATTTTTTTTTGAGTATCAAGACTATTTGATTTATCTTGAAAAATACAGATAGACCTTCATCAAGGAGCCGCGGCGGCTGCTGCCAAACGCGCACTGTGCACCACCGCTCTGTTCGCGCGAACGGCTACGGATGGGCCCGAAATATGTTGAGCTAATCTCGATTTAAAACATGAGTTACGCTTTTGAAGATGAGTATGTCTCATGGCTGTTTAACATTCAACATTCTTTGATTTAGGTCACTGAAGGTGTAAATTTAAATGTTAAAATTTTCCATGTAGTGTCAAGTTTTAAAATAACACTTCTTCATTTCTTCCGTGGATGTCGTAAGATGCGACTATATTTGAGGCGGCAGGCTATCAACTTGTCACTGTTATACCTGCCTACTTAAAACATACTAACTAAACAATATATGCATCATGGTTCATGGCCAATGAATCATAAAATAGTTATCATTTTTGCCTATTAAGCATTTCGTCAGCTCTGCCCACCCCATCCGGGAATACAAGCATGATGTATGTATATAAAATTGCATTAATTACCTAGAAGCCTCGTATGCTCTTCTCCAGTATTGACCGGCCACACCCCTCGGCCGGTGGCGCTGTGTTCCCAGGCGGGGTGCACCCTCTCCGCCACACTGTTGGTCGGCGTCGGGCTTTCACTGGCTGTGCTCCATGGTGATCCATTCTTCCCTCTCCGCTGGAATTGTAGGCAATGCTTAGAACCATTCAAGCTGTAGTTTATTTGAGAATGTTCGGTAATGTTAGTTCTACTTCAACTTTTGTTTTTGGCAACACGGGTCGCTTTTAGGTAATGTTAGTTACAAGTTGATTACTGGATGGTGTCATACTAAGAAATAGTTTTAGGTATTTTTTAGACGGCAAACTGGCTACCTGTCACTATTGTACCATCGAACCAATTGATTCCTGACCCACCATAGAACCTATTCACAGTGAACGTCATAGTGACATTGCATTGCCTGACAAAGGAAATGTTTATGACGTTTATTGTGACAACGTTCTGCGGTGGGTCAGGAATCAGTTGGTTCGATAGTACCTCTTTCACCTGTTTTTAAACCTGAAATTATGCCGGAAGTGGCTGCACAGCATGAAAAGCATGAAATCGGCATGGTTTTATCTACATAATGATTTCTGTGCTTTGCCTATCCCATTTAGAAACATAGGACATGGTGACAGGATAGTACCCTTTAACTTAAAACCTAAAAATATGGTAGAAGTGGCTACATAGTTTGAAGTACTCATGGTTTTGTCTATGTGGCTTTTCTTGGGCTCAGCCTGTCTTATTTAGGAATACAGGCATGATGTAAGTATGTATGTAAAAGTTGATCAGTATCTTAATGTCATGACCAGAAAGCACATTTAAGATTTTAATACACTAATTACTAAAACCATTATCATGTTACTGGTCATCGCAATAACAGCTATGACTATAGAATAAGATTTGATAAAATCAAAATTTTCCACCTAAGATTATGATTAACAGGGTTTTGTTAAATCACTATTCGGAAATTTTGTTCTTTACCATTCTCTCTGTTGTAGTGGTAGTAAGTTCACACATCACTTTTTTCTGCTATCTAACTTGCCAGGGACTATAAAAATAGGACCAGGCACTTTGCAGTGCTCTGTGGTAAAGGGTTTTTTTTAATATTTTCTTAAAAAGATAAATAAATAATTCAACTACCAGTTAGTCTGACTAAGAAACAGAACAAAAGCTATAATACAAATCAATGATGAGCAAACTAAAGATTGAAACCACATCAAGGACAAGGTTGCTTAGACAATAAATGACTACAATGGCATGATACTGTTGTTGAATAGACAAAGATTTATGTTAAAGTTTTATGGCTCATTTAGAAATCACATTGTCCAGATGTGGCATACCAGGGTTGATATGATTTAAATCACTTGATTTAAATCAGTGATTTAAATCGTGATTTTAATCAAGGGATTTTTTCAAAAAAATCATTGATTTAAATCATTAAATTTTTACTACAACCAAATCGGCCTAAAATTGTTTAGGGAATTCCCCCGGACCACTACGGCACGCACACATGTGCAAGCGAGTCATAGCGTAACAGTTTCGGGGAAACCCCGAAACTATAGTACGTGACGCATGATTACCGAAACGGTTCCAGGATTCCCCGAAACTAAAACACGAGACGCATTTCGCTTTTCGCCCGGTCATTCGTAATAGAATGTTTGAATTCTAAAAAATAAATAGTTAAAAAGAATAATAAATTTGATAATGTTAAAAGTTATAATAATTATATCGAATTCAATAGGAATAGATTTATATGTTCGTTTTTTAGTCTGTATGTTTGACTTTAGGAACATGCTATTTTATTTTTCGAAACTACTGTTTTAAAACTTTTAAAATTGTTGATTGTAATAAATTTAATTTAAATACGTTGTTTTCGTCTTATTATATAACTGAACTGGCTATTTAATTAATAAAAAAAGACAAGAAAATGAAAAAATCAAAAAA
>BHDV01005900.1:343148-401417 GCA_005406045.1 Adoxophyes honmai | reverse complement strand
AATTCGGGCTAATGATTTTCGGGTTACTGAAATTAGGGCAAATGAAATTCGGGCTAAAATATTTCGGGCTAACGGAGGGGAACCTAGTAATTTATCTCAGAAACATGTTTGGACACAATAATGATGAGAGAAACAAATTGTATCTGATAAATCCAGAAACCCTTATTTCCAACATGTCAGTGTCACACATAAAATATCATCGAGTATTAGTACACAGCCATATTTTTATCTAGCACAAAGAAATCATAATATTGCTATATCTTCCAAACATTAGAACAAATACACATGATGAACTGCCAAAAGGTATGGATTCCAATTTGCTCATCTTATCTTATTTATTTTATCACTAAAATCATTAAGTAACAGATAAATTTCAATTAGTCCCATGTTACCACTCTAAGTCTAAACTTTGTGCAATCAAGTGTTAAAAGAGCTAAGCAGTTTAGATCTTTTTATTCCCCCAGTTGAATAATTTTAAAGTTTGAATACATTAAAAAACATCTCACACCATAAAAAAGGTTAGTGTATCTTCAGTACTCACCCCATGAGAGTCAGATCTCTGTGACATTGTTTCAGATTCCATCTCAGAGTCTGTACTCAGTGCTTCGGTGTTGTCATGAGACAGTGTCTGAGGCACATCACTATCAGACAAATTAGATGACAGTCGTATAGGCTCATAAGCTCCAATATTACCAAAATTTCTATCTCTCTTAGGGATATGTTGTTCTTTAGGTGAATTAGACAATTGTATGAGGTCTGCATTCGCTTCAGAGTTCAGCGCCCACGTAAACCTCGGCAGAGGCAGGTCCTGAGGCGTGGACAACAGGTCTGGCTTTAGTGCTAAGTTTGTTTGATGAGCTGCTATTAATTTTAAAGCGGAATAGAACTGTTTCCTGTTCATATGATTCAGCGAAGCTGAGTTACTAGGAGCCACGCTGATATCCATGATCTGTAACGTATAATTAGTGCGCATAGTACCTCCTTCACAATTATTCTATTATCACTGCAAACACCTGAAGTATCGCACATATTACCTGTTTGAGAACGTCGTTGGATACATTTGAAGACCTAAATAGTTCAGTTGCTTTCAAAATCGGTATTTTACCATTTGATTCCTCGTCACAACATAAAAACAAATCACCGAAATATCTCATTTCGGTTTCTGTCAAGTTGAGATCCTCCATTATATCAAAAACGACACTGTTATGTGGATTATACACAATATATTATGCTAACACTAAAATGGGCAGCAAAAATATCCATTATCTATTGATATACACCATATTTAATCTGGAAATAAAAGGATTTGAAACTCGTTCATCACACAAATTTACACGAAGCAGTCGAATTTGTCAGTGTAAATGACAGCTGCCCACCGACGACGTGCGGCCATCATAATTAGTGATGCAGTTTGAATTAGCTTTTTGTTGGCTGAATACCGGTTTTCTTTTCATTTCAAATGAGATAAGGTAACAAAGCGTTACGTCTCACCAACGTAACAAGCGCAATAAAATTCAAATTGAAATTGAATTATGAACAAAATATACCGCTGTTTTTACGTCTTGCATTTTAACATTTAACCAAAAAAGTAAAATCACAAGTTGTTTCACATAATATGTAAACTATACTAACGCCATCTAGTCCGTCGTTCGGTACTAACATGCGGTAACTTCACTACAGTAGATATTTGAAAATAATGAAAATTTTTCAATTTAATAATATTGACCTCATTAAACCCGCAACATTGGTTCTCATTTATTTTTTGTTACTTTGGAGATTTCCAAAAAAATCTTTACATTAACTTACGCGTTTTTCGAATTTGGCAAATTTAATGTTTTTCTTGCGAAAAATCACGAGGGTTAGGTAAGTACTTACTCGTTACAATAAAATTACCTAGTTAACGGCATACAGGCCGACTTCAAATTGATGATACAAAATAGAAAATAAGTGTTTCTTATTCAGCTAATGCTGGACAATGGATTACACAAACTCATTTGTTTTAATTAGTCGTGCTTATTTAAATTATAACTGTCCATAGATTGAGGTCGTGATTTAATTTCACTTTAGTGTGAAAATCCAAAATTTTATGACATAGTGCGTATGATTCTGTCTAGAAAAAACAAAAACATTTTGTTTTATAGCTTATAGTGTCCCACTGCTGGGCTAAAGACTACCATAAAATGAAACAAAACGGAAATAAGTTTTATGAAAGAATATCGATAGGTACGAAATGACTCTAGGTTTTGCCCGCAACTTCACCTAGGCAGAAAAGTATTGTTCGCTACTCAATTTTACATTATTACCTATTTTACACTTATTATTACATTTTTTTAAGGATAAACCTGTGCTTAGCCTTAAAAAAAAAGTAAGTATAATGCGTTTCTGGTGCTTCTGTAAGCACACTACCTAACGCGAGCGAAAAAGTGAGCATGAACTTGTGGCGTGATGCTTACATGATCTTAATACTTATTGAAGTTTATTGGATTTAATTTGTTGATAACTCAACAGCGGTGTAAATAAACCGCGTTATCATTACATCAATTCTCATTTTATATTGATATCGAATTTCCGAATGTGGAAGTGATTAAGTGGGTAGCTATATGTATAGAAATGTGGTTTTTCGGAACTAGTGTGTGAAATTTATCTCAATTTTCAATGAAGGAAAACATGCATCGTGAAGAAATCTGTAAACAACTGCGAAGTAATATTTTGTGTGAACTTCGCAATCAGCATTGTGCCTTCGTCGAAATTATTAACCATCAAATCGGAGATGTCCGTGCCCAGTAGTGGGACTCTTAAACGTGGTTAAAAAATATACTCGTTTTAGTAGCATTTCCACAGTACATAATTCTTTATCAAAATCTGTATTGCAATATGTACTTAGCAAATTATCACAAAATTATCAGTATAGGTACTTAGTTGAGATTTATCAAACAGACAGATACACATTAATCAATTACATGAATTGCCGAACTGTGGAAAATCAACACTATAGAGATGCACCTCACTTAGTTCAAGTTACATTTTTGAGGAAAATCTCAACAGTAGGTAGTCTGCATTGTATTTATTCATTGTTTTTTTTTTGGAATTTGAAGTAAAAATACAATTGTAAATCTATATTAATGTTTTAATTTCAAGTGTACTGATATTACATACATAATATTCGTGTCTTATGCACAACTCAAACAATAGATTACACATGCTTAAAAGCTACTATCAAAGTAGCATAATAATTTAGGATATAACACTGCATTCATTTAAAACTTAACTTAAAAGCGCCGACGGGCGGCATGTTAACATAGGTCTCTAAAAGTTAGTTTAATCCTTGGTTTGGATGTACTTGATGAGATCGATGACTCGGCTGGAGTAGCCGTACTCATTGTCGTACCAGCTGATGAGCTTGACGAAGTTATCGTTGAGGGAGATGCCGGCGGCGGCATCGAAGATGGACGAGTGCGTGTCACCGATGAAGTCAGAGGACACCACTTGGTCCTCGGTGTAGCCCAGCACGCCCTTCAGGGGGCCCTCGGCGGCCTCCTTGACCTTCTGCTTGATGGCGTCGTAGCTGGCGGGCTTGGCCAGGCGGACGGTCAAGTCGACAACGGACACGTTGGCTACTGGCACGCGGAAAGCCATGCCGGTCAGCTTGCCGTTGAGCGCGGGAATGACCTTGCCGACGGCCTTAGCGGCGCCGGTGGAGGCAGGGATGATGTTCTGCTGCGCACCACGGCCATCGCGCCACAGCTTGCCGGAGGGACCGTCCACGGTCTTCTGGGTAGCGGTGGTGGCGTGCACGGTGGTCATCAGGCCCTCGACAATCTCAAAGTTGTCGTGGATGACCTTGGCGAGGGGCGCCAGGCAGTTGGTGGTGCAGGACGCGTTGGAGATGACCTTGGCGGACGGGTCGTAAGCGTCAAGGTTGACTCCGACGACGAACATCGGCGCGTCAGCGCTGGGGGCCGAGATGATGACCTTCTTGGCACCACCCTCCAAGTGAGCGGAGGCGGCGGCGGTGGTGGTGAACACGCCGGTGGACTCTACGACGTACTCGGCGCCAGCTTTGCCCCAGGGGATGGCTTTGGGGTCGCGTTCCGAGAACACAGCGATTTTGTTGCCGTTGACGATGAGGAAGCCTTCCTGTGCCTCAATGGTACCCTTGAAACGTCCATGGGTGGAGTCGTATTTGAACAGGTATACCATGTAGTCCAGACCGATGAAGGGGTCGTTGATGGCGACCACGGACGCGCCCTTCTCGATGGAGGCGCGGAGCACCAGGCGACCGATGCGGCCGAATCCGTTGATTCCAATCTTAGACATGTTGGCTGTAAAAAAAAAAGAAAAAATATTCTAATTACATAAATTTACATAACTTTTATAATGAACTTACTTAAGAAGTAAAGACTGTTCAAATAAAATAATTAATATAATGAAACAGTTTTTGCTCACATAAGATTGCACTCTGTTACACCTATTGACAGAATGATACAATTGACCCAGCCAATCTACCTTTTAAACATGTTCCTATCTAAAACTAATAACAAAATAATGTCTGATAATAACATGATGAAACTTTATGTTTACTTAGTATGCTTAGATTTAAAGGTAGTTAAAAAGTTTCATAATATGATAGCAAGCAGAGGTTAAAAAGTCAATGTAAGTATCCGTATCAAACAGTAAACATCAATGTCGAAATATTTTTAGAGTGACCGACCGTGACCTTGAGCTTCGAGACTCATATTTTGGTAGTTTTTTCGTAAAATCAATAAAAAAATTATTTAGAATGTGCAACCCGGTGTCGGTGTATCACAACCGGCGTTTGGAGGACAAATAGAGGTCAAAGTCACTGGCGGCGAACTAGTTTACAATGTGGAATATGTAATTGAACGCATTACTTAACCGTCGGAAACTACTTGATTCAGTCCATGAGTGGTTACAACGTTCGTAAGCAGATGGACACGTATTTAAAAAGCAGAGCAATGTTACAGAATGATGATGTAAACGGGTAGTTGTCAGTTCACATGAAGAATAAAACCAATTGTTTTATAGAAGTAGAGATGATTTGAATTATTTGCGGCTATTTAAAAACGAAAAGGAAATATCTAATCACTGAATTCACTTACCGGAATAAAGTTTAGGAAGAAATATTTAAGCGACACCGAGCACGTTCGCCACTCACAAGATGGAGTTTAGAAATGTCAGACGAAGGACGTCCGAAACCAATTGTAGGCGGGGCGGATTCCACAAGATCAATGAGTCAGAGATGTAATTTACTACAGACTGTGAAGTAGGTACGAAAATTCAAAAACGAAAATGATATTTGCACATTTTTATTGAAATAAAATAGATAATAATTATTTTTCCTCTGATTGAAACGATCTGTCTGTTACTTATTCGAATCCAAAAAGATTTTAAATTATCTTATAAGATTGTTATCCAGGAATGTTGTTGAAAGAATATGCTGCGTCTATTATTTTGTTAATCTTTGTCAGCTGTCAATGTATAGTTGATAGGTAAATGTAAAACATTTCTAATATTTTTAAGCAACCTGAATAATTAATTAATGTTTTACTTAATCGTTTGAAAGATGCTGGTTATCTATTTAATATCACCCTTTGACCATTTGAAGTTAGCTTAACCCTTCGTATGCGGGAAAGGAAAAATATACTGCATTCGAGCCTCTTCTGTTTCAATATCTACAAATTATGGTGATTAAAATAAAAATAAAAAAAAGATATCCTTAAAATGGAGCAGATCTGCTCCGTAGCATACGAGAGGTTAAATAATAACCGATAATGTCCGATTTGGTACATCCTTAGTAATTTTATGGCAACACATAATGGTTAGATTAAATTGATCACTTCTACCATTTTTGTGCATATTTTCCTGTCTTGCCTATGCTGTTTACTATAAGCGGCATTTTCAAAATATGACGTCTACTATTCTGCTTAATGTAATAAATAATTATATACTTTAATTATTAAAGTTATATATAGCAAATTCTGATAAATTCTTCTGTGAAATACCATTCGAGATGGTTATCAATGTCGGGATCAACGGCTTTGGCCGCATTGGCAGAGTAATATTTAGGACGTGTTGTCAGCACCCCGATTTAGAAGTAAGAATCTTGCTAGAAAGTTAATTATTTTCTGACTTACATAAAACTTAACTTAGCTAATTAATAAATTGATTCTCTGCGATGCTATACATATGCTGCCGAGCCTCTGTTTTATTAAAAAAAAATAGATGACCCCTTTTTATTCTCGGTATGTCGAGTACTAACGTTCCGCCTGTTATCTCTCTATTTTCTTTTGGGCTCTAAAATTATTATCTAGCAAAATTTAAGACACCTGCTTTCCTATGTTGTTAATAATTCTTCTAAGTATTTTTTTTACAGATCGCAGCAATAAACGACCCAGCTATAGAATTATCATACATCTGTTATTTAATAAAGTTTGACTCGACGCACGGAAAATACAACGGGAATATTTCTTACGACGGAAATGAAATTAAAATTGACGGTAAGCTATCAAAAACTTTAGAGATGTGTCTAAAGGATTAGTGAAATAAGTAATTAGTCACGTGTACTACCTAAGTCTCAACAATTACTTTTATAAAGCAAAGTTCTTTCAGGTCATTCAATCAAGGTGTTTCATCAGAAAGCGCCAAGCGACATCCCGTGGGAGAAGGCAGGCGTGCAGTACGTGATCGAAGCTTCTGGGATGTTTACGAACATGGAAAAAGCATCGGTGGGTGACTATTTAACCTAAGGTACGAATTTAGTATCGAATGCTTCTCATCGCCTTACCTGCTATTTTTGAACGGTTATCACCTAACACCTAAGTATACCTAATACGAAAAACCAAGCTAAATTGTCAGACTACCTATCTCCTACAAGTATTCGAAGGGGTGGTAAATCTTCGTTAGTCGACATACAGGGTGGCCACAAATTGACCGTAAATATGAACTAGTGGTCAGGTTTATGCGTCCGAAAGACCCTGCGTAATAATGAACATTATCAGGAAATATTTTGCAGGGGTATTTAGATGCGTATTCCCGTTTCCCGTGCACTGGTTAACATATTTACAGTTAATTTCTGTACAGTATCGATGAATAATTTGCTTCCAGGGCCATCTGATGAGTGAAGGTGTACGGCGTGTGCTGGTGACTGCTCCAAGTTCTGACGTGCCCATGCTTATCCTGGGCGTCAACCAAGACAGAATCAGCGCAGGTGACAATTAAGCCAAAGATACATTAGGGGACAAATGTGCCGCGACATGCCGAGCGATGTCCGGCGACGTCGCGCTACATCGCTCGAAATTTCGCGCGACAAATGTTGCGGCACATTTTTTGTCCCCTAATGTATCTTTGGCTTAACAGTCTGCTAAAAAAAATATAATTACCAATGAAAAGGGTTTGAGTGTAGTGAGCGTTTACGGCATGGGCGAGGAAGAATGAGACTATGTCACCGGAAAACCCGTAAAAATCACAATTGTCAGTATTTCGAGAATTGTCAAAATTTCCTTAAGGCAGTGGTCCTCTCGCGTGCTCAAAATCAGAACTTGTGATATGATCGTCTCTCTTAATCATACCTTTCCGTGAAGCTCGTCTTGGCAGGAGCTAATATTTAATGTTATTAAAAAAGTGATGGAGCAAAATAAGAGATACATACATACATCACGCCTGTATTTCCAAATGGGATAGGCAAAGCATACAAAACGCTACATAGTCAAAATCATGACTATTTCGTGCTTCGTAGCCACTTTCAAATAAGAGTTGCTTACCCATATTGTCTGCACATGTAGATGTGAAGGTGTTATCCTGCACATCAAGCACCCTGTACTGTCTGGCGCCGATCATAAAGCTGCTTCAAGATGAATTCGGCGTGGGGGAAGGCTTCATCACGAGTATACACGCCATGACGCCTTCTCTTAAGCCTCTCGACGGACTTTGCATACGCGGGAAGGTGGGTCGGGATCTTTTAAGTTTGTAGTGACCCTAACAGCGCCACCTATCATCCTGTAGTAGAACTTCAACAAAACGTCATCAACTGACAAAGTGTACTGCATCGCACTAACGAAGTTTCGGAGGTCGATTGCGTAAATACAACTTCCAACTTTCTCTGTGTGGACTACGGTCCCTAGTCCCTAGGCATAACATTGCATGTAGGCTTAGCACGGAAACATGCTCTAGTCGCGTCGCGCGCGGGATAGTCTACCTGTCACTTTCTGACGTCTCTAGTTAGACAGTGACAGGTATAGTCTATGTCGCTCGTATCTCTACTCGCGCCCTGTCGTGCTAAGGGGCCTGGAGAGCGATCTTTATTGGAGTCTTTCCTACAAGTTCTTAGCCGGTCAACAGCATTTAGCCACGGCGTATGTGCTGCGCATTGACGAAGTCATAATTATTTTACTTTTATTAGCAACAGTTGTTAGCTATTATTTGTAGCTTGAATAAACTAGGTACAGTATTGGCACTGGCATTTCGATTCCCTGCATCGTAAATGTTATTCGATAGACTATTGCACCATGTCATGGCATTAGTGCGTCCTATGCCAGTTAGTTATCGTTCCATAACCATGGTACGACACTTGTCATTGCCAGTAATCCGTGTGGCAACTCCTCTTGCTACTGTCACTAATTCAAAACTCCTACACCTTCTCTAGCATTGGCGCGATCATCGCAGTATCCACCAGAACATCATCCCGGCGGCTACGGGCGCATGCAAGGCGCTGGGCAGGATCATACCAGCTGTACGCGACAAGTTAGCCGGCCTCGCGTTCAGAGTGCCCATCGTCAACGTTTCGGTGCTCGACCTCTGCATCAGGTAAGACCAGTGTTCCCACTAGTTTTACTTATTTGAAAAAAAAAAACTTGCAAGATAGCGAATGTTTAAAGTAAGGGTAGTCTAGAGCCTACATAGTTAGTCCCTAGCGTCTAAGTTGAGAAGATTTTAAATAATGGAGGTAAATCGCGCTTCGCGAATTTACGCCCACTCCACCGTATCCTATGTCTGAGACTTTCTAATCAAGACAAATAGAGAAAAAAAAGTGCAATCCTTCGTGTTAACTGATTTTAGGTATTTACATTTTAAAATTTGTTTTTCACAGGTTAAATAAAAACACAACTATGAAAGAGATCACGGAATGCATAGAAAAAATAAAAGATCCCACTTTGCAGAGCATAATACAAGTTTCTAAAGAACAAGCCGTGTCTTCGGACTTTATCGGAGATAGCCACTCGTGCACTATGGACGTGGACTCCAGTATACAACTGAGACCTAATTTCTTCAAACTCATATGCTGGTACGAAAACGAGTTTTCGTATGCTTGTCGTGTCGTCGACACGATCCTGTACTCAGAAAGACAATATTCTTTAGTTTTCACACCTCTGTCAAAAATGACATACGTTAGACCAATATTTTGGAAGACTACTAGCGAGCAAACAGATAGCAAGAAATATCCCAGCGCAGATTGTGTTTCGAATTCAAAATTTCCGCTAAGTATTTGTGATTCTTGTGAATGCAGATTATCTCCACGGTCGATCCAAAGACCCTTGTCACCGTATGTTTCTGAAGCGAGTAAATTAAGTAAACGAAGCGTATCGCTTGAGGACACGAAAATGATCAAGGCTCTTATTGACAAATATGCGAAATCAGGTGCAGTGAAGGACAAAATAAATTTACCCCAGAGTAATGCAATGATTAAACAGATTTTCCACGAGCGCGTTAAGGCTCAAGAACGTTTGGATTTGGTAAAACAGGAATTTTCCAAAATGGTTAACATCACTGAGGATCTATTAAAAAAACCGAGTGCTAAACATTTTGAATCAGTTTTGGTTAGTAGAGTTCCTTCCCAAGATCTTGATGAATCCGAAGAATCAAACGAAGACCCTTCTGTGTTGAAAATAAAGAGTTCTACACAAGGAATTAATGTAAATGATAATTTGAACACTCTTTCAAATGAGATGGCAATAAGTCCTCCAGAAGAGGTAAGAGACAATGAAACAGTAAATACTAATTTTGCGATTGCATTAAGCAGTCCTTTAAAGGAGACAACTAGGAAAGAACATTGGGACACATGTCAGTCAGGGTCAGTGATAAAAAGCGCTGTAAGAGTGTCAAACGAGGAAGAAAACTCTAAAGCACGAGCACATCTTCCTACTATAACAAATTTGAGAAAAGGAACAACTGAGAACAAAAATTCAAACTACGGTTTACTTAAGAGCACAGCAGGAAAAAAATCCAAAGTGGTGACTGAAGCGGAACATTTGAATAATTGTTCTTCCAAGGAAATGGCCGATAAAGAAATATTGAAGCCTCATTCATCTGGATTAAAAATGAAAAGTCCTACAAAAGGTTTTACCGGGAAGGACAATTATTGCGTAAATTCATCTAGGACTAGGGTTACGAGTCCTTCAAGGGCAATATGTGAAAAAGGATACTCAAGTACGCATTTGGTAACAAAAAGTCCTTCAAAGGGAACATCGGACAGAGGGTATTCGAACGTCCACATTTGTTCTTTTCCAGTGAGAAGACCGTTTAAAGAGGTTGAAAAACCAGTCAATAGTTTATGTTCAGCTAACGTGACAATGAAGAAATCTCCTAGAGATATAACGGAAAACGTATGTTTACATAAGCTTTTAACTACCAACGAAAGTAAAAGTCTATCGAAAGCAACCGAACTGGAAGAACATATGAAAGATGATATAATAAAAATGGTTACAGACAGCATCGAAAATAATAATGAAATACATAATTTAAATCTTACCGAAAATTCAGTAATATGTAAAGAATCAAAATCTCCTAATAATCTTTTTTTATCTGATGCACCTAACTGTAAAGGTGACATAGATTCTCTAAATAAATTAGTAAACAAAAGTTGTAATGAAGAATTGCCAATATTAAATTCCTCTATTAATACTAATACAAATAAAACAGCAAATTTAGTCGGACTCAATGTGTTACGCAAGATATACCAAACTTGTGATAAGAATGTGTCGCTGAAATCTAAGACTACAATTAAAAATAATAGCATTTTGTGGGATAACATTCAAAAACCCAAACATCAGGAGTATGCAGGTGATTCCAACACGGGTAATAAACTAGAAGGAAATCGTAGTAGTTCTAGTAATGTCGATAGCAGTATTTTCGATGATAACGATGCGATTGATGAAAAATATAACACAGAAGAAGTGATCCAGATAGTGAGTGAAAATCCTGAACATACGATTACATCTTCAAATGTTAACACAGAAATTAATTTAAATGTTAGTAAATCTCAAGAATTACTTGAAAAGTATAGTTCAGAAGCTATTGAAGCTATAGACCTGGAAAATGTTAGAGCATTGACTGCTGAATTATTAAGCAGAAGGATATCCAAGATAGAAATTGTCGATGAAAAGCTGAAGCAACGAAATATTGTGCTAGTAGACCACGGGAAAGTAAATTCGAAAATAGAAACCGATACCAACCAGAAGAATAATACTGTGCCATCAAATGCAGGCGACTGCTGTCAAGATGTCTCAAAGAACACTTCTAGAGATCGAGAAAACGGAAGTAGCTCTAGTGGTTCAATCAAGTTGATCTCTGAAATGACATCGCTGTGCGTCAGTCCTGTGAACACTGTGACCACAATAAGCAATAATGAAACGTACAGAAGTAAGCAAGATATTTATGATAAGTTGGATAGTGCCAGCGTATCGGGTTCGGAAAACTCGTTCCAAATGCTTGAGAAAAAATCACAGATAATAAATATCACAGATCTGACTTATTCACTAGACGACTTGGCGCGTTTAGATAAAATTTGCAGGATTATAGAGATATCTGACGAATTATCCGACAAATTGTTCTCACCTCTCGATGACAGTAGCGAGGGTGGATCCAGCAAGCAGAAGTGGTCATTTAAAGATTTATGTAAAAGAATAAAATTAGACGAATTTTGTAATAACGTGTTCGGGAAGACTTCGATGTGAATTTTAAATAGATAAACGGAATGCGTCTAAAATGTATATTCATTAAATAAAATTACTGTAAAAAATATAAGGCAGCAAGTGATTATCACTGAATCTCAATGTTCGATGACACCGTTTACAAAAATAAACTATGTGAATCGATTCTCGTATCATTACTATTTGTAATAGAAATATCACAGAAAACTGTAGAGTAAAAACTATAGTATAAAGCTGATCTTAAAATGTAACTTAACTTAAGCAGGTACGATTTGGAGATCGGTCTCATCCATAGTTGTGGTAGACTACGTCTCTATTGCGCAAGAGTTTGGCGTTTAGGCCGATGATGGTGCGGGGGAAAATGGCGTCCTCTAAGTCGACGAAGTCTGCGATGACGACGTTGACGGGGGTGCGAGCCGCGCGGTCGGGGGGGCCCGGGGAGAACTCGGCCAGCTTCGGGAGCACCTCTTTTACCACTGGAGCGGCGCATTTCGCTCGGAGATTTGACGTCCACCTGAAATTATTTTTAAAGGACTTGTAAGCACTAAGGAATTAAAAATTAACTGTCGCTTCTGCAGTCTTCTGACTACGTGGTGGTTCTTTGTATCCGCGATATATGAGTTGATAATAAATGCGTACAGGCTTATAAGACAACTTCTGGAAGACGAGCGTGTTGCATCTCCGCGGAACACTTAAACCTTAAAACTTTATTAAGTTCAACATGTTAGTCGCATTTTTCTGCTCAAGGACATAGGCAAGCAAGTCAAAGTCAAGTATGTTAGAAATACATACATACATACATACATGTATATTATCACGCCTGTATTCCCAAATGGGGTAGGTAGAGCACACGAAGCGTAATATAGATAAAACCATAATTATGACTATATCACGCTTCGCAGCCACTTCTAGCGTAGTTTTAGGTTTGTAAAGATGGAAGAGGTACAATAGTGACAAGTTGCTAGCCTGTCGCCCAAAACATACCTAAACCTATTTCCTTAATCGCCTCTTACGACATCCACGGAAGAAATGGAGAGGTGTTATTCTATCCCGACACCACACGGCATTGTTAGAATTAGGTTATAGGTACATATTTTAGTTTAGGCGACAGACTTTTGCTATAGTCACTATTATACTACCTATCCATCTGTTTCCAAACCTAAAATCATGCTGGAATTGGAAGTGGCTGCCAAGCGTGAAATTCTCATTATCTTAGTTTTTTCTATGTCATTCATGTGTTCTCATATTCTGCCTACCCCATTTGGGAACATAGGCGTGATTATATCATTACAGGCATGTATGCTATAAGGGCAAAGATGACTGACCGTAGTACGATGAAAGAGGGCGTCGGCGTGAGTACGGCCTGGTGCACGAACCCGGTGCCGGGGTGCCGTTTGATGTTCTCCAAGAAGCTGACGAGCCCCGCCGTGCGGTCCTGCTGAGGCCACGGGGACGGGAGCATCTGGGGCTGCCAGAACTCGCCCGTGGCGTACACCGACTGGTTGCGGTATACTACGATGATCTGGGGAACAAAGTGTCTTTTGTTGGGAGGTGGAACGGACCTGTGGATCAGGTTAAACGTAGAAACGTTGAACCAGCTATATCCAAACTGCGGCCTACCGGGCCTTTATCAGTTTCCCGCGTGCAGTTAGAGATACATACAAACATACAATCACGCCTGTATTCCCAAGACGCTACATAGACAAAAAGATGACTATTTCACGTTTTGCGGCCACTTGTAGCATAATAGTTTTTAGGTTTTGAGGTGGCAGGTACAAGTGACAGGTTGCTAGCCTATCGCCTAAAGTATACCTTAACCTATGTCTTTAGTCGCCTATTACGACATCCACGGAAGAAATGGAGAGGTGTTATTCTATACCCGACACCACACAGGTTACAGTTAGAGATAAATGTAAAGTATTTTGAATTTCGCGTCCATTCGCGACGCGTCACCGAAATAGTGCATGCACCGAGGAAAAGTAACCTTAATTTTGTAAAACATGCAAAAACATTATTTTATTTTACCCCTTTTTGCTTGCGACTTACACCTTAAACGTATTTGTGGCCCATATAAAAAAAAGGTTTAGTACCTACCGCCTCCCGCTGTCTTAGACGATTTGCAGACCTATTTTATTAAATATTGTAATCCTGGATTAAAACTATCATTACAAAACGCTCCCATAAAATACGGTGTTGGCAGCCTTACGCTTGGGAATACAGGCGTGATTGATATTGACCTGTTGACGCAGTCTGTTGAGCGAGTTGAGAGTGACACTGCGCAGGTCCAGCTGCCTCGGGACCAGTTTGGGCCCGAACAGCTGCAGCAAGTACCGCATGAGGCGGTGGTGGTCGTCGGGCGTGAAGCCGTAGAAGTGCTGGAAGTCGAGGATCACCACCTGTAATGTGAAAAACCGTTAGTGAGTTGGGCTTGTGGGAAAAGCTCCGTACCAATGTGTGAAAGTCTCTAATACAGAGATCTCTTTCTAGGCAGATGTTATGCCTGGGGACGGATCATCGAAACTTTATTTTTAGTTCGGCTATTCCACGAATGTGGCCATGTCGTCATCTATTAAGTCAAAAGTCCCACTCTAATCAGACGTATAGAAACATTTGAAACTTTTAAACCTACAGCACTATTGTCTAACGCATCAAAAACGCACCTATTAGTCATAGGAATAACTGGGGTAACGCCTACTTCTTCTCACTAGCGGGAATTCCATCGGGCTATAACACACATTCCCTAATCAGGTGTCAGGAAATACTTACTGCAAATTATTGGGAATACCATAATATGACAAAATGGTAACCCTATTTTTTCACGTATTTAGTATGCCAAAATGAACTTTACATTGTGCAAATTGGACATAGTTTTGAAACGAGGAACCAACCCACAAGTCACTTTATAAAATGGTGGAAAGTGACAAAAAATGTGAGGCAATTGTGTTATTTCAATGTTTTAGTTTAGACTTTTAGCAAGAGTGTCGTAAGAGTCGACTCTGGGAAAGGGTTAGTGTATTGTGGGCGATGGGCTAGCAACCTGTCACTGCAATATCACGTTTAACCATCTGGATGCCCTGAAATTGCTAGATGTGGCACTGAATTCTTGAATTCATGTGCTCTGCCTACCCCTCTTGGGAATACAGGCGTGATGTATGTATGTATGTATGTTTAGCAATTTTAGGTTTCAAGTTTTATCTAAAACTTACATAGTGAATGTAATTTTACATAAATAAGAATAAATAGTCATTGATGGTGTGACAGAAAAGAAAAGTGATTGCTAAAAAATGAGCTTACTTCTCCTGGGTGTGTGTCAACAAACTCCTTGACTTGCTTCAAGGCTGTAGATATCTCCCCGGCATACAAACCGTGGGTGAAGTAGAACAGATCAGAATTTGTTTTGGTGGCCAGTCTCAGATCAAGATACCTGGAAACATAAACCAAAACTATTATAATAAAAATAAAAATAATTATAATTTTGGCATTATTGTGTAATATTCCACACTATTTTATTAGGAGTGGTAAATTTGACAAAAGGTGTTAAAATAAAATAAGAAAATGGTAAGGCTAGGTGGAGCACTTCAAGCCTTTGGTAGGAACTGTATATTCTGAAGGATGAACTGATTAGCCATGAATAGTAAAAAAAAATCGTTAGCTTCTCTTAATTTAGAATCAAAATAATTGAAGTTGTTAAAATTCATTTACCCATCAGCCAGAACTCCATAAAATTACTAAATACTACAACCTTCATGCAACAATTTCTGTGTACAGTGGGCCAAGAAAGTGGTCTACCACTTTTGACAAAAGTTTCTGTGAAATCAAATTATCACTAAGGTTCACTTTTTTAACGGAGCACAAATATGACGTATCGTCTATTAAGTACCTATCTGAAATTCCAGACATTTAAAGTCATGGGTTATGTTATTTTGACCTTTGTTATGAATGCAGTAAGGTTATTATTTTGCGGTAGTGTTATGTTGATTTTCTTCAATAAAGACTATTTCGATCTTTTTCAAAAAAACTTTTTGCTACTGAAAAATAAATTACACTGACAGTATGTGTCAAGTATACTTATTTGCCAAATAAAATAAATAAATTCAATAAAGTGTTACTCGTATTAATATATTACTCTTATTTCTTGATTTGCTACTGCTGCAATGCCTCGCAATTTATCAAGAGCCGAACGAGCTAATATTATAGCACTTCTTAACGAGGGCTTCAACATTAGACAGATTTCTAGGCGTCTAAATGTTTCCGTAAGTGTCATTCATTTACCTAGTTCATTACGATTTAGTTTAAATATTATATTATTGTTATTGCTCCTATATTTATTTACATCTCAATTTTAGAGGCAAGCAGTTCGTTTATGGATTACACGAGATGGCGAGGAGGGAAACTTAAATGATCGTCATCGAAGCGGTCGTCGTCGTGAAATCTCGGACGATCAAAGAGAAATGATGAGAAGTGAATATGACAATAATGGTTTCGTGCCGACTAAACATTTTGCAACAATGTTTGATGTTACTACTCAAACGATCAGAAATCATTTGCATTATATGGGTTTGCATTATAGACATTATGCGAAAAAAATTGATATGACTGAAAATCATAAAAACGCTCGATTGAATTTTGCCAGACAGCATTTAGACTTCGATTGGAGCAATACTGTGTTCTGTGACGAGAAAACGTTTAAGTCCAGCCAGCATGGACGCTTACATCTATGGCGTCGTGATAGGACGCGTTACACACAAGACCATGTTATAGCGAACAGGGAATCGGGCCGCATTTCGGTTAACATTTATGGTTGGATGAGTGCTGACGGAGTTGGAGAGCTGTGCTGTATGCCACCGCGTGCACGGGCACTTGACTATGTGGATGTCCTGCAAAACTCAATGTTGCCATCTGTCCGAACTTTTTATCCGGAGAATGAAATGCCGCAATTCAATTATTGCCAGGACAACAGTTCATTGCATAAAGCGTTGGTAACGCGTGCCTGGTTCGAAGCACACCCGGAAGTAAGGCTAATAGCGTGGCCAGCAAAATCGCCTGATTTGAACCCAATCGAAAACCTTTGGGGAATTATGGTTCAAAGATGGTGCAACCGCCACGAGCGATCACGTGAAGCTCTTGAGCGACACTGCAATGAAGTATGGGAGGAAATCCGCGGGACCGATCTTTGCCAACAGCTGGTAGGCTCGATGCAAGACCGTCTTCAAGCGGTTATCGATGCTGATGGTGGATACACTAAATATTAACAAAATACTTTTATTTTTATTTTTGTTTTAAACAAAGACTGAAGTTTCTTATTTTTTTACTAATAGTTAATACTACCTATAATAAAAACATTACTCAATAAATTGCGTCTTCTCTTATCATTTTTTTTACGTATGCCAAAGAACAGAGGTAAAATTTAAATTTTAAGCACTGTTGTAGTCAGGTTGATGCTATAGGAACAAACTATAATAGGCTCTAAAGCCGCAATAATAAATTATGTTAATTTAATTAGGTACTTGATTTGAGAATTTCTAAAGTGAGTTTTGAACCCCATAGTAACTTCAGCTATTTTTAAGTTGCCCGACTTATTGAAATAGCTTTAAACAACACGAGGAAGTTAATTGTTGTTACCTTCGATAATTCAAATTTGACACGTGACGTGACGTAAGTAAATACAATAATAAAAAGAAAGCTATTGTCACTGTCATGAAATTATTGCACGGGGAAATCGACCTTGTTGCTTCAGGATGTTCAAATCAACATCGATCTTAAGGGGGTAGACCAATTTCTTGGCCCACTGTACCTACTTAATAATTATGTACTTGTATAGCAAATGATAACAGGTCTATTATTACTATAATGCAAATAAGATAAAGGACATTTTAAATGCATGTTCAGTTAGATAATTATGCAAATATTGGTTGTTATTATAATCGCGAATACACATCAAAAATAACTTTATACATACATATTGTCACGCCTGTATTCCCAAGAGGGGTAGGGAGAGCACATGTATTCAAAAATCCAGTGCCACATTTAGCAATTTCAGGGTAACCAGATGGTTAAACGTAATGTTGCAGTGACAGGTTGCTAGCCTATCGCCCACAATACACTAACCCTTATAATATAGGCAATAAACGGGAATATACGGGAATAACTTTATAGGCATCATAATAAGCCGAAGTAGTTCAAAAGGGTGTAACTGGTTGAATAGCATGAAAGCAACAAAATGATCTGTTTTCCTAATGTACTGTCAAGTATTTTAAAAGTTTTCTGTCAGAATCTATGTTAACATAGTATGCAAATGTATGTCATATGCAGTATGCAAAGGACAGTCATTGTTATCTATAACTGACTGAAAAAATTATAGTGTTATACCTTTAAGGGACTTTTCTGCGAAACAAGCATGATAAATTTTATTTAAAGCAGTGTCATATATTTTTTGTTATGCTAATGTTGTACCTAATGCCAATGAGAAGTTGCTGCATGGTATCTAGAGCCTGCGTTATGGTCCAGCGTAAGATCGTACCTCGGAACAGAGGGTACAGTCTGTGCATAATGGGCTCAGCGTCAGGGGCCAGCCCACTTGACCGATTGATTCCATACGTCATTGAATCATGACTTCCTAGAAAATGAATTATAATATTAATAACATTGTTGACATAAGTTTTAGGAGTGGTTTTTAAAAATCCTTACTAATCCTTATCCTTACTAATATAATAAGTCAGAAAGTGAGTTTGTTTGTTTGTTTGTTTGTTTGTTCCGCTTTCACGCCGTAACTACTGAACCGATTGCTTTGAAATTTTGTAGACATAAAGATAGAAGTCCGGATTAAATAATAGGGTACTTTTTATCCCGGAAATAATTTATGTTCCCGAGGGAAAACAAAAATATAGTTTGCTTGATAGATCAATATCGATCGATGAGCGATCGATAGATGATAGATCGATGGTGCTGTGTGTCGTTTGAAACGAGAAGTTTTCTTATAGTTGTGCTTTATACTGCAATATAACCGAGTTCCACGCGGGCGAAGCCGCGGGCGGAAAGCTAGTGGTATATAAATTAGGGGTTAATAAAAACAAAATCATGATCACTTCCTTTGTGTAACAAACATTACCTATACAAAATGTATGGGTAATTATTGTCACACAAAAGAATAGGTTTTTTTAATGACTCTTATACTACACCCTATACTGCATTACCATTAATTTAGTATATTTTTTTACATTTCTGCATCTTTCAGCTACCATGATAATGTCTTTGTTAGATGATAAATGGTATTGTCATTTCTGCAGTAGTTTTATAAAAAATCATAGGTATTACCATAGAGGATAGAACCTATAGAGAAACAATGTTCGCAACCCCGGTCCGCAAATAGTTTGTTGATTTCAACATACTAAATGTCACCGTCACTGTCACAGAAACTGTACAGAGCCAATAACCGTAGAGAAAAAGGCACTAGCGTTACGCGCGATCTTGGACTGGCCAATAAGAGCACAGCGATCACTTCAATTGTTTTGCGGAATAATTTCCGAACAACCAAGATGACATTAGTACTCTATAGGTTCTATCCTCAATGGGTATTACTTATTTTAGCAAGTTTTAGAATACCTTTGTTCAACTTGTGTTAAGCAATCAGTTTGTTAAAGCAGGATTATAAGTAGTCTCATGGTTTAAAAACAAATGATCGAGTTGTATTCAGGTCAAGGGGTAAACTGGAACATTATCATTAACATAATAATCATTATGTTCCTCAATTAACTTGAATAGTTAAAACATTTGTAACTATAATTTGAATGAAAATAAACAGATAATAGAAAGAAGTACCTGGTATAGCGAGATAAATGAAAGGCGTATCCTTTAACTGTTCTGGTAAATCTTTCATCCAAGACTCTAGATTTAGTTCTTGTGCTTCACCCATTATGATGACTGAAAAAAACAAAATTCTCTTTTACACACACATCTAAGTTTAACTGCTTTAAATTCTACATAGTAGAACTTTCACTCACTTGTAAGGCAAACTGATGGATTTAAGTAAAATCTACAAGCTCGAGGTTAAAGTATGTACCATGGAAGATCACGTCATGCTAATTACGGAATAGTAGTTTTGTCCGGCCCTTTGATTGGCCAGTTTCGGTCTGTTGTGGTACATTGACCCACACATTTTTTATCTAAACATCGTCTTTAAATTTTCAGTGATAAAAATCTTGTTTACGTCGGCTTTAATTTGGGCTACATTTTGATACTAATTATATAACCGGAAATAATGAGATGTTATAAAGCATTTAGCAATCAGCTGTCTTTTCACTATCTTTTTAACACGGCAGGATTATTATCGTACAAGGTTGGTACAAGGGATTGAGGGTTTGACGGACGTGACAGTTAAAGAGCTGCGTTTGGTTTCTGCATAATTAAAGTATGTGTGGGAAAGACTCCAATAGAGAGATCTCTCTCCAGGCAGATGTTATGCCTGGGGACCGAAGTCCACAGAGAGGAAGTTGGAAGTTGTATTTATGCAACCGTTCGTCGAAACTTCGTTAGCGCGATGTAGAACCGTTTAGTTCGGATGTTCGACGCATGTGGCGCTGGGCGCTACATACGAGGGCTGCACTGAAAGTTTCGGGAAACTAATATTTAAAAACAATTTTTTATCACGTGTTATACCTTTTTACAATCGTCAAAGTTTCTATATCTTAAAACACTGGCCACATAGAAAAAAAAAAACAATGGTTCGGTTTCAATTGTTTTTTAAACTTAATGAGTCGCTGCTCAACATGGATTGTGTCGGGAAAATTTAAGAGCTATGATTTATAACGACTTTGAAAGTGGATTAACACAAAAACAATGTGGGGACCGGATAATTGCTGCTTATAGTAATGAAGCACATTCGATGACTACAATATACAGGTGGTTTTCGGAATATCAACGTGGCCGTCTGTCCCTCATGGACGACGTGCGTGAAGGTCGACCAAAATCGGCTGTCACCCAAGAAAACGTCGATGCTGTGCGTGAACTGATTACGGAAGACCGACATGTGACATATCGGGAAATTCAGGAGTCTCTGGGCATTGGAATGAGTCAAATACAAATTATTCTACAGGAAGAATTAGGCGCTCGAAAATTGTTTTCCCGGTGGATACCTCATCTGTTGTTAGACGAACAGAAAACGACTCGTGTCGATTGGTGCCGCAAAACTTTAAATAAATTCAACAGAGGAAGCTCAAATACAGTTTTTAGTATTGTTTCGGGTGATGAGTCATGGATATACGCCTATAAGCCTTAAACTAAAAACCAATCTCGAGTATGGGTCTATGAAGGCGAGATTAAGCCGACAAAAGTGGTTCGCTCTCGCAGCACAGCCAAAAAGATGGTGGCTACTTTTGTCTCCAAATCGGGTCACGTGGCTACAATTCCTCTTGATGATCGTAGAACAGTCAATGCCGATTGGTATGCAACTATTTGTTTGCCGAGTGTGTTTGGTGAACTGAGAAAAAAAAACTCCAATCGTCGCATCATCCTTCACCATGACAATGCCAGCTCCCATACGGCTTGGTTAACAAAAGACTATCTAGACGGTGAAAAAGCCGAATAACCGGACCATCCTCCATACAGCCCTGACTAAAGCCCCAATGACTTCTTCACATTCCCCAGAATCAAAGATAAGGTACGTGGTAAGCGATTCCACACGCCAGAAGATGCTGTGGAGGCGTACAAAACGGCGATTTTGTCGACCCCCAGTTCAGTGTTCAATGAGTGCTTCAAAAGTGGGGTGAACGTGTGGAAAAGTGCATTAAATATAATGGCGAATACTTCCAACAGCAATAAAATTACTTTTGATCATTTTAACTGCATACTTTTTTCTATTCCCGAAACTTTCAGTTTGACCCTCGTATGTGTTACGCGGTTATTTTAACAAAACGCGGCAGATTTAAAACTTTAAATTTAAATGACTACAAAATGTGCAATTTTAACTACATTACTACATATACATATTGAATATAAGTAGCAAAGTAAATAACATACAAAATGTTACATATTTATAGAGATGTCAGTTTCATGGAGAAATTATTTTAAATCGCACAAAGTTTATAGGTGATATTTTAACGGTAAATGAAGAAGATACTGAATTCATTATCATGTCATGATTGGTTTTCTGAAGTAACTACAAACACTATTAGAATCTAATCATTGACTGACTAAATAAGTGATTTACTTATACGAATTATAATTTTATAAAAAGTATATATTATCAAGAATTATGTTGACCATAAAGAAAATAATAAGTTTACCTATCAGGTGCTACTAAGAGCTACCTACACGCTTATGAACGTTTTTATAATTTTCTATCGTCTGGTTTCCTCGCAGCATGAATTGACCGGTTCATGAATCCTAGGTTAACTAATTAGTCGTATAATTAGAACTTGGGCGTATTTACGCATAAAATGACAAAGACATTTGAATCTGAACCTCCGTCCACATATTACATACGAAATACCTACTTTAATTATCTATAAGTACTTAGTCAAGCACTCGTACTCTGCAATTGTAATTATTATGATTGCACTAGATGCATAAGAGATATTTTTTACTCAGAATAAATAATAATTGAAACCAACCATACCTGCCACGAGAAAACAGGATTCCAACTTCATCTTCGGACGTGATATTATATGAAAGCTCACGAGTACCCGCTGGTCCTCTCCGAACCGTTATTTGGCTGTACTTAGTATTCTACTTTCGTACGCACTGGCTCCACACACAGCGCGGTCCGAGACCACGACTCCAAATGAACATAACACACGGCAAAATGCGAATATACTGATAAAGACGTTAATAAATGCAAAAAGTCTTGTCCGTCATCGATTGCTTTGTTTTGGAACCACGACTGTACTATGGTTTGCGCGGTTAGTTGAGATTACCTACTTAGTAATGCGAAAGGATTTTACACGTTTTTGCCGTTTTTGCACGGATTTTTTCTGTGGTCAAGTATAACGTAACCTTGACTCGATAAGGGGTCCAGGCGGGTCGGCATGTCTTTCTTTTCCTATGAGTCAAATTAAACTTAGGTTATTTAGGTTTAGATTGTATGTTCCTGAGTAGGTTACTGTCCTGATTAATTGAGTTCAAAGATCATCAACGCTACGTTAAGAACCGTCGTTTCTAGTTGGATTGGAAACAGTGACATAAATATAACTCCCACAATTATACGTTCTAAAAATAAGTTTGCGGTAATTTTGCGAATAAAAAAATATGCTACTACCTATAGATTTTAAGCCTCGACCCAAAAAGTCTAACGTGCTTGTGTCTATCAGTAAAATCGTAGATCTCATGGATAGGAACTATTTCGATGTTTTTGTTCAGTTGGCCAAAGAGTTAAAGTTTTTTAATAACTTTTTTTCTCACAACTTTAAAGATAGATTCAGATTATTATATACTACCACATCACAGTGACTAATGTAGCTTATATAGAGAAGGTATGATGAATGATGAGTAATGAATTGATCCGAGCATCATGAAGACAAATAAATACGTACGTGCTGCAGATGTCTCTAGTTCAAATAAGTAAATCAAAGCACCAATTACAGCAGCAGTTGTGATAAATAAACCGATAACAAATGTAAAATTATTCTGCGAAAATATGAACATCGTAAGTAGGTATTACAAGCAAAAAGTCCAAGATACAATCTCTTTTTGTAAGAGCATTGTCCGAATATGCCGTTGTTCACTGTGCTCCGAATATTTTCTCAAGCCTAATGATCTCCGAGAAGTTGTGTGCAAACTAAAGATTTAGCGCGCAGACCGATTTACTAAACTCGGTTTGGTGTTATTGTTCATGATATTGCTAACTCGTCCTTGTAGATGTAATGATCGATTATTGAACAATTCCTACTCGCACAGAGATGCACGATCGTTGGATAAAGGATCTAGAGTACGGCCTAATTAATAGATGATCGAGATCTGAATAATCACATTCGTAGGACACATGAAGTAAGAAAATATGTAACAAATTAACGGTAAAATAAGTCTATATTTAATTAAATGAAAATGATAAATTTAGTACTTATTCTTTTTGTAGTACTTCTTCATGACTGAAAGTTGGCAATCAGTTCTGTAAATCGCACCCTGTCCATGGCAAGTCTGAGCAACTCTTCTACGATCAAGGTGCCAGTCTTTTCCCAGACATTGGTAGGTACCGGAAAGATTTTACGTCTTCTAACCTTGTTTTTCCCGGACCCATCATAATTATTCGCAGAAGATGGTACCTAAGTACTGTTGGTTTCGAAGAATATGCTGGCGCATATTACTTAAGGGCATTTTTTTATAAAAAGTGTACTTTTTTAACCTAAAAATTTTTTGGGATATTTCTATTGAGAATCATGAGCACTATCGATTAAAGCAATTAAAAAGTTTCCTACTTGTCTTATAACTAACTGTTAGTTCTGTGACTCATTTAACCATACATAATATAATGTTGTATGGAATGGACCGTCACAAAACTGAATAATAGTCTTTATATAGAAAATGTAGGATTAATTAAGGTAAAACGCGTATTTTTTTCTGAAAATCTCCAAAAACGATTTTCCCTTGATTAATTGAAAATCTGTTCAGCTCTTTTACCCATTCGCTGGACAATCTCGGCATAGATGGTAACATATTTAACCCAACGGATGCGCAACATTTTATAATACTTACGACCACATCTCAATAGCCGTCAGTTTTTTGCGAAGAACTTTTAAGATAATTTAGACCTAGCTATTACAATGACTTGGCTGTACTAGTGCTCTGCTATTTGCTACCTAGTAATATTTGTACGTTTTGGTCCTTCGAACCGGATATTGGGTCAGTATTACTGATTACGGATTACTAAACTCACAATGTGAAATAGAAACCCGTAAAAGTCTACGATACTAGCGCTAATCGTCGGTTATGGTGAAGAAGAAATAAAAATCAGGCAAACATAGTCTCCCGTATAGTACGATCGATGCTGCTGATGTAAAAACATAAGTTTAAACGAACGCGCCAAGCTCCGAAGGCCCGAGCTCCCCCCATTCGCCAGCCGAACATGCCCGAAGCGGAATCGATGTCAACGTAACCAGTCCACGCCGTCCTATTTCGTTATCTCGCTTTCGTTGCCGCGTCGAGCCGAGCGCCTGCTGCGATGCCAACTGTGTATAGTACGCCTCTGCACCACACGGCACGCAGCGCGTAAACAAAAACACGTTGACAAAATTTCTGTTAAATTATCACCCACCGAGAAGTATCCGAGTTCTTACAATGCGTAAAATACGTTCCGGAGTAAAGTAGCCGTGAACGAGTGTGGTTTCAGTTGAAATTGTGGCGAAGACTTAATAAAACTGTATAATTGTGTTGCGGCCCCCGTGAGATGTTGGGGGAGATTATTGGCTGAAAAGTTGATTTTGGACGTTCATTGGGACTTGTCGCGAATGTGTATTGAAACTTTCATTGCCATACACGGGCGCACTGCTATGCGCCACGATTTGGTGCACTTCATACGGCATACGTCTTCCGACCACTACTGCGAAGGAAGGATTTAGTCTTTGTGGCCAGGTGAGAGTTTTCGAGAACATCCTGCACTTAAATGCATATCATACCGAGGTCAGACCACTTGATTTCCGACCCATTTCAGAACGTTGTCACAGTAATTAAGTTTTCCTTCGTAGAGCAATGCAATATCGATAACGTTGACTGTAAATAAGTTCTGTGGTGGGCTGGTGGGTCACGAATCAATTGGTTCAAGTACCCATAAAGCATTGCTTTGATTAAATCAACGCAAACACTACCTACCTCCTTACATTTAAATGCTTAAGCGGATTGCATTTTTTCATTTGTTTTTATTTTTATCTGGTCAATAACACTTTCAGGCATAAAATATTCTGAGAACGATTCCACACGCTAAGCGGTAGATGTAGCTAATTATGTAATTAAATAATCGGCTAACTTACGTCAATAAGGTAAACTCATAGTATCTAAACAATGCGGCATGCGATCGTGAACGTGAACATATATTTTTTTAACTAAATGCAAATACCTTCCTATTAACCTCTGAGAGAAACAAAGTATGTCTGTAGGTGTTTCACTTACCTGTAAAAGTAGCAGCGGAGATATCACCGGTGAATGCGGCCAAGAAAGTAAATAAATTGTTGTCACTCGTATTTACCCGCGCAGCATTTACACAACAATTAACACCATTTTTCCTTAATTTTTTTCTGTACTCGAGAGAACCCTTTGACACCGCATTCTCAACTGTATAAAATGCTAACAAAGGGAACTACTGATAAATTAAACATTGCAATCTTGGCTTTATCTCTGGAATTACATTACGTACAACAAAGGAAATTTTCATATTCTCAACTTGTCGTCCTTGCTACTTCATGCTCTGCTTCCCTCGCACCTTCGCGCATCACGATATAGGTAGGTAGGTAGGGTCACGATATATTGTAAATCCAGCGACAATCCGTATAGGTAGTATTTTTAACGATTATTTACAATTTTTTAATGAACTTAAGATTCAAATGACATACAATCTTAAAATGGCATAAAAACAAACTCTACTCAAAAGTTAGTTGTCAGAAAAAGAAAACCCTTGTGGAATAGACTTATAGCTTAGTCTTTTATCCTTTTGATTTTTTTACTTTATTTTAGAATTAAAATAAAATTGGTAAAACTGGTACAACTGTGACAGAATGTATACTTATATTACCATTGACCATACTTCGGAAAAATTAAAGGTATTGACCACACTTCTTCAATAGACTGCTTGTCACGCCTTAGAAAGGTATATTCTACTTTTAACTCACTTCAATGATAACGGCGAGAATACACGAAATCCTGTTTTCATACATACCTACATACATTCGTTGGCTACTCCCGTTATCTTTGACAAATATTTGCGGATTTCTGTACTTATCTAACGTCTCGCAAAGTTTAAAAGTTGCGAAACCGAGCTGCCAATGCTAAAAGTTGTTGCGAACTGGTTTTATCTGGTTACGAGCGACTCGACACATGGCCGTCGACAACTTATATTAAACTGATCCTTAGGAGAAAGCTCAGGAAATTAAATCTGAATTAGGTAAACCCTTACCGACACTTCAACTTCAAATTCTATTTAGTTGAAACTTACCTAAAAACCGAAGGAAACTGGTTTTTACATAAAGAAAGTGTCGAATGCTTTCGACAACTACGACGTCACAGCCACATGCATAGTTTTAGTACGCTCGAAGCAATGGAAGCCTAACCAATTGCAGAACTTGTGGAAGAAATGTAATTCCACTGTAAATAGGTTCTACGGTGGGTCAAGATCAAGAATCAATTGGTTCGATAGTATAGACACAGGCGTCAAATTTGGTGGAAGAATTTGCCCGTCAGAGGCCTTGGGCGGCAATGCTGAATGAGGCCCCTAGCCCTAGCTATAAAAAAATGGTTTAGAATTTAGATTTTGTGAGGGAAACGTGGAAGCAATTGGAGAGCTATCAAGACCTGAGGCGGAACGCCCCATCCGCCCCCCTGTTGTCCATCACTGGGCAAACTTGAGTAGCGCCCTGGCGCCATCTATCGTCAAATAGACGAACTAAACAACCCTACATCGCGCTAACAAATCTTCGAAGATCTATTCAGTCAGGTTCAGTAAAGATTTCTCTACTGAAGACTATCCCACCCCTGTAATTATTTTTTTATGGCAGGGGTTAAAAGTATTATGTAGGTAATAGTTTTTAGACGCAAAGTAGGTATACGTAGTTCGGACATATTCATTCCTCTTGTGTAAAAGTCATGACGCCAATATTTCGTCCTCCAGTCTGTCCTGCTAAATATAAGAATCTGTCTTGTACTAACAATAGATCACGAGTAGAATTTTGTGCCGCGTGTTTAAAATCTACTTGCCATTCGAGGAACAGATCATATTAACCTATTTAGAATTACGTTACTTGGAAATCGTAACTTTTCAGCTGAGTATCTGGCGGGCTTCTCCAGAGAAACATACCGAATGAAATACCTAGGTAGTTGTCTACATAATGTTAATACTCTACAGTAGGGCTAGTATATCAATTTCTAGCTTTCTCGTTAACTAATCGATCGTGTTAAATCGAATGGTGTTCGAAAATGAACTTCGTGACTTTTTGCTATTGTCAAATAACATTGTTACGGCATAAATACGAACTTTCGGATAAATTACGATGAATAATCATTTTGGACTAGGTGCATCAGCAATAGTTTAGAATTGGGTAGGTAATGTAGAAATAGATCAAAGTCGCGTTTCGTCACCGTCAGGGGCGTAGCTACCAAGGGGCTAGGCGGGGCAGTGCCCCGGGGCCCTCGAGCTCAGGGGGCCCCCGAACCGTTTCTATCGAATTCTAGGGGGGGGGGGGTGCCATGCTAGCTACGCCACAATAATCAGTTTACATAGGTGTGGGGCCCCATTTTTTTAATTTGCCCCAGGGCCCTTGGTTACCTAGCTACGCCACTGGTCACCGTGATTTATTTTTAGGTTTAAGTCAAGTCAGCATTTGGTATTGAGGCCGTCTAATATCGAAAGACGACATTGGTATGCTGCCAGTACAGTATCAGAGAAAAATCTAGAGTTCACGTATTTTGTAAGCGTTCGAGAATTGCATAATCGGAATGTCACAATTGTTTTACAAAAGACTATCGCCTCGAGTTTCATAACATAACATAAACAGTGTTATGTTTCAAATAAATTAGTGCAGTTCTTAATGGAAATTTATTTTTATTAGTTAACGTATCGAATTACTCAGTGTCAGGAAAAATTGCAAGTAAAGTGGAACAAGTTTGTTATTGTAAACGTAAAAACCTAGATATTTTTGCGTTGAAATCAAATTATGACATTTGTTACGATCTGCCGGGTAGCTTTTTTTTCTGGGCTTCTAAAATTACAGGACAGAATGCGCACCATTTTGTTCCCATTATAAATTACAAAATTACGTAATATCCAGTTAATTAACCATAAAGGATCAGCTGTGTTTTGTTCATGGTCCTTCGAACCGGATAAGACTTATTTTCGTTTGAATAGATATCCAAGTACTTAGAAATAAAGCAGTAATTCAACCTAGGTATTCACTACCCTCTACTGATCAAAGGCGTTTTCTCAGTAAAAGTAGAGCTTGGGATATACTTAGCTGTAATTCCACATAATCCCAGTGCGGATTGGGAACACTAACACCAATTACTTCGTCGCAAATCACACCTTTTAATTTGTTCTGAGGATGTCGTAAGAGACTATTAAGGACATATAATGCAGGTTAAGGTGTAAATTAGGCGACAAGCTAGCAACCTGTCACTATCCCCTCAGCTGTGGACGATAAAATAACGACTTTCCCATGTCTGTTGTCTTTGATATCAGCGACAAAATTTTATGGTTAGCGATGTCATAATCATAAGGTTTCAATAATCATTCCTTGTACTTAGCTCACCAAGTTGCAGGTGCTTGAATTTCTCCTGAACAACACGCCACCATATTAACATAATTAAGTAAAACTAAATTAGTCACACATTTTTTGTTTTCTCCTTATGAAAAGTACCAACACCAGCACCATTCTAATAGGGTAACTAACATATAAAATATTCTTGTACCTTGTACATATTTAACACTAATACTCGACCTAATTATCGAAAAGCCCCCTTCGAGTTGTCCCTATACTAGAGACCTTTAGGTACTTAAAAGATGGTAAACAATCTTGACGTGTCTTTTTATTTAAACATACACTTTATAAATGAAATTCATTACATTTAACAATTTAGGTATGAAAAAATCATTTACTTTCATAATTGAATTGTATATTGTAACGATTTTCATTTTTATACTGTGTATTTCAATAAAAAGACATGTCAAGATTGTTTACCATCTTTTAAGTACCTAAAGGTCTCTAGATAGTCTAAGGTGCCTTTCTGCCCATCACACTGGCCGCGTACCTACCTAGTCGCGTTGCCGCGTTGGATAGCGACGGACAGTTTTTGGACCTACTACAAACCGAAATGGGTTTCAACCTGTCAAATTGGAAGCGGTCGTTATTCTGAGATTTCTGAGAGCCTTGATCTTATTTATAGTGTTCCGATCTTAATAATGTACGCATTACAGCAAAGGGTTATTCAAAAATTTGGCGTCACAATTATTCCTGGCTGACGGTAGTCGCTTACCGTATAGTAAACCGAATGCATGTTTATCACAGAAGACTATTAAAATAGGTATCTCGACAGTTTCACGCATTATAGGACCACAAAAAACTCTGTTCTAAATACATGTGGTATTGATATAACGTATTATAATTTTAATTGCTTAAGAGGCCTGTTTTTGCGAACAAAATAAATAACTGACGCACGATGATCTTGTGTACGTCAGTTTACCGAACTTAGCATGCGGCGTCTATTTTATAGATTTTATTTAAAGATATGAAACGTTGACAATATGAATGGAAGGGATAGGCAGAAACTACTTCATTAATTCCACTACGATCCTCACATAATATGTTTTGCTTCATCCCATTCATCCATCCCCTTTCTCCTCATACATGCTTGTCGGTTCCGGGTACGCTTGACCTGACCTTTTTCCAAAACATTCTCTATTATTTGCAACAATGGAATATAGTAGATATGGAAATATGTAGTTAAATAGGAAGTTTAGCATTTTGATGAAGTTTCCCCGAAGTAAGTAATCAGAAATTGTCTACAAAAGACAAAGGTAAAATTAGGCTCACGTAGATTGATCAAATAAAAGAAATACAACATAAAAATTCCGCGAATAGATATGTTCGGAAAAACCAGAAGGTATTTTCGTCTGTTTATTCCGCTTCAATTTCTTACCTATAGATAGATACCTGCGGGTACTTGTACTTACTACCTAATGTTTACAAAACAAAGCATGGCACGCTCGCCGACGTCACTGACGATACCAAAATATTGTTTCAGATCGCAATCGATGGCGCTACTGAGCATCCGAGGCGATTGGTATACGTATTTGTTTCTTATTTACTGCAAAATCTACTCAGCCATCATTTGGTTGGCCGGCAATCACTGCCGTGGAACTGATAAGGGTCGCTCAGTGATAAGCGGCGGAGTAGGCGGACAGTCGCCAGGAGGCCTTCACAGAGTGCGCACGCGTCGCCGAAGACCGCAGCAGCAGCACCGCGCTAAGCACATCGTCGCTTTGACCAGGAGACCGTCGTTGAGGAGGATCGTTATGGCCCCGGGAGCGAGCACCGCGCATACCATGATGGAAGACAAGGAGAAGGCGCTGGGAGGGCTGACCACCACCGGTATGTTATTTTTAACTCTTACTCAAACATGGTTTAGAACTTTAGAATAATTCCTCTTATTTGAAGGTATTTTTTAAAGTTTGTAGCCTGAGATCAAGATTTTATGGTCGAGATGAAATTTTTGCAGAAAATTTTCTGCGATTTCTGTTGTTTACGTGATAAGCAAAATGGTTATAAACGAATAACATTTCTCACTTTCTCGATATTAATTTAATACGCATATACCGAAGAACCGATTAGTAAATAAATAAACAACAGCATGGAGTGTACTCAACTATTTGTTTTGTTTGCAATCCATTCAACAGTTCTAGTAATTTCGGCGATAATTTTATGATCACACCTTTTCAGTTACATGTTTTGGTTTCATCGAAAACAAAAGTGTTGTTTGAAGGTTGCTGGAAATGGTCCTATCATTTTCTTTAAATTAAAATTTTCATGTTATATTCAATTGTCTATTCAGAATAACAAAACTGCAAATAAAATGATTAAAGCAAGACTCGGCCGTTCTCTTCCGCAAGCTGTGTTTCTTTGTAACTGTGTCCTCGATCGTTCAAAGCTTATTTGAGTGCTAAAATAAAAAAAAGAGTTGAATAAATTAAACTCGTTTAACTGAAAGGGACGCATGCTTAACAGGGACACTCCGTTTTCATTATCCTCTAATTTATCACCCAATCATAAGCGATGCACGATGGACTCTCCATTTCTATAGTCCGTTCAATTCGCTACTTCCGCAGAACTCCCGAGCAAAGTCCAACTGAAAATAGATGTCACGTTTCCAATCAAGCCCTTGGCAGGAAACCAATAAAAATTACCATGCTCAGAAGCATAACATTTCTTATTTACATTGCGAAAATATGCCGCAATAGATCAATGATAGAAAAAATATCCGCACCGGAAGAAAACTCGCCTTTGATCACTCACCTTGATTACCGGCGAGTCTTATTTTGGCAACTGTTAAGGCTAGCTGGTGGCTGAACAAACATCCAAGATTGTCCAAGAATCGCGACGTATTGCCAGTTACCTAGATACTGCATCCCGTGGCAGGGCGCCAATTGAAACCGTCCGTCTCTGAGTGGTTTGGGGAAATTCGCAAGTTCCATTTAACACCCTGTTGAAAGAGCTGTTACAACTCATCATCACGCATTGAAAGCATGATGACCTATTGGACTGAGCACTTTTGATTTGTTTTGTTTGCGATGAACCGTATCACTGTCATGATCTGATAATGCCTGCTAAAAGCGATCCATCATCATACAATCTACCTAATTGCTTTCTACTCCTTGAAGTTCACACCATATGTTATACCATAAAAAATCTAGATCGTACCTTAGTAGCGAATTAAAAATAGGGTATCATATCATCTGCAGGGTGGTAGATACTAAAACTTTATTTCAAGGTGTAGGCGTAGGTATACATACTTGTTGGTATCGAATACTAACTAGAATAAATAAGCACATTGACAGAAATGTTAAAAAAAGAAAAATTTGCACACCTAGTTGATCTAAAAAAATAAGTACCAAAAATAGTAGATACGGTGTTTTTATAAGATGCTCACTAATAAGTCTTAGCGCTTTGGCTGTGATGTTTGACGTCACGATGTCCAATGATGACATCAATGATCTGGAACATCGCGCGGTCAATTGCCTTGGGCTCCGGCTAAATCTAATTGATTTGTAACGACGCGCGTACCAAAATAATGACACCGTTGTAATGGCGGGTCACTCATACTTTTGAATGACTTCAATGGTTTCAATTGAATGCCTCTTCAGTTGGCACTACGTACGGATAGTTTGAAATAAGATCGAACTCGTTTCTTTTGTCTTACCTAAGGTTTCCTTTACCTTTGGAATATTGCCAGGTCGTCAACAAAGCTGCCCCTTTGGGCAAAGTCCACTATACATAAATTAAACAAGTTTACCAGAAACCGAGACTTTTCTCGGTTTCTGGTAAACTTGTTTAATTTATGTATAGTGGACTTTTCCGCACATGAATAGGTACGCTGACCGGTTCATCATCTCGTAGCGTGACGAAATGTAAAAACATTGTTACGTGTATCAATCTTGACCTCGTATTTATCTCGAATGATCATACAAGTTCCAATGTTTCTCGCTCTACCCTCCACATACGTGACAATCGATCGATAAGGATCATTTTAGTCTTAAACGCAGAATATTACAAATAGATGACGTAATAGAATGTTTAACCTGGAGGTGTGTTTAACCAAACAAGTTTTCCCGTTTCAGACTTGTTTATGACGATTTTTCTTGAGATTTGTGTTTTTCCCATTAAATATTTATTTAGCTCTGTAAAATAGAAAATAATTAAAATACTTAATGTGAAAAATTCCCACAGTCAGTAATAATGGGGAATGTTTTGGGAATGTAGTCTAAAGTTATTTTCCCAGTCAAAGCTAAGACTGCTAAGAGGAAGGAAATACGACGACTCAGACTATAAGAATAATAGGTATTGAAAAATGGTATAATAACCGTTCATTGTGCGAGCTAACCATATTTACGAACGCAACGTTGAGCATCCTGTTTAACATTAACAACGAAAATGCGGAAAATGACGTTTGCAGCCATGCCTTCTCTATGACTAGGTACCAAAACACAGTGGCACCATATAACTACATATTTATTTCTTCTTCTCATTTGTGCTTTGATTTTATGTAGGGTTGACTCTCCTAAAATCGGGTCGAAGAGTTTCTCATTAATTATTAGTTTGGTCATGTTACACTAGGGAGAAGGAAAGTGCCCCGAATAGAAACAACTCTATGTCATTAGGCAGTTCAAATATTACTGTTATAGTGTCAGTAAGTCTAGCATTACGGCATATTATAACACTCCTTATAAAGTCAACATCTTGATACCCTGGATCTGAAAGTTGGTCCGTTAGAAGTTTTACAGGCAGTATTTAAATGTATTTAATTCGATTCCACGCCCATGTAATTGCCTCCCGCAGTTTTACAACTATAGAAAGTAAGTTACGTTGCGTTTGTTGAAACTGTTGAAAGCTCTCGCAATGTTCGGAATACAAACGAGTCTCAAATATGCGCGGGAGCATCACGCCATGTGACGCAGGACCACGCCCCCGTTGCCGACCACCAACCGACCAAACTTGTTATTGCGAACCGCTCCAACCTTATCTACAAAGTCGACAGAAGAAGAATGATGACGATGATCAACAACTTAAAGATCTTGATTAAAGTTCGCCTATCAACTATTAGATAAAGCTTGTTTTCGGCAAGTGTTTTTCACTGTTATCATCATTATGCCCCCTGTAAATTTATCTGCGGTTGTTGGCACGTTAATTATCGCATGTATAACAAAAGCAAATACAGCCTGGATACAGAGACCAAGCTGTTATGAATCGGTTGGCTGAGGAAAATAAAATACTTATATTTGTTTAGCAGTCTTCAATCTGCAAACTCATGCGCTGTTCAATGCCATGTTTTATCTAGTTACTTGGGTAGTTAATTGCTAATTGATAGGCTTTTGTATTGTACTCAAGAATTTACAACATTGAAGTCTATCTAAGTCCTTATAATTTTAGTAGAGTTGCCTAATGCTTGAGGCGTTCAAGCGATCGTGGAGAATGTATGACCTCGCCGGGTGTGGGCTATTATTTAAATGATAATAGTGTAGTTGAAAGCAGAGATACAAGTGGTGTGTCCTCTGTTTAATTTATGATAACTAAGTAATTAAAATTTACGTTCAACAATGAATGAGAGAGTGGGCCTCAGTGGGCGTTGGCCGCCGTTAAATAAAGTAGGCATTTCTTTGATGGTTTCTGCTGTCCTTCATCTATGATTATGACTTTTTTAACGCAGTCATTGATTTATTTTCTTCGCCCAGTGCCGCTGTAAAAGATTCGAAGGCATTTGAAGAAGGTTCGAGTTTGAAAGTTGGCTGTACACTTATATCAATCACTACTGTTTTGGAATAGCAATCCAAGTTGTTACGTCTCCGTTAATCTGTTAAATAGAGTAGCGGATTAATGATGACTTTTAATTGATGTTTGCTTCATGTTTTGTAATAACAGCGTGACGTCTACGACCTTATCATTCCGGATACGACTGCGATGGCGTCTATCTTGATAAAGGGTCAATTCTTAGGAAACGTTTTAACCCTAGACTGTTTGAGATTAGATTTTAAGCCAATAGATGCTGTCGGATCACGGATCGTGTACGTGAATGGAATAGGCGTCGGGCAATGCGACTGTCTGTGTTTTGTCTTGTATTCATCCTTTGTCTGAGAAGCTACATAATGATGTGAGACTTTCAATACCGCATTTGTTTATAGAAGTCTGTAATATAAAAATTCTTTTCATTTTAATTGACAAATAGGTATGTATATGAGTTTCTACTTCGGTCTGAGTCATTGTCTCATTGTGCTTACATAGGAAAATGTGGAAACTTGTTTTTTTTCATGCGCGTTCGATAATTTCATTAACATTTGTATGACGAATAAAATTTACTGCATTTAAATGTTATGTTTATTTGCGTAAAAATATTTTTGCAATTTTATTACCCGCAGGCCCGCGTTTAAACTATTTGAGGCCCTGGGCACATTAGGATCATGGGGCCCCTATGGTTATCATTTGGTAATCTAGCAGGAACTAGGGGGCCCCATTCGATCGCGGGGCCCTGGGCACGTGCCCATAGTGCCCAGTGGAGAAGAGGGACCTGATTACCCGCAGTCATCACACCATTTATTTCTTTGTTATTTGAAGCACGTTTTGCAATATTGGAAAGTTTTGTCTCTGCCGTGCGAACGGGACGGCGAAGTGAGATCACGCCCTATATTTAGCAGACGAGTTACCGCGCCTCCACGACCTAATAATATACCGTTTATTAAAGGGGCAAACGCTTTAATTAATTCTGTAAAAACACACAAACATACATCGCGACTGTGTTCCCAGATGTCGTAGGCAAGCCAAAAGAAGCGTAACGTAGTCAAAACTACGACCATTTCACGTTTCTCCGTCAATATAAGCCAATACATTTCGTTTCTTAACAGTCATTAAAAAAATAAGTCTTCTAGAAAAAATAGCCCATAACCTAACGCTTCGTAATTTTTGGGATTCCAGCCGTCTGTCTTAGATAGACGTCGTTTGAAAGAAACTTGTTTGGCTGATCTCAGCAGTGCATCCAGAGTATAATTTCGTTGCGTACTCAAAATGAAAGTTCTAGTAGCCTGCACATGGCTATAATGTGCTATTTCATGCGTATGGTTAGGTATCTTGATCGTTAACTGCGGTCCAAAGTCCGCTCCGCGTTGGCAACGCCACGCGCCGCGCCTCTCGGGCCCCGCTACTTTATCATTGTTTCATTTAGTTTATCTCTATTGAACCGGGGTTTATCTATCTTGAAGCTTATAAAATCCACCCCTTTCTCACTAGAGAATAGCTGACCAAGCTTGACTTTCATAATGGAGGTAACATCTCTCGTAAAAACAGGATTACATACGTATGTAGGCACTGCCTACCCAATTTGGGAAGACAGGCGTGAAGTTGACATCAAAAATGGCAAGATTTTTTGTTGTGGGGGTAAATACGCACATTTTGAGATAAAAGCGATGCGTGAACTTACCCCTACCATTTATAATCTTTCTAAGTTTAATACCGAGCACTAAGTATAACTGATAGGCGGTTATTAACCTGGAGAAAAAGCAAGCCAAATCTATAATATTAAGTGGGTTCCAAATCTACAAAGCAGCTTGAATAGTAAGAATATGTCACGTGTTTTATTTACTTCAGACACGTGGATTTAGTTCGTCAATTTCGCTTCAGGAAACCCCGTAACGCTGACATGTCAAGTCTAACCTGCGACCCAACATCGTATGATGTGATGACTAATGACGTGCGTTTACTTTGTGAATGGTAGGAAAAAATATTCAGCACTTGTTGATCAGTGGAATAAAACCACATTCCAGCATAGGTATTGCTAAGCTTTGTCTTTAAATGAAAACGCATAGAATGCGCCTTTGTTATTCTAAATTATAATGTATCACGGAAGACTGATCTTTGACGATAAAATGCACATATACATACTTGTTTAAAGTTATAGTTGTTTAAAGGTGCATTGTCTGTTCCTTTATTATTATTTTACAGTCGTAAATACAGAGTCGTAAAAAGTTATCTAAAGCCTACAATAGTTTCCAGACTGGGTTTTAAATCAATTATTATATTTGGTTGAATACCTACCTACCTACCTGAATGTCAGCGTAAACTAAATTATAAAGCTAGTTAAATATCCGTGTACTTTTTCGTATTCCTCTTGACCGTTTTTAATCATCCGCAGTAGAAATTAGCTTACTACTAATAGAGCTATTATACGCAAAACTAACTTTAGATCTTTTAGGGCTTGTACTTTAATAGGTACGTGTATAGATATGGAGATATCGAACTGAAAGAATTAACACTCATGTACCTAACTGTCAAAATAATAATTTTAAACAAAAAAAAACCGACTTCAAATTGGCTTTTATCCTGAAAGGAAACTTCTGTTTATGTGCATAATATTTACCAAAGGTCAAGTAGGTATACGTAGCTCTCAGCAGATTCAAGGCTTTAGAAGGAATAGCTCTATCTGATTTAGAACCCTCTAAACTTTTAAGTAAACCCCACAATGAACGAGCATTAGCAGAAATGCAACGCTTGAGAAGCAGCCGGCCTGGCTAATTACCTACTGAAACTATAATTTTCAGTCTGCAGGTGCATTCAGTATCGAAAAAGTTATCCTTTAACTCCTAAAAATTAAGGAGTTGACCTTTCATCATCAGCTCAGTCATATTTTTTTACTGCCAAGCGTAAATACTGGTGTAGCTTTGAAAAATGCACTAAAAACATTACCTGTGCCTATAAAATTTGAGGATTGCCCTCGATTTCCTTAATATTCCATCATCAGGTCAAGGTATGCTGACAATCGGACTACCTGGAAACTATACCCTTTCAAACAAAAAAAGAATTTTCCAAATCGGTCCAGGCGTCTTCGAGTAATCAGCGAATACACATAAAAATACTCTCCATTTCTTCCGTGAATGTCGCAAGAGGCGACTAAGGACATAGGTTAAAGTAAATTTTAGGCGACAGGCTAGCAACCTGCCACTATTATACCTGCTAACTCAAAACCTACAAAAAATGTGCTAGAAGTGGCCACGAAGCGTGACATAGACATAGTTTTGTCTATGTAGCGTTTTGTGTGCTCTGCCTACCCCATTTAAGAATACAGGCGTGACTGTATGTAGGTATGTAAGTATGTACAAATGTAAGTTCGGACTAAAATGCCCGAATGCCCGTTGTTTTTTTTTTATTTTAAGGATAATTCAAAAACTACTAGTTAGTTCTTGATGAAATTAAAATGGGACCAATGGGAAGCCATTTGCTATCGAACACAAAAAGAACCATCAAAATCGGTCCACCCGTTTAGAAGTTCTGAGGTAACATACATAAAAAATGATAAAAAAAAAAAAAAAAAAAAAAAAAAAAAAAAAAAAATACAGCCGAATTGAATACCTCCTTTTTTTGAAGTCGGTTAAAAAGGGACGGCATCAGTGTGACAAATAATGTACCTAGTGTAGATGTAGAAGACACATGTTGTCTAAAATCTTTTGTAATCCTAAGGGATTAATTAATTCATTGATTAATTAATCCTTAAAAGGACGTACATGGAACAAACCATCCGGAATAACGGTTTAATAAAAACTTTGGGAATAACTGATCTAGTGGCCATTATTTTATGGGAAGGTGCGGTCGTGCAGAGCCACAGTCAGAAAAGCGGTTTGCTAGCATCGTGTAATCTTAATGCCGGTTCGATAAAGCTTCTACGGAAATAAAAGCAATAAATTGATGACACACCTTACTAGAAGATAGTATTCTTGGTATGTTGTTTTTAAAGTAATAGGTTAATCTTATCGATGACACGATCAACCATCCATCACCTTCTGATGAGTTCATAAAAACCCAATGTGTTTTTAAAGAAGGAGATAAGTTAGTCATTTATTTTATCTTTAATTTTAGAATTTATTAGACGACACAATTCGATCCTGACTACATATTTACCTACCTACTGTTTTTTACTGCTTCATCTGTTCTTAGGAGGTCCATTTGTATCTTTTATTCTTCTTTAAATAATTAACCTTAAACCTCAGCAAGGAGGCAGATAATGTTACGAATAAATTACATATCAGATAAAAAAGCACAGACAGTACAATTTATATGATCTTTATTAAGTATATGAGCATTGAAGTATTAATAGATAGTTTTTAAAAGAAAGTAGCTGCAGTCATTTTGTTAGTTAATTACTGGATCGTTTATTGCCATATTTAATCTTCATATTTCATTTCATTAGGCACTTTACTGTAATAATGTTGCACATACATACATAGCTAAGTATTGAAAATAGAAAAATAAGCCGTGTCATGTCCGGTTTAGTGTAACATCTCTTATTTCCTTCTTTGGATGTCGTAAGAGGCGACCAAGGAAATGGATTTAGGTATGCTTTCGGCTAGCAACCTCTCCTGGTTACACATTTTCCATCTACTTTTAGCTTAAAATTGTGAAAAAAAATATCTGTGTAACCTTTCGTTTGCTCTGCTTGCACCATTCAGAAATAGGTACATGTGTGATGTTTACATTCACAATAGAAATAATAAATAATATTGATTTTACTTATTTCTATTTATGTGTTATTTTCAATGAAGAGTTATATATTTCAAGACAGCGTCTTCAGCCTTATTTACGAGTACAGCTATATAAATATCTCTTCAATTTTTATTTATAAGTATTGTCCAATGAATATCATGTTCACTATCTTTTGACCCGGACAGACTTGTATCAAACCGAGAGGTTATTATATTCGTGATAAAATTGTCTGCTTTTGTCAAACAACGAATATTACTATCGATTTCTACTTGAAGCTTCGATATGGGAAAAGTACTAGATTACTAGATACTGATTCGAGAGGCTCTTGGTACCACGATGCAGTAATCGATATAGATAAAAATAGATAGGAAACCAATACGTCATGGTTCTCGATTTTCAAGCTAGACACAACTATGTACATTATAGCATTCGGCTACATAATGTGCTTTAACTTCAAAAACAGTAAATACCGACAAATAGACTTAACACCACAGGACATGTCCCTAATAGTACTTTGTACAAAAGGTCCACACTCGGAACATGTTTAGACGTAAAAAAATACCGTCTCTTTCTACCGTTATCTGCTTGCAGTAGACCTTTCACGAGGTCTCGCCCCGAGCGTACCTAAACTGCGGATTGGATTTCCCTGGTGATTGTATTTTCTTACCACTGTTAAGTCCAGTCCACAACAGATAGAAAAAACTTGATTGTTTTTTTTACCAATGCACTGTAAGGTGCTCCATGTACCTAGTTTGAATAATACTGGCAATACTGGCCATCAAATTCGTCCCTCACTTATTTATTCGAATTTTGAACATGTTTCTCTTTCGTTGCAGTGTCGCTTCGCACGCGCCGCATCAGCCAGTTCGCGCCGCTGCTGATCGCGCTGGTGGGCTTGCCGGCCAGGGGCAAGAGTCAGCTGGCTCATCATCTCTCCCGCCATCTGAACTGGAATGGGGAGAGCACTAAAGGTTGGTTGAAAGATGTGTCCCCGGTATCTAATTTGGCAAGGTTTTAGTAGAATGTAGATTGTTGGACGGGCTGGTCTCTGCAAATCAACGACTTAGGCATGCAATTCATGCCAGCCCAGCTCCTGAAAGATTTTAAGTAATGGGGTAAGTTGTAGAACTTTTTTCGTGGTACCTACCTCCCACTTCTCCAAAAGCTTGTCAATTTAGATGCCGTAAAGTCGCAGACTATAAAATGAAGCTTGCTTGATAGTGTGGTAGTAAACACTGGCCATAACAACGAAGGCGTTCTACATAAAAAACAATTGACTAGCGCAGCATCGACAGATATTACTTTAGGAGGTGTGAGGTGATCAAATCAGCTGGTATTTAATACGACATTGTTAAACGACCGCCGTGACCTAAATTTATCTGTTGATATTGAGCCGCTAACGGTCTGCTCTCGAGGTCTTATATCTACATATAACACAATTTATTTGCCCTAGATAAGATAAAGCAGTTTTCTATACGAAGAAGACACACCTCACATCTCGGTTTCAGACACGTTCATTCAGTTTCAAGGCGAGCAAATAGGCCCGATGTTTGAACTACAAACCTAATTAATCAAAGTTAGCTGTGTCATGTAATCATGGGATGAATAAACAACAAAACTAGTGTAGGTATTCGCTCTAAATGGATCAATGCTTATATTTTTCTTTATCGCATAGAAATTTGGATTAGCTAGGAAAGATGCTTTCGGATGTCAACGCAAACCTGTTCATGTTTAAAAAAAAGACTTCGAATTTTCAAGCAATTTAAAAAATAGATTTTTTACCATACCTAAAATCTCTGGCCAGGATTAACGAAACTAAAAAACTGATAAACTTGAAAATTTCCAGCCAGTGCTAACGCTAAATGCTCGTTGCAGTGTTCAACTGCAGCGAGTACCGTCGCCGCCACATGGCGCGGTACGGCACGCACGACATCTTCCGGGCGGACAACGCGCAGGGCTCCGCGATCCGTCGCCAGAGCGCCCACGAGGCCGTCCAAGATGCAGTGCTGTGGCTGAAGGATGGGAACAGTGTCGCTGTAAGTTTTAACCCAATTAGCAGCTGGCATACATACATACAGTACGGCTGTATTCCTAATTGGGATGTACAGCGTGCACGAAACGTGACGCACTACATAGTCAAAACCATGACTTTTTCACGTAATATAGCCACTTATAGCATATTTTTAGGTTTTCATCCTAAGGCTTGAAACAGTGCTCGACCGACGGTCAGCGCTGACCGTCGGTCGAGCACTGTTTCAAGCCTAATTCTTTAATCGCCTCTTACGACATCCATGCCATGGGATGGGCGCTAGCATAGAACATAATAGTTGTTTCTATGGGGATGGAAGAATTATTAAATATTTTCTTGTGGTAACGTTCTTCTAAAAATGTTACACAGTTTTTGCCAGTCAATTTATTGATCACGGTTTTTAATTGTCGATTAAAGTTATACAAACTCATAATGTTGAGGCATTTATACTTATCTAATGTATGTTACATCATTGATTGTCATTGCTGTGATACCTTTGGTGGCGACAAGATAACTTTAACTGATATTACATATTTAGTACTTACTTAAATTATATCATTTATACTTAAATTAACTATAATCCTGACTACACAATAAAAATGTTATTTATAATTTTACAATATGAAATCCGCACAGTTTTACACACACACACACACATTTTCCTGATAACTCTTTACTTATCTCAGAAAGTTGGAAAATCATTCTTAATTAATTGGTTTATTAAATAATCAATCGATTCTCAGAAAACATCAAGTCGCAAACAAACAAATCTTTTAATTGGACACGTGTATCCGGAGCTCCATGAGAAATAGACCAGGCCGTGACATAATGCTTGACCTTTTAGCCGTCACATTATCCAGTTTTAGAGATATTTTATTCTAAAGAGCGTCGAGATTATGAATTAGAATACCTACTTATTCGTCTCTTTTTCCGTAGATATTTGATGGCACCAACATCACTAAGGAGCAGCGTCGAGAGCTTAATGACTACTGCCTCTCAGACATGGGCTTCAGGATTCTGTTCATCGAATGCGTTTGCGAGGACCAGGAGCTTCTGGAAAGGAACATCATTGAGATCCTGCGCTACTCTGAGGATTACAAGTCCATGAGCGAGGAGCAGGCGGTCGATGACCTTAGGAAGAAGTTGGAACATTACATGCGGCAGTATGAGCCGATTGACGCCAGCCTGGAAAGCATCAGCTTTGTCCGGGTGGAGAATATGGGCGAAACTGTGACCGCGCACAAAGTGGCCGGGCAGAAGGAGTCTGGGATCCTGGGATACCTCTCCGGACTTCGCCCCTTGCCGCAGACTCTCTACTTCACCAGGGTAAGGAAATAATTTGAACTGTTGCGTCATTCTTGAAACTTTGACTATGTAGATACATACCTACACCTATACATTAGTACAGTATTGCTCAATGATATAGGATTATCGCTTAATTGGTATAGATAAACATGTTTTTCACATTGATTAGGAATATTTATAGAGGGAAAAGCGTTATCGCACTCGGGTTAAATGGAATGGTTACAGCTATCTGCTGAAAGTCGATAAGTCGTAAACATCGTCGCTTTGCAAACAGAAGATGAAGCCAACCAGCAGTTGTGCAAATACCACTTGTGTAACTATGTGTCAATGATGTCAAGAAAGCAAATATCGAAGTATTTAATACTTCTACAACTGCTAAGGTACCGAATAACATCAGGTCTACAATCATTCATGTTTTCTTAGAGCGTGTCTTTCTGAAGACCTTGAGTTGTCCCCAAAGGTTGACTCAAGGAGTCTCAAAACTTTTGAACAGTATGGCATTTAGACATGGATGTTTATTTTTTATTTTTTTCAGCACGGTGAGAGCGAGTATAATGTGATCGGTCGCATCGGGGGCGACGCCTCGCTGTCCCCTCGAGGGCAGACGTACGCGCGTGGTCTGGCGCAGCACATGAACGCCCTGGCCGACCGCGAGCCGCTGACCGTGTGGACGTCGGAACTGCGGAGGACTAAGCAGACCGCAGCAGAGATCCGCGCGCCTAAGAGAGCTGTTCGAGCGCTCAACGAGCTTGATGCTGTAAGTGACTTACATAGTGTTTAAGATTACAGTTACAGGTTGCCTTTCTCAGCCATCAAATTCAATGATTTTCCTCTTGGTAGGTACTGTTTACACGTATATAATTTGTAATGGATTATTTTACTCTTGTGCCATTATTGCTTCTTCCTATTCGCGATACTGCACAAAATTCTCGGCAGCTGTCTTTGAAAATTGTGCAGCAACGCGAATAGGAGAAAGAATTAGACTAATGATGATGATTAGGTTTTAATGAGTTGCTTTGGCCCGTTATGAGAATTAAGATTAGTTCACAACAGGTATCATAAAATTGGCGGTTAGTTCTCCCATTTGTGCCAAGTAGCTGTTGTTTTGTCAATGAAATTTGAATTTCCAATTGCGTGTGTCGATGGCGCTCACTATTAGGTAGTTCTCTAACTTTGCATTAGGATTTAACATTCCACATATGTCGGAATTAGAGAAGATTAGATTAGATAGTATGTTTATCTACTACTTAACGTCTTTTTAAACAAATGAAATGGCAAAATTTATTAATACCTCGAGTACTAAACTCTTGATAAGGTAGGCAAGAAGTTGACAAATACTTAAAAAGATCTTGCGGAATAAACTTTTAAACAGCATAATTATGAAGTATATGGTGTACAGTGTTACAACATAAGATAAGAATATGTAACTACCCGCTATTTACACGAAGCAGCCGAGACCAAACACTATAGAGTTTTGTAGAAACAATTTATCACCCGAGAGATTAAAATGACAATGAAATGAGGCGATTTTATCGCGTCTGTCTACCTTATCCTTATCGTGGATCTACACAAACACATATACGACTCGCTTTTTACTCTCTATCTCTACGTTCATTGTTGTTCATATCAAAATTAGAATACAGCAAAAATGTTTCAATACATCTGAGATAAACTTTTCCTTCACCATTAAACATGCACTCTGACGCATTCAGCTGTCTAAAAGTAGTAAAGAAAAAACATAAAAAACTTCTGCTGAATACGAAACGGAAAATGGCAGCACTTCCAAAATAGCATTCACGGTAGCGTATTGCTTCGGTCTATTTCTAGTGCACACAGTAAACATGTCGTTATGCCTTATACTCGCTTCGTTCGTTTGCTATGGGTTGGCTAGCGTTGCGGCTGATTGATTTAAAGGTTGTTTGCTCATACCGACCTACGTTAATAAACAATGAATGTTCGCTACATATAGACCATACCTACTCGTAGGTGTATCGTTAACTTAGCATTCAGCGCATACTTTACAACACCTTTATGACATTCTGAACCGTTACACGACGATCATGCCACTTAAATATGGTACGCCTGCAATTAGTTAGCCATGCAATAGGTACTTACGATATACATAAATTATCACTAATTTATGACGATGGCCCCTATATTTCGATGAGATAGGTATGAATATAGACCACGTTAAAAATACTTCCGCAGCTATCTTAGTAACCATTCGTTTCTTCTCCAGGGTATTTGCGAGGGTCTGACCTACGAGGAGATGCAGGAGCGATTCCCTCAGGAGTTCGCTTGGAGGGACCAGGACAAACTCCGCTACCGTTACCCGTGGGGAGAGTCCTATATCGACATCATGACCCGTCTCCGGCCTGTGCTGTCGGCTTTGGAAGACGAGCACAACGTCATCGTGGTCGGACACCAGGCTGTTCTGCGTTGCATGCTGGGATACTTCCTTGATGTTAAGCTTGGTGAGTCACCTTTAATCTTCGCGTCACTCGACTATTTTCGGATCGAGTTGATAAGATCCGAGGCTAAGTTTATGACAGATCAAAGATTTTACGAATCAAGTTTCAAGGAAGTCTTGGTGATCTATTATTTTTGGAGTTGACAAGGCTTATTTAGCCAAATACTGTGGCACGGCTATGCTGCCTGCGTAAAATTCGATGACCAATTTGACCATGTCCTATCATGCTGAATCACCTACGAGTTAAAATGTCTAAGTAAACCCCTTTGTATTCTTCAGATGAGCTGCCCTACATGAACGTTCCGCTGCACACGATTGTGAAACTAACTTCATGCGGCTACAAATACAAGGTGGAGACGATCAAGCTCCCCGTGGAGTGCGTGGACACACACCGCAAACAGCCCAAGGTGAGATAAAAATTGGCAAACGTTGGCAGAGATTAGCATGTTCAGTAACTTTAATCTCGCCGACTAAGACCTTGCAGCAAAGATTTGCATCTCTTTATCAGATTACAGTATTTTTTACGTCTATAGACGCAACAGCACGTAAGATACTCATTTGTTTAATTTCCATATCTGGAGGGTCTTTCTTCGACATCTGGAAATGAAGCGGTTAATTTCATTGTGGTTATTGAGGTATTAACAACGTGGTATCCTCTTTTCAGAACTGCTCCATCACCCGAAGCTCCATCGATGCGTTGGTGACGGTTCCGTCGCACTACGACACGCTGCCGTCCAACTTATGGCAGAACCCTTCCGAGGCACAACTTTAGGCGCCGGGGTCGGGCCCTCGCGGCCGCCGGCGCCTGAGCTCACCATACCAGCATTAACCAGGGTCCGCCTCGCCGACCCGGCTTCCAGTATGGCGTCCACGGTAGTGAAAAACCTGGACCTGGGAAACGATACCGCGCCAAAGTACGAGTCACCCGAGCGGTCTCCGTGAAGATAAACTTTGGTGTACGTTTCTTTGTTTTAAACAGTGCGGACGCTTCAACGTATTGTTTAGCATTAAGATTGATTTTACAGTAAACGTAGGTTCTTGCAGATATTGTATTATTTTTATAACTTCAGCAAGCGTATGATCTAAGATCAAAAAGGTTAGCTCAATTTGTACAAATAATTTCCCTTGAAAGAGAACGTGAACAGACCTGTGTTTGAAATGTAGTTAATCTTCCAATGTGCATTAATAAGACTGAAGGAATTGAATCCAATCCACTTAAAATTTTGAAGTCAATTCGAGTTAGATACGTTTATTGCGTTTGTGTTCGTTATTCATAAGTCACCTGACAGATAAATCCCTTGCAAGTTTTTTTTTTCTTAGGTTATTTTCGTTAATTTACTTATTCTAATTTGCTTATATCTAATTATAACGGTCATTTATAAGTTAACGAATTAGATAAGATACCATTAATATTTGAACCTCCACTCTTACAACTCTTAAACAACAAACTGTTGAATGTTATAATTAACAAGTGCTATAACAGTTGATGATTCAGAGTTGTAAAATTGCGCGTTAAAATTTACTGTAATTGCTTACCACTTATCAGACAACGAGTATTCTGTCCCTATCAATAAGATTACATCTAAGTACGATTTTAATTATGGCTTTTTCTTTAATTAATAATACTTATTTAGGGGTTTATCGTAAGAGTTAAGATGATATCAATTTGATTTTAATTCGCAACGTAATTGTTATGTTCGGCAAGCCGGGATCTTCAACGCAATTAAACAGTATGAGGATTTTATTTGTAACTTACTTGTTAGCTGCGTGCCTGTTTTGTATGACTGCGAAGATTTCAAGGAGTGTCAATTTAAAGATAAATTTAAGATAGACGCACTGGCTGCCGTTAGATAAATTACAATACTTACTTGTTTTTATGTTAAAACAATTGAAATCGAGGAGACGAATAGTCGAAATTTTTTAATGTTTTTAAAAGAGATTTGAAAAGGTAGGTCGTTAGAACAGGTAGTGGTGTTAGACTAAACTTTAATACTTACACCTTGTTTTTCTTACGCTAGATTTTATGTTACATATTATAATTAAATTAGTTGCGTACGTAGTGTTCAAGGAGTAAGCTATTGGATTGGAACATTTGGAACAGTCTAATTTAGCATAGAGATTGCATAAGACGACTTAGGTTAATAATCTCAAACTTATTGGAAACACTAGAATCTTTTTTTAATAAATAACATAATACAATATTACTGTGTTTTATTATGAGTTAATTTGGTAAGGTAAATGTAAATGCTCGACGCCTCAACGCCCAGTAGATGACACTCATCTGACACCTGTCTTACTATGACATAAGGTTGCAAGTGCTGTGTATTGGGTCAGTGTCGAGCACTGGACGTTTACCTTACTGCGCTTCCTGTAAACTAACACGACTCACACGAAAAAAAAATACGCTTAGGTACAAGGTACATACCTACCTGTGGTAGGTACTTTTGTTGTACTTGATAGGTACCTAAAACGAAACAAATTCACAGGAAACTTAATATTAAACTTATTAATTAAGTACCTACATACCATTTTTTTAAGGTTGGGAAATGCATTTAGGCACTTCCCTGAGTCGTTTCCGCGGAATGGACATCGTGGCGACAACCCAGGGGTATCTGGGACTCGCCTTCCCAGAGTGGAGAGGAATACCCACTAAAACCCAACCGCCCTCCTGACCGTTGGTGCGGATGCCACGGGAGCCCTGTAGGCACACTTCCGCGACACCCGCCGGTCTCCAAATTTTTGAATTCGGACTCGGTTTTTGATAATGCGGAGTGTGCTCTCCGCCCTTGGTGCTTTGATAGGTATTTAGATAGGAGTGTGTCTCCTGTGCCCTCACGAGTGCCTTTTTCAGGGCGCGTTTGACCCTTCCTGGTATACCCTGAAAATTAACCCTTCCCCGCCTAGCCCTAGCGAGCGTCGGCGGGGCATGATGCGCCCTGAAAAGGGCCATTCCCCTACCCCGCTTGGCCCTACCTAAAGCTGGGTCTACGCTAGGCGGGCCGAGAACGAGCCGAGCGCAAAACTCCCTATAAAGACGGTTCATTCGAGGCTTGTAAGTCGGTCCACATCAAACGAATTTGTGTTCGGCTCATGCTCGGCTCGCTTAGCGTAGACCCAGCTTACGGCGGGGGTGTCGCTCTTGGTCTAGCCTATCACCCCAAGCCTGTCCGGTATGGGTAGCCCTATCCGGGATAGCCTTGGGGATCCTCTAGGCACTCAAGCCCCCACCACGACAAGGTGGCGGCACGGTCGGGGGGAATTAAATACATACCATGCTTACAGAAATTGCCGCCAAGCGGACAACTTAGGTAAAATATTTTATACTAAGTAGGTATGTTAAATAAATAGACTTTGCATTTTCTGTGACTGCGTAGGTCTAATTTCATAGCCTTTTTGCGCAATAATTTCCATAAACGCCTTAATAAATGAAGTAGAGATTGAATATTTTAATAATTGATATTTTGGAACGACCGTCGCGAAGTGTTCGCGGCGTGCCAAATCTTTTAATAGGTTTTTGTCAATCGTGAAATCACGAGTGTTTGAGAAATGTTCTTGTAAGAGTAATTAGTGGGTACGACTAGCCCTACAGCATGTTTGCATCGACCATACTGGCTAGCAACGGCGTGAATTGTACATACATAAATCACGCCTGTATTCACAAATGGGGTAGAGAGAGCACACGAAACGCTACATGGACAAACCATGGCTATTTCACTTTCCGCCACTTCTAGCATGTACTTTTTTAGGTTTACAATAGGCAGGTACAATAATCACAGGTTGCTAGCCTATCGTCTAAAACAGTGTTTTTCAATCTTTTTGACTTCGCGACCCCTTTACAGGCTGAAATATTCTGGCGACCCCCTTGTGACGTAGAAATGCCAACTTTTTTTTAATTCTTTTAACATACTTCCTTAGTTTTTAAAAAAGAGAAATAGACTGCAATTATAAAATGATTTGATTATTAACGTTTTCATTCACAAGCATATCGTTCTCACTAAAATTGCGTGTTTATTGTGTAAGAACCTCGACTTTTTCTTAGCCGGCGACCCCCCGAGTAAGTCGTCACGACCCCCCAAGGGGTCGCGACCCACAGTTTGAAAAACACTGGTCTAAAATATACCTTAACCTATTTCCTTAGTCGCCTCTTACGACATCCACAGATAAAAATGGAGAGGTGAAATTTTAAACCCCGACAACACGCGGCGAATTTGGTTGGTTTGAGAATAAAGGCTTGATATAATGTAAGTAAGAAGTAATCATCATCATCATATAATCACGCCTATGTTCCCAAATGGGGTAGGCAGAGCACACGAAACGTGAAATAGATATAACGATAATTATGACTATTTCACACTTCGCAGCCACTTCTAGCATCATTTTGGGTTTGCAAACAGATGTAAGAGGTAGTATAATAGTAAGAAGTAAGTAGTATGATTTATCCGCACTTCCCTATCTCTAACCAGCATTGACCTCACATTACATGGGCATGTCTTCAAACAATCGAGGTCAGCCTCAAAGTTTACTTGACGGACCGGTCGGGTGGTGACAGCGCGTCTGCGCGCGGTCGTGAGTTCGACTCTCAGAATAATGAAATACTTAGAAACAGTCTATTAAGACCCACCTGGACGTATATACTTGACTCGCTTTGTCTTATGGGAATGTTAGTCTGTTAGAAAGGGATAGACTGATGAAAATCAAAACGCGTTTTCAAGGGTTGTCACTAAAACTTTCCTTACCAGTGATGTGACACACTCAATGTCTTATCGATAAACTTATCGAGGTTTTCAAAGAAAAACAATTTTACTTATTAACAACAATTATGCATTTAATCAAAATAATAAGGGTTACAAAAGCGAATAGTCGCTTTATCTGATTTTGAGGGTTTTAAGTGAAACAAGACCATTTAATTTTTTTTGATAACACGTATAACACAATCTTAGGCTTTTTTTCACAATATAAATAATCAAGAGCTCTTTCCATTCCAGTCGGAGTACAAAAGGTGCCCAAAAGCGTTTTTTTTTCACTTTACGGCCCTGCGCAGACGACAGACTGTCCGCGACGGACTTTTTAGTCAGTAAAAATAGAGCCTATGGAATTATATGCAGAAACTCACATGACGCGCAAAAAGTCCGGCGCACAATGCATACAATCCCAGCAGACTTTGTGTGCGTCGCCGACTCGATCGCAACAAAAAGTCTGTCGTCTGCACTCCCCCTAAGAACAATTACAGATTATATTTGCCAAACAATAATTTTAAACAAAAAAAAACCGACTTCAAATTTGGGCTATACTGAAAGCATTTGTCTAATGGGGGTAACCTTCCATCACCAGCAAGCCTCACTAATTACTGAAATTATAATTTCCAGTCTGCAGGTGCATTCAGTATTGAAAGAATTATCCTTTAACTCCTAAGCATTAGGAGTTGACCTTCCATCATCAGCTCAGTCATATTTTTTTTACTGCCAGACGTAAATACTAGTGTAACTTTGAAAGATGTACTAAAAACATTACCTGTGCCTATAAAATTTGAGGGTTGCCCTCGATTTCCCACATATTCCATCATCAGGTCAAGATATGCTGACAATGGGAGCACCTGGAAACTATACCCTTTCAAACATAAAAAGAATTTTCCAAATCGGTCCAGGCGTCTTCGAGTAATCAGCGAACACAAAAATAAAAAAATAAAAAAAAAAGATCCCGACGAATTGAGAACCTCCTCCTTTTTTGAAGTCGGTTAAAAAAAATGTTAGTTGAACTGTGACTTTGGTTTGGGCGTACTAAAGTCAGAATTCTTTTTTTTTTCAGTTTTGTTTTTCACTATAGCGACCGTATTTTATTATCGATATGTATTATCGATAACTATAATTACATCACTATGGGAAGTTCAAATAGCTTCTAAAAATCGCTTATAACTCTACTGATGTACTAATTACGACAGATGTTCGCTGTAGAAAGATGCAGCGTACTTCGTTTTGTATTTATATTGGCATTCAGTTCACTTTTTAGTAATAATTTAACAAAAACTTACCGATGGAACAACAACATCGTTAAATCACTTTCTTGTCGCGAAGAATGTGATTTACATCCTGGAATCACACACGACATGATGCCAGAAGTCCACTATCCACTTTAACACAGCTACTTTCATTAGTTTTAATTGTTTTATAATAAAATTTTAAATAAAATCCGCACAACTGCACGCAACTTTCAAACTCTATTCTGACAACGAATAAGCGAACAAATTAAATGAACAAAAGAATGAACTGCGATATTCCGGAGTCAAGAACTACCGTATTTGTCCGGGTTAAAATAGAACCATTAGAACCAAATTAACTGACAATCCAGTACAACCTTTGGAAAAACGAATGAGTGACATATAATGCGTCTTTTTCTAGCACATCAAATTCGTTCATAAGACAAAGCGAGTCAAGTATATACGTCCAGGTGGGTCTTAATAGACTGTTTCTAAGTATTTCATTATTCTGAGGTTCGACTCGCTTGACTTCAAAGGCTTGTAAATTATCTGTCAAAATTTGTTTGGAATGGTCAGTGGTCAAGCGTGATTCGATCCTATTTGGGTAGAGTTCTGTGTGCTTTAGTTAGTTGAGTGTCATTTTTTTAAATGTTTTAAACTTTTAATTCAATCAACAACGCGCAACGTTGCCGTGTAGTGTCGGATTTAGAATAACATCTCTAGCTCCATTTCTGGGTGGGTTTAGGTATGCTTTAGGCGACAGGCTAGCACCCTGTCACTGTTATAAGTACTACTTACCTCTCCCATCTGTTTTTGATAATACTTAGTTAATTTTTCAATTCAATTTCTCTTAACAAAACTCTACCATTAATAATTATGTTAGTATGTAGGTATGTGAATATATGTATTATCTCCTTCCTACCTCGTACGGTGAGTACCTGTTTCTCACGGAACACAATAAAGAATGTTAGCTCTTCACTAGATATCTAAGTAAATACGAGCAAAACTAATGTCTTTGCTCACACAATGTTAACATGTAGGTAACTAGGTAGGTACCTACTTACTGCTATTATGTCATTCTTGTCCATATATTTATTCAGTGCAAAGTAAATAGGTGCCTATAAATATTTTTATTGGGAAACACGTTTGTAGATATTAATGTAGATACACCATAATATAAAGTTTATTTTTAATATTCTAGTATTTCAGCCATAAGACGTCCACTGCTGAACATAGGCCTCCCCTTTAGACTTCCATAAGTATCTGTTGGAAGCGACCTGCATCCGGTGTTTTCCGGCGACCTTTATCAAGTCGTCTGTCCATCTTATAGGTGGACGTCTCCTACGCTGCGCTCAAACGCTTTTCTACCCTATCGGCCTTCTGCTTTTCAGTTTTCATGCAATGTGGCCTGCCCATTGCCACTTTAATTTGCTAATCCGGTGGGCTACATCGGTGACTTTAGTTCGTCTACGGATCTCCTCATTTGTGATCCACAGCATGAACCCTTGTCGAAGTAAAATTCTCCGTAAGTACTAATCGTTTTCCCCGCCGCTAGCTAGTACGATCAATGTAACCTCGTGGTAATCGAACAGAAATAGTAGTTTTAGGTAGTTCACTGAAAATGATCAGGAATTTATTTTAAGACTTTCCTAAAACATCGAATCATTGTAGGTACAAACAACGCGGATGTTGATGGATAGAACAGTTTGCCTTGTTTACTTAGATAGTTCCAAAGCTTTCTAGCACATTATGTAAGTAACTTTACGATTACGGTATTTAATGTCCACAACGGAGTATTGTCATTTTCCTAGCTCCAGCAAGAAATCGTCGACAGATATAATGAGCCTGACATGGAGATTAGTACGACATATTTCAAGTCAATTCGTGACCCACCATCGGTGGCAAGTGGCAACGCGCTACGGCGGCAATAAGCATCTCATCGTAGCCGCTATAGTGCATTGCTCCCGCTGATGGGTCAAATATAGGTCTGAAACATGTCGAGCCAATCTCGATACAAAGAATTGTATGGAGACGTGTCGACCGTGGCAGTTGTGCAAACGTTCCGCTGGCGGCGCTGTCTCGGTTTCCATTTCCATACAATTTTGCGATAACTCGCAAACGAATTCGTTAACGACTGCACCATCGATTTGAACACACTAGACGCTCTGGTTAAGCTTGCAGCGAACTCACTGCAGTGAGTGTCCAAATTATTAATTACCTTTTTTCATAAACTAATGAATTGAACATGTCTGTACTCTAATAATAAATGCTTAACATTAATTCATTAAAAAAACACTCGCTAAATACTGTCCCTCTGTTCACGTTACATGTACACGTAGGACGTGAGGAAAAGGGTACTACTACCTATTCAAACGGCATCAATTTCCTCTGTTCTTTTGCATTAATAGTAAGTATGTTTGTCTACTCTTTGGGCTGGATCCTGTGAATAAGAACGACTAAACGAGACATAATTTTATTATTTAATTTTTAAGCATCGTCGTGTTGGCTTCTTAGCGAGAATGTAAAGGCCCATTATTATGTAGTATATTTATTATTCTTTTATCTGCATACAGATTGTTATTTTATCTGCATACAGATTGTTATCCATCCATCGTGTCTTGTTGTGTTAGAACGCATTTGGTTTGAACTGACGATACATCTTGATAATGTTATTGTGTTATTGACAGTCTCGTGTGCAATAGTTATTTTTGAATTTATTGGGGTTCTCCACTTGGAAATGAAAGTTTGCACCAGAATGGAGTATTTGAAATACGGGATGAAATCTAAGCAACATACACGTGATGCAGTAGTTCAATTGTTAAAATTAGCCTGATAAAATGTTCCTACTTACCTAGGATATTTAAACTAACGCGGAATGAAAATACTGACCTTTAAATGTGTGGACATCTCAAATTTAATACGACTAATTATAACGAATGAGTTTAGTACCTAGTGCATTTTCCTTTGTCGAGCATTACTTAACTGGGTAAAAAAAACTATGAATAAATTTGATTTCACCCAATAAGTAAGTAGGTAGGTACGTAAGAATATCAGACGGCAAATATACGTATGTATACTCGGGTTGAACTTGGAAACTATACTTGCATGAAAACAAGTCTGTTTTAATTATTTTCACACAGTTTGGGTACTACATTCAGCTGGTATTGTATAAACAACCAACATAATTACTTGACGAACATAGGTATGGCCCCTGACTCAAAAACTTACAAAAACTTGTACTCGCGGATGTTCAAAGGTGTTTGGGGAAGCGTATCAACAGACTTCACCATGAAGTTTTATTACACGCAACAGGCTGGAAATAGTACTTAGTAAGTATTGCCAATCTTAGAATCAAGTCCTGCCAAACATGTGCTAAACTTCCTATTTCTTTGACTTTACAACATAGAATTGCCATTCCCTAACAAAGTTGGAATGCTCTTGGTGCATCCACGGTTTTATGGAAAGGATGAATGAATGAATGAATGAAAACGTGCTATCACTAGATAAAGATAACTATATCAAAACTAAAACGTGATACTCTTTGCTGCTAAATAAAGCCTAAGCCGGACAGTTTTATGGGCCTAAAAGCAAATATAAGATTCATCTATTACCTATGCATCTATTTTAGGTAGGTGTGTACCAAGTTATCTCGACAAGGTTCATATCTTTATTTAGAACCTCAATCTCAACAGCACCATTACAAGTCTAATGCACGAATAACCAGCGCGAGTGCATCAGCATCATCATCAATCATGTCGAAGGGTTATCGTGATAGAAAACGAGTTTGAATTCTCGCTAGACAGTTAGGTAACTCGTAGTAAAGGTATCTAGAGCAATAGGTATCCATTAACTGTTGGATATTGTAACTTAAGTTTTTTTTGTTTAATAATTGTTTTAGTCAAATCTGTACCAATATATAAATGTGAAAGTGTGTTTGTTTGTTTGTTTGTCTGTCTTTCACGGCTAAACGGAGCGATGGATTGACGTGATTTTTTAGGTAGAGATATTTTAGGGCATGGAGAGTGACATAGGCTACTTTTTGTCTCTTCAAAACCCCCCATTTTCCTAAAATGAGGGTTGGAAGTTTTCAATGTAGAAAGCTATGAATTGGTATGTGTGCTATCTCTTCTGTGATACCCCGAATTTAACGCGAGCGGAGCCGCGGGCAAAAGCTAGTAATCCCTAAATTTAAAGGTAGTCAGTAGGACACCAACCAACCAAAAACAAAAAAAAGTTTTTTTGCCGACCCCTATAGACAAAAGGTGATTCCTAATACAATCATACTCTTTCCTTATAAAAAGCAACTGCTCAACTTACGAGTAAGTGACATGTGTTCATACTTTTGAGAAGAAGATCGCATTTTATGAAGTGTATATTAGGCATTAGGTAAATCAATCAATTAAATTAATATGTACACAAATCACGCCTGCATTCTCAAACACGCTACATAGACTAAACTATGACTACTTATTTCAGGTTTACGGATCACTCCTAGCATATTTTTTAGGTTTTAAGGCGGCAGATATAATACCGACAGGTTGATAGCTTGTCGCTAAAACATATTTTAACCTATTCCCTTAGTGCCTCACCGAAGAAATGGAGAGGTGATCTAAACCCGACACCACACGGCATTAAATTATGTATATCGGTCAAACCGGGTGACCGACACCCCTCCCATGGCCCGTGCTATATGCTGAGTGAGAGGCTGCGCGACCGTGGCTTACTTCAAAGACTGCGATGCCCAGTTCCGACCCCACGCATTGTCATACAAAACCCCTGCGTGTACGCACGGATACGAAAACGCGCTTCTATAAATCTTATCATGGTTAAGTGAGTGCTCGGTCAGTGGTGTGATTAATTTGAGTATAAAGGTGAGCTTTTATCAATGGCGGCGTTGCTATGTGTGTTTCAGTTTACAAAGGATTAAACTTGGAAGAGTATTTTAGGTACATTTTTCCTCAATCGCTTTTCAGACAGTGAGAACTTTAGACATTCAACCTAGCATCTAATTCGTGAGAAGGTAAATTAAATAGTTAATTTAATATTAAGTAACAAAATGGTTTTTCCGGCGTGCTTCTCATCTGTAAACAAATGTTATGTCAATTAAGTAAGCGACACTAACAGTTTTATTTACCTTAAGGAAACACTACAGATATGTGTGTCAGCTCTTCAGGCATTAACCGGTGAACCGAATTAGATAAATTTTGGCAAGGAAATAGCTTGAAACCTCGAGAATCACATACCTAGGTCCACTTTTTATCCTAAAGTATGCCCCTCGCGATAAAAAGCTACATACTTAATTTCAAAAATCTAATAAATACATTTTGAGCGCGTCAATTTCAAGCCTTGGTTTTTTAACAATATTCAACTAACACCAATAAAAGTTGTAGTCGACTAATTATGTAAGCAGTTTAATAAATAAGACACTATGTTTGTATGAGTCACAATTCGTTTGAGGAAACTATTCGCACCACCTTGCTATTTGAATTTGAAATAGCATTCAAAAGTATCGTATCTAAGATAACGACTTCGAATGACACGTTCATGAGACAAGCAGATGTTCAAATAAATTACTAGCTAATAATTTACTACTTTACAACTAGGTAACGTTAAATAGCCGACGTGATTGGCTTGTCGAGAAATGCTAAGGATATAACATGGCTGCAAAATAGCACCGAATCATATCATCTAAAACATGAAACTACCCTCACAATTACAATATTACCGATCCTCGACACCAAACTTGGCAAGATTTTTTGTAACGGGGGTAAGTTCATGTATTGCCTTTCACAGGTAAACAAACAAAGAATACTGCTATGTTGTTTTCCGGGAACTAATATATATAACTATACTATTCAATCGCTTTCGCTTTTTTTATTAGGTACTTGTATTTAGGCCCTATTTTTTTTCTAATCCTGTATACAAAATTATACACTCTTGGTACTTACCTACTTCAATCAGTGACTTTACCGAAGCCACAGCATTTTTACTAAGTATTGGCGCACACATGGGCGTAGCCAGAGGGGGGGTTTTGGGGGTTCAAACCCCCCCGAAAAATTCAGGCTCCCATACAACAATCGGGATTTTTTTTTGTGTCCGACTCGCACTTGGCCGATTTTTTTTCGTATGAAACGAAATGTACGTATGAAATGAAACGGGAATAAGGCGTGACGGTTATGGTTATGTAATAAAGAGCACATGAAACTCATTTTTAAGATAACTCACATTTTATATCGAATTTAGCTCGACATGTCTCGGACTCATTCGTAGCCCTTCATCTAGGAGCCGCGGCGGCCGATGATGGCGGCGGGAGATGAGCGAGTCCCTCGATAGGTAGTTTAATGATTAATGTTCAATACAACATGAAACTTATTTTGAAAAGGTTCATACTCATACAGTCACGTGTATGAAAATCCTGGACTGTGAATCTCGCAGTAGAATTTACCTATTCAAAGTAAACTATGTATGTACTAACATTTCTAGAGAAGGTTATAGAATTAGCTACCTTTAAGTAACTTTGTCTTAAAACCTACTTTAAGCTCTGCACAGTGGCGTAGCTAGGAAACCAAGGGCCCTGGGGCAAATTAAAAAAATGGGGCCCCACATTATGTAAACTGATTATTGTG
>BHDV01005900.1:297485-343140 GCA_005406045.1 Adoxophyes honmai | reverse complement strand
GGCCCCGGGGCACTGCCCCGCCTAGCCCCTTGGTAGCTACGCCCCTGGCTCTGCATTACACCGTTGCCCTAGTTAGGGTGAATGCTCCAGTCCCAAACCAGTTAAGGAGAAAATTACGACATACTACATTATTAATACAATTCCTCTTGATAAATAATGGGATGTCACTATGACGTCTACTTGTGAATTGGTTCCATGGTGGCTCATGAATAAAAGTCCTTGACTGTACCTAGGTAGGTATAAAAGTGGGTTCAAAAGTTAAATTAAAACGACATCGGACTTTAGTCGAAGCTAAAAGGTGTCGAGGAACAGTTAAAATTGATCGATCAACATGCTGTACAAAATTAAAATCAAGTTTTTAACAACTGCCAGCAAATTACAACCAATCACAGTCGATAATTAAAATAATAGCCAAGCGTGGCCTAGGAATGTCGAAAATGACAAAAAAACAGGCCAAGTGCGCGTTCGACTTGCACACCAAGGGTTCCGAAACCAATGGGAAAAAGATCGCAATAACAACATTCCCTTTAAACAAGTTCACATAAAACTACAGCACGCTCGTTAAACTCGTTGAAAAGGGTGACAGAGGTAGGTATCCCACCTATCCCGGAATTCCGGGAGTCCAGCAATTCAGCGATGAAAACTTAAATCTCCCGGATCCCGGAAGGAAATGTTTTCCTGTTTCTTTTTCTCCGGGATTTAGACTAATCAAAGGTGGCAACCCTATAACAGATAGACATATTATGTAGATAGTGATTATAGACAGAGCGGAAAATACGGATAACTTAAGTTATAAATCAAGTTTAGCTCGACATGTACCGGACTAGTACTGGCCCTTCATCTAGGAACCCCGCAAACGTGTCGAGCTAAACTCGATGACTTCAATGTGAGTGAGCGATGTCCAAAGTTTGTACTACATTAGCAACAGAAATACATCAACATCATCTCTGAAAATGTTATCTGTCTAGCAATGACGTTTCGCGACATACTTAGGGGAAAGCAGGTAGGATTCGTACAGTTTTTACTCTGAGATTTTTAAAAAAAAAACTATTAGCTATTACGAAATTATTTTCATACTGATACGTTGCCCATATATCTGGCTATAAAATTGTGGTGTAATGTTTTCATAATAAAGTAGAATACAGAAGCTACGATTTTTTTTCTAAAAAATGAGAAACGTACGAAAGCACCCCAAGCGTGTGGTAGCTTCGTACACAGCGTGGGGCACGTTCGTACATAGTGAGGAGCCTTCGTACAGTCAATGAAAATGTCATTTATTCAATGTCTAAAAGTTATTTATGGAGGTTAAAATAAGTAAAGAATCAGTCTTCATCAAACAATTATTGTATTTAAAGCAACCAAAGCTCAATAATACAATTATTTTCATATTTATCCCAGTTCAAACAGAGGGGCTCATGAATAGAAACAGCCTTCGTGTCAAAGTACAAAAAAAACTTGCACTTGAAATACATAAAATATAAAAATAAAACATTTTATCAATTTTCGCGAAGTAACTAATAAATAATTAATGACCTTTATGTAAGGACTGCAAAAAAACCGATTTTACGTATTAAAATAACTTCTAAGTATAAACTTCTAATTACATTTATGCAATAAAACCCGACCGAATTTATAATATTTTTTCCTAATAAATCAACACATATTACATAACACATATTTCATAATAAAAGTAAAAGGACTAAAACTTACCAAAAAAACAATAGTTAGCAGACCAAGGTTATGCCTAGATAAGTCTTTTTCAAAGCTATACATGTGGGATGTGTGGAAATAAAAACTGAAAAATTCAAAACTAATGTACGTACGCATTATGAAACTTTAATAATTAAATACTTTGGATGTATCTGAACACGTTTTTCTATATTTTTATAAATTCGTTTGAATCTTTTTGATAGAATCTGGCTGTAGCTATGACTGTTCAAATTCTGTACGAAACTTAGTTCATGTCTGTGGTATATGATTCGAAAAAACGTGACAATCAATGCATTTGCACTGACAGTCCAAATAGCGCAAGCGGAATAGCGCGGCGCGGTGGCGTGACGACATGAATTTTCAGTGATGTTTTTTTTACCTCGCAAAATGTGATGAAAATTAGTGCATATTACATCGGCGTCGGGCTTCTAACAAAGTCTCGTTAGTAATATCCTTATTATGGCCCTTAATTCACAAAGCACTAATGATTATAGAGTAAGTATAATCAGGATTGCCGAGTAATGTTATGAGTGGGGTAGATTCGTGCTGTACTAATGTACCCCACTCATAACTGCACGAAAGTACCCCAACCCAAGAAACCAACAACAAAAATTTAAATAAAAATTACCGTTCTAGATAAGATTAAATAACCATTTAAATATGAAACTAAGATTGTGAAGCACAAAATTTAATAAACGACTTGAAGAGCTTAAGAATTATTTATACCCGCTAAGCGTGCCCAAAGATGAATACAAATATTTGTCACGCAGAGCAAAAACACATATCGACTTGCTCTGTCTAAACCGGTGGCAGCACTGTCTCCCCACTCCACAGGTACGCGGCGCGTATGAACGGGAATCACGCGTACAAACACGAACACTGTGATGTATTCGATAGCTTAGATATGGCCACTGTACGAATGCTCCTGGTGTACGAACCCTACCTGCTTTCCCCTACAGGCCGATCGTGGAATCCTAGTAACAAGAACCCTATAAAGCTACAAGAAAAAAAAACTATTTTCGTACTTGCATATTTCATATCGATGTAGGTATCGACACGGCGAAAACTATCGATATGACGAATCGATAATACTGTTACAATAAGTATCGACTTTTGTCAAGTTTAAACGGTCGTTTAGTTTGACATGCGCGCTATCCACCTCACATAGTCACTCACATGGGCAATTAAGCCCACGAGGTGTTCGCCTTGGGAAACAGGATCCTGATAATTTTTATTTATACCTCGACCGACATTTTACCAATTGACAATGGCACGATCTTAGGTTGCCTGCAATATTTATGTACTTAGGTACAATATTGAATACATTTATGTATACGCGGGACTTAATCACGGTATTTTTAATTATCTCTCGACGTTTCGCCCGCGTTTCAGCGACCGTGGTCACGCATTGAGTTAACGCGGCCGAAACGTCGAGAGTTACGAAAGTTTAAATCAGTATAATATTGAGAATAGGTAATTAATAATATTATTGACTTGGATTAGCCGTGTGGTGTCGGACTTAGAATGACACAGGCCTCTCCATTTCTTCTATGGATGTCGTTAGGGAATAAAATATTTGTTCGATCCAGATTCGTAGAAAATAATGAAGTTTCATGTCAAGTCTTTTACGTCTTGTCTCACTACCTATCAAAATATTTACCCAGAAAAAATTGGCGGAGACCCCCAAAAGTGTTATTAAAATGGAATGAGGTCGCCACTTTCTTCTAAGCGTCACTTTTTTTTCTAAAATTGCTTGAGAGTAGCAACAATTTTGTACAATTTTCAATTTTTTACTCTTTTTGGTTGGTTTGTAACTAAAGATGTTTTGATACCTACCCTGTTCAGAGACTGGAAAATCGTACCTATGCTCTGCAATAATGTAATATTATCTTGGTTCAATTTTGTATATTCGAAGATAGAATGGCAGAACAAAATCTCCATTCCCTGTGTAAAATGCCCCTTGAGTTATAGGTGTACATTTAGATTAAGGAAATTATTACATGCGAGTTTACAATACGGCTGTTAGTCCCTTTGAGGCACTTTACTTCGTTTGTGTATGTGTGAGCTAATAAACTCAACTTTTTTATTTATTCTTACTTCAGATGTTGAACGAGCAAGATTTGATGGTGGCGCGCGCCTTGGTGTCCGAGTCGAAGTCACGGGAAAACTCACCGGGCGGGTCGCCGGCGCCCCTCAGGAAAACCCCACTGACTAAAGTGGCGGATAAACTGAAGACCTTCAGGTAATTGCAGAGAATAAACCGTGACTTTTTATAGGAATGGCACACTGGTTTATAGGTGATGGTAACCGATTGCCAGACAGATAGCAGATGCGTCACCCACTTAAATCAAAGGTGAATCTCGTATGTGGCAGTAATTATTTCGGCTGTTATAGCCATAACATAACCATAACCGTGTTAGCTCATTCATTGCCGTTCCGTTGCACACTTGCACATCTAACGAGATGCCACTGTAATTTAGTTTCGTTAAACCGTCCTGTATCTTATAATAATGAAGGAAATTGCATCAGTTTGCAAGTTTTGCGTTTATTTAAGCGCTTAATTAATTTATTGACACTATAATCGCAAAACAAATATTCACCCAAGCGAAATTAATGTTCCCGCTCCCGGATGATTCGACCTTGACGTACATCGTAAGTGTTAGTTGCCAGAACAAATAACTGTAATTTTCTGTTCTTCATAGGTTGACGGATGAAATATTAAAACGAAAATAGAAACTTTACTTAATACAAAAATCTTTCTTAAACTGGAACAGCAAGTATAGCACAATCGAAATTTATTTATTTCAATGTATTGATCGATTCCTTTGTAACAGTTTTATCTAATGGCAATTCATTACACAACCGTCTGCTGTCACTGTCAGCTGTCACCTGTCACATCCGTATTGTCCGTCGCGCCTCTGCTTTATTTTTGTAAATCACAACCTACAACATGAATAATATTCGTCTTTTCTGTGAGTTTACAAGTAATAAATAACAGTGTATGATGTGATAAGGAACAAGTTTACTAAATTAATTATTAACAATGGAGAAAAAAGCTAGTACTGAGGTCGACATTTGTCCAGTTAAGGGGATTTTAAAAATTGATAATAATAAAGCTAAACCAAAGCGCCCAAGTACTAGCAAAGAAATCGACGAAGAAGAGGAAAGGTATGTGCATTCTAATTTGTAGTTGTAGGCTAATGTTTTGTTGCCTAGCCATTTATTATAATGAGAGTTATCAGACAACTATAATCAAACTGTAATCAAAGTTTAAAGGCGAATGATTACAGACAGGGTACTTATGAGAGCGAAGTGATCCAAAAAATTAATAACTTGTGTATCAGGCATTGTTCTAAAACATCATGAACTGAACTGAACTTGATTTACACTTGTGTACACAACACAACTTATTATTGGCTACAACTTCTTTTGAACTTCATTAAGTATTTGGCTACATCTTGCAACACTTGTGACTTATTACCAATGTTGAGCAGGAAAATTCTGTGTGAGGGCTGGGAAAGAAGGTGAGAACTTGTAATTACAACATTTTCTCATTTCAATTTCGAATATGGTTTAAGTGATTTTACTTAAGTTTAGCCTCAATTTCATGTTTCTGTTTTAAAACAAAATGTTATTGTTTCTTACCTAAAATGTCAAGCATTTGTAACATTGTTATGTTCTGATAGGTACTTGTAATACAATTAGCACTTGGATACATTTATGCTAAACAGAATCAACTTATTGATGGTTGGTATTGATGTCAAAAATATGTGGCACTTGTGTCATTTAAATTTTATGAAACTTGTGAGTAGATTTCAATATGCAGAATGTCTAATTGACGAAATACTCAATTACAAATACTACCACTATACTTTATCGGTTTAGGTAGTTAAAACAATATAAACAATCTTGACATGTCTTTTTGTTGAAATACACAGTCTAAAAATGAAAATCGTTACACTATACAATTCAATTATTAAAGAAAATGATTTTTTCATACCTAAATTGTAAAATGTAAAGATTTCGATTTATAAAGTGTATGTTTAAATAAAAAGACACATCAAGATTGTTTACATTGTTTTAACTGCCTATACCGATAAGGTATAGTACAGTGTTGGTGAGTCTTTAGGTTCAATGTTGTATTATTGTACCAATTGATTCCTGATCCACCATAGACCTATTTACAGTTAATGTCATAGTGACATATCATTGCTCGGCAAGTGAAATATTCATTACTTTTATTATGACAATAGCCAGTGTGTTATTCTGAGTATTGGCTAGTTATGTTATTATTAAGTTTTATGTTCCCAAAGGAGGTTGGAAAACGAAACAATATATTTTCAGAGTTTTAATAAAGTCCATCAAAATTCGTGGGACACCTTTTTTCCTTTGGAATGGAAAGAGCTTCTGTATAGAAATAAAAAATATTATGGCAAAATTTTAAATGGCTTCAAACATCAAATTGTTAAGGATGTATGGATGTTGTAAGGATGTTTCAATCTATTAAAAAAAAAGGAAAACCTTAAAGACCTTTAGCAATCTTAGTTTGACAGAAAATTTAGTTAATTTGAAAGAGTAATAAACATTAATACATCCATCTTGGGGCTACATGTTATCCTACTGAGTCTACACAAATCAGGTTTAATGTGGTTTTATCATCACTATCCATGTCTTATCATCAGCCATTTTCAGTATATATGTTAATTAGAGTAGTAAAGATAAAAATAGATGTTATCAAGATAACATCTTTGTAAATTGTAATACTCATTGTTGCGTAATGTGAAAGAATTGCATAGAAAAATAATGTAGTGAATTTGAAACTGATTCGTGGTTTTTGTTTGAGACAAAATTTATTAATTGAATTCTTTTTTCGCTACTGCCTTACGTTAATGTTTCCTCGAGACTTTAAAAACGCCTAACAAAAGTTAATATCACAATTTCTTAACTGAATAATTATGTCGAATCACAAAAAAACTAAAAAAAGTGACCAGCAGTAAACTTGGCAATATTTTACTTGGTGAGGGTAAGTTCGCGCATCGCCTTTTCGTAAAACTTAAATATGCGCCTGTTTCGAAATTCGAAATAATTGTTCGGTTTAGAAATTGTGCTGTTAACTTTTTGTAGGCGTTTTTAGAGACTCAAGGAAACATTAACGCGAGGTAGGTGCGAAAAAAGAATTAAATAATTAAATTCTGTCTCGAAAACCAAACCTTTTTTCAAATTCACTACATTTGTTTTCAACGTAATTCTTTCAAATTGAAAAAAGTGAAGCGTGATCTTACCCCTACAACTAAATAAATATCTTGCCAAGTTTATTGCCGACTACAATTATTATTTTTGTCACACTGATTTTTTTTATTCATGCACTGTAAATGTGTACCTAATAGTGCAGATTTTTTAATGTTTGAATATAAATCATAAAATTTTGTATTAGGAAAAAACCCTTTTCCATAGGATTTTTTTTATTAATTTTAATTGTCGAATCAAAATATTAGACAACTATCGCGTTACCATAGACATTAAGTTAATATGGTTTTGTCTAGTTCCTTATACCAAATTAAATATCCTTGCTAAGTTGCCGTAAACAGTTGAGGTCAAGTTCGTAAAATGTTTTTAATTTTTACATAAGTGTATGTTAAACAGTACACTACCATTACGCATCTAACGTTAAACAACAAACTAACAATGCAAACACTCAAGGCTACAATATTACACAATAAACAGAAATACCAATACGAGTGTCAGAGGTTCCGATAAGCTGTCAAATAATGAACAGGACATACCTATCTCACCGCGCTGATAAGGCCCATGGCGTTATCAATCGTTTATTTTATCACTTTAAAAGGTCTCTTGACTCTAGGTGAGCTAATTAACGTTACAGGTTCAATTTTGTGTCCATGAAAAAACACGTTTCTGGAAAAGCCGCACATTATCACGCCTGTTTTCCCAAGGGGTAGGGAAGGCATATGAAACGCTGCTACCTATGTAGACATAAATTTTAGGTTCTAAGCTAGGAGGTATAATAGTGACAGCTAGCAACCTGTCTGTATGTCGTCAAAATTATTCAACGGATACATTTGTCCCCTAATGTATCTTTGGCTTTATACATAGGTGTAGTAGGTATGTCCTCTCTCCTTACAACATCCAAGTAATAAATGAAGAGGTCCCGACATCACACGGAAAAAACAGATTATACATTATGTATGTTGGTATTAATACCTAATACATCTGTGACCTTAACATTTCAGTGACACTTCCATACGAGTAAGTCAGCATTGTCTTAAAAATGGTAAATATATAATTAGCAGAAAATTTAGGAACACAGGCGTGATTGTATTTAGTTGAAAGTCAATGGAAAATGGAGGAAAACTCTCTGAATTGAAAATACACGTACTCCTCGGCACAAAATATCCACCTTAATCAAGTTTACTAAATTCGAGCGGTAGTTTCGTCCTGTGAAATCGCCCCCTACTTTCTCTGGGCATATTTATTAACATCACTATCTCTAGGCGCGTCATAAAACATGTGTCCATCGCAACATTTGTCGTTTAATTATAGTATATGCATTATCTGTCTAGTGGAACGTGATAATACGAACGAGATACCCAGATAATATTAGTTTCTGCCCGCGACTTCATCAGCACGGGATTAGTATATGTATTGAGCACACTATTCGGCCCCTAAATTGGCAAGATTTTCAGCAATGGAAGTTATGAAAAATGATGCGCTTACTTACTCACGTTACGAATGGTGTGCCTATGCGTTAGGCGCTGCGCAGACGACAGACTTTTGTGCGATCGAGTCTGCGGAGCAATAAAAATTCTGAATGGAAACTGTCTGCGCACCATTCAGAGATTTTATTGCTCCGCAGACTCGATCGCACAAAAGTCTGTCGTCTGTGTAGCGCCTTACTCTTAATAAAATCCAATCGGTCATTTTTGCGTGAAACGCTCGAGTGTGTGTCCACCATTATCTAATATTCGCCATTATACAAGTATTATATTAGAGGGAAACCAAAAAAACATAACAAATTCCAATTTATAATAAGTGCAAACAATCGTGTCAATCCAGTGTAGCTCTAAACTAAAAGAGCACACTACGTTTTTTGCGTCCAAATCAAAGATGGCTACTACTTTCGCCGACTTTTAATTAAGGACAATAAAGTCTAATTAATTATTAAAAATAGGTTTCGGCGAATGGACTTGCGTGTTTGTTCAAATTACTGAAGCACTTTCATTAGTGAATTGCTTTGCGGGATTGTGCAACGTATACTTCCATCGTTAATGCTATAGTTTGACTGATTAATGTTCGTTTTAGCCATTGAGGATAGAACCTATAGAGTACTAATGTCATCTTGGTTGTTCGGAAATTATTCCGCAAAACAATTGAAGTGATCGCTGTGCTCTTATTGGCCGGTCCAAGATCGCGCGTAACGCTAGTGCCTTTTTCTCTACGGTTATTGGCTCTGTACAGTTTCTGTGACAGTGACGGTGACGTTTAGTATGTTGAAATCAACAAACTATTTGCGGACCGGGGTTGCGAACATTGTTTCTCTATAGGTTCTATCCTCTATGGTTTTAGCGAGTTTCGCAATTTATTGTAGTGGAAATGTCTTTATTTTTGTTATTGATCCATAGTCCCTGAGATCTAGTCGACATTTTCAATAGTTATTTGGTTTTGACGAAACGACCCACTCATAAAATTTTTACTTCACCCTAACACAGTTGCATTTTTCAGCGATTTATAAAATATTACATACATACAAAAAAACTGGTTATTATCACCTAGATACCATTATACATATGGTTATAGGTCTCCATCTTTTTTTTTATCTCTACCCCATATAAAGCTTTACTTTTTATGGTTCTTCCATTTAGTTATCCAGCTAACGACACTTCTCAGCTATTCAGGGCTTATTGAAACAAAGCAGCAATCAGCGAATGGAGTAGAGGTTTCTTTTGAATTCTGTGTCAATGGCACTCGCCCTGGTTTCGTGCTCTAGGTTAGGCATTGGCATTTACTGTTTTATCTCCATGTTCACTGTGTCCATTTTTTCTAGTAATTATTTATATTTCCGCTCAAGAAATCTTACGCTTAAAGTGTCCTGCGACCAAAAGTGCACAGAGTTCTAAATGGATTAACCTAGCTAGCTAATCGTGCCAGGTACCAGTGTACTATTATCTATTCCGTGGCCAGGGTGCAGAATCCAATCTACATACATACATACATACAGTCACGCCTCTTTCCCACAGGGGTAGGCAGAGACCACTTTGTTCCACTTGCTACGGTCCTGACATACTTCTTTTGCTTCATCCACATTCATTAGTCTCTTTATACGCTCGTCGATTTCGTGTACTCTTGACCTGACCTGTTTCTTAAACGTCCGCGATTTGGTCACAGAACGTCCGTCTAGGTCTTCCCCTCCCAACACACCCATTCACAGTTCCCATTCACAGAACCTAATCTACAGCTGTTAAATACAGGGTGGCCGGAAATTGACCGTAAATATTTTAACCAGTGGTCGTAAAATATTTCCTGAAAATTTTCATTATTAACCTTGTGAGAGACAAATGCTTCATCACTTTTTAGGTCACAAGAAAAAGTCACAAAATAACACTCACCAATTTTTCAGAAGATACGGGAATGCGATGTGTGCGAGTTGAAGACACTCTGTGTAACTACATACATACATACATATTCTCACGCCAGTATTCCCGAGAGGGGTAGGCAGAGCAAATGAATTCAAAAATCCAGTGCCACGTTTAGCAATTTCAGGGTAATTAGATGGTTAAACGTGATATCGCAGTGTAACTGTTTGCTTTATTTGAGATGTATGTGTTAGGTAGCGTATCTCACAACTTTTAGATCTATCAAGAGGATACTTTTATAGCAGCGAATAGATGCGTAAAAAACGTGACACGAAACAGAGGAGAAAACAAAAGAAGAGCTCGAAAACTAAATTTTTAAATTTTTTGAAAGAAGGCGCGCTACAACTATATGTCCTGTTTTACGAAATCGGTTACAAGGCCTTTCTACTAGCAGTCAAAAGAACCTCTTTTCTACTTTAAATTCCTAGCGTTAATCTGATCAATTCAACCTATCACACAAAGTACTACGAGTAACTAGACAAAATTTTATTCTCTCTCACATACATATCTACATATACATCACGCCGATATTTCCAAATGGGGTAGGCAGAGCACACAAAACGCTACATAAACAAATCCATGACTAGTTCACGCCTCGCCACTTTTAGCATAATTATTTTAAAGTTTTGAAAAAGTCCATCAGAAAAAAATACTTTGGTAATTTCTGGATAAATCGACCCTTGAGGCTCAGAGTCACGTAAAAATCGCGGTTGTGCGAAGTTATAGTTAAAGTTAAGTTTATTCATACATACATACATATTCTCACGCCTGTATTGCCAAAAGGGGTAGGCAGAGCACATGAATACAAAAATCCAGTGCCACGTTTAGCAATTTCAGGGTAGCCAGATGGTTAAACGTGATATTGCAGTGACAGCTTGCTAGCCCATCGCCCACAATACACTAACCCTTTCCCAGAGTCGACTCTTACGACACCCACGGGAAGAAAGGGGGGGAGGTGCTATTCTAACCCGGCACCACACGGGGAAGTTTTAAGTTTATTCGATTTTCAAAAATCTGTCAGTCTTGCACGTTACAAGTCTCAGTTGAGCATTACCAAGATCAACAACCCCGACATTTAGCATTACGGCATTGCACTAATTAGCATAGAATGGATGCGCTTGCGGTCTGCACATGCATGCGCTCGTCGGTTCACGCTCCAGATGGATTTACTTTCGATCGGAATTAAACAGCCTGTCGCCATCTTGTTATTTTTTACAATTAATTAATTGTTTGTACATTCTTTAAGTGAAAATAGTACGGTTAATTCACCAGTTGCCATCTGTTTACAAACTATAGCAGCAAAGCGACTGTTTTCGTCCCAGTTGCCTTCGATAAATTGAGTTTTTGTTAGTTCACTTTTCTTGTGAAAATCGTGTTATTATCGTGAATTGCTTGTTAAATACATACAGGTACGTAATCACACTAATCACAGAAGTAGTTAGATCAGACAGCACACAATCCTTTACAGAAAAGAGTAATCAGTTACGATATTTACGTTTTACCATTTTTAGTAATTTTAGATAAGGTAAGGGAGTTTAACGTATGAACTAAAGGCTAATATTATACCAAGGTAGTTAGGCATAAGAAGACAATCACGTCCGTGCGAGAGGGGCGGGCTGATAACACGCGACGCGCCGCACGCAATGCCCATGCGCCGGCCAGCGTACACTCGGCAGTGTCTATAAACACGATTATCTTATTACATGCTTCATCTCTAGTTACTTAATCGGACTCAGTTCTATTGCTTTTAATAAATAGGAGAGTGACACATTTTTTTCTTGTATATGTGTACTTTTTGAAACTTATATTTAATTTGAATAACGCATCTTTATGGTTCATCATTGTCTGCCACTGCGCTGTCTATTTCAGTAGCATTAGTGGCATGCGGCACGATTTGGCCCGACCCGAATCATGATTCACGATCGTCTTAATCACTGCCCTAAATCGCCGTGATAACGGCGTCCAGGCTTGTTGCAATTTTCGAGCAAGTCAGTCAACTCGGGCTCGGGGCGCACTCGCGGGCAGCGGCTAGTGCGCGCCGCAGTCGCGCCACGGACGCGCTCCCACACACACTCGCGCGAGCTGCCGACGCCTCGCGACACTTCCGCGCCTCTCAATAATTCAGACTCCCGGCCAGCCTTCGGGTCACTCGACCATCCACCCGTTGCCTAAAGTGTAACAACACCGCGCGAGCCCGACAGAAGGTTACATTACGACGCCTTGCCGATTGTGAAATTTCGCACACTTGCTGAATTTGAACGTTCTAAAATTTCATTCCGCAACCGAAGACCAGGCGAGCTGTTGGATCACACCAGTAAATAGTAAACCCTTTTAAAGTTTTGTTTGTCGTGATGTGTTAAACTTTATTTTGCTTTGAAATCGCGTAATCATGTTGGCGATGGATTCGTTGTGGTGCGGGTCGGAGAGCGAGCTGTCTACGCTGAGGTTGTGCAAGAGTGCAGCCGAGAAGTGTGATTACCGACTCCGGCGCAAGCCTTCGAAGGGCTCCAAGAGTCTCATCCCGCAGGGGCTGCTGCACGCGCCGGAGACGCAGCCCCGCGCCATGCGGCGGCGGCGCTCGGGCACTTGGCCGTAAGTCGAACTAAATTCATTAAAACTTTTTTTTAAACCCGATCAGTCCGTTGTTTTTGCGTGCAAAAAGTATTTCTTCTCTGCTCTGTATGTATTTGATCAATCATAGTCAATCACGATTAAGTAATTATAGAACATAAGCCCGCGAGAAATTTCTAAACTTTTTTGGCCGCGTTTCAGTGCGAATACATCTTGTAAGTTTGCACAAATTTTAAATGATGATTAGGTAAGTATATTTTTTATCATTTAGTGCAATCGTGTTATAAAATTATTAAAAGTAAAGATACTAGCGTCGCTGAAATACGAGCTAATTAATAAAGATGAACACTCTTGTAGCTGTCATTCACATCTCAACTCTACAAGGTATGCAATCTATGTATCTCTTCCAATTTTGCCGTAGCAGTAAATTAACGAGGGGATCAATCAAGAGATAACGATACGCCTTGTCTATGTGCCACCAACATAGTTTTTTTGTGCTATCATTTGCGTGTCTATCGATTTGTAAAGATATCGGTTTTGTCATTAACAATGAGACAGTGATTATCATCACGTTGCTTTAATGAGATAAGCTTTTTGAATATATGTTTACAATAATCATGCGAGATTATGGGAATAAATACGTATTATTTCTAAGCTAGCAATGTAACCAACAGTTTACTCAATTCAATCTTCAGCATTAGCTTCAAACTAGAAAAAACAAGTCGAGACATCAGACACGAAAGAAGTTAAACCTGTAAAAGGCATATAGAAACTGGTGAAATTACAGACATTATCGCGGGTCTAGAAAGCCGGCGCGTTTTAAGAACAATCCTTTGCGTTTAGAAATGCATACGTGAATAAACTATTTAATTGATGGTGTGGTTAAGCAAGTCTGACTCGTACCGGCGGAGTAATAGCTCCTCAGCAAGTCAGCACTCGATACTTTGCCTGCTTGAACGGCCATTTCTATAATTCACGTCGCTTGAAATGGGTGCAATTACATGTACGATGTAAATGTCGTAAATTGCACATTTTACTGGTTTAATTGGAACCCTGCATGTTTGTTGCTTCTTTAGACTTCTGATTAGATATAAAGCGGCTATTGCACTTGAGGCCTGCTACATGTGGTGACCGCAAAAGTGTAGGACACGGCAGTCGGCTGCATTCGGCCAGCGGCAGCTGTCAGAGCCTCACTATAGTTCAGACTTTTAGGTACTTAAAAATAGATAAACAAACGGGAGCTGTCAAAAGTCAACCCGGCAAAGTCAAAAATCACGTAAGGTATGTGTTGCTACATTAAATACGACACTTTCTATTTTAGTCGCATTACAAGGTTTGATCCAATCGGAATAGCATATCGGCAACACATACCTTACGTGATTTTAGACTTTGTCGGGTAGACTTTTGACAGCTCCCGTTTGTTTACCTTTTTTAAGTACCTAAAAGTCTGAACTATAGGTGACGGCGGACGACGGAGAGTTTTCTGCAAAGACTACGTTAGTTGGCCAAAGTAGTTTGGAACAAGTGCGGCGACAGCATTAGATGCACGGCTCAGTATATCATCCGTTTTATCGTGCGCATGAAATCTGCATTTTAAATCAAATGTTGCAGAAATATGCCGTACTACTGGTATTTGCATTTTTGTATTGGCGCCATATCATTTTATTGTGCATAATCAATGACATTTAGCAAGGAGCGAAGCAGTTTTTTTACGAATCGAAAAATCGAGAAAGACTATATTGAACCATTCGGGGATGCCAATGCATTCTCCAGTAAATGAAGTTTAACTTATATCTTTATCGCATCATCTAAATTGCAAATACATACCTAATTACAAAATATTCCTTCATTCCTCATCTTTATTTATCTCGTTGTGTGTCGTAAGAAGCACCTTCGGTAACAGGTTAAGGATAGATTATCACAGAGATCGGATAAATTTGCGACATTGTTTGCAATTATGTGGACATGACTCCAAAATTAATCAAAATGTTATTCAGTTAATTAATTTTTTACATACAAACATACATGCATATAATCACGTCTACGTTCTAAAATGGCGTAGGCAGAGAGCACACGAAACGTGAAATAGATATAACCTTGATTACAACTATTTCACGTTTAGCAGCCACTTCTAGCATCATTATTTTAATTTTGTACTTGACATATAATTTGATTCCTAGTCAATAAATACAAAATTTTGTGAAAATATAGGTTTATTAAAAAAAAATTGTCTGAATTTTTCCAAATCGTTATTTATTGATTATAAGAACATAAATATTTACGGAAACTATAACCATTTTAAATATGAACCTTTTGCTAATAATTATTTATGTAATTAATCGTCGTCGTAACGTCAATTTTTTTTAAGTTATTATAGAATATACGTGCTTATAAGCACTTTATAATTAAACTATTATTGCCAAAAATTCAAATTATATTTCAATGAATAATTAATTAACAGTTTGATTAATTTTGGAGTCATGTCCACATAATTGCAAACAATGTCGCAAATTTATCCGATCTCTGATATAGGCAACCTGTCAGTGCCATCTTCCCCTCCTTTTATCTCATTTTGTCAAATTTCGAACCTAAGTTTGCTAAAAATGGTCCCTAGACGTTCGTAAGATTATAACGTTTAACGTCATAGATTGGTTTCCTGTCCAAAGTTTCGTGTAATCTTCCTAAGTTAAGTACCTAAGTTAAAATCCCTCGACAAATGTAGAAGGGGTATGCGCTGTATTCAATTGTAAGGTATATCCGGGCATCCGAGGAGCGAGGCGGGTGGAGTATAATTGATAATTATCCATAGGCCAATTGGCTCTCAGTCCCACTTCCACGGCAACCCTCACTTGTTTCGTTGAGAGATCCGTAGTTTCAGGACCTTTGAGAAACTTGAGGCTTTGATCTGTTTTTTTCTTTTTACAAGGTTGCCTGGTAGAAATCGTTTTTTCCGCCGCTATCTCCCTGTCTTTTTTGTCCTGTATTATTCTTTTAACGTATTTTTGTAGCAAAGAAGCCTTCAAACTGTGGTGCCGCGCACGGCCAGGCAACCCAGCCGTAGTCGTGACAATCATCACCGTTTTCATTATCTTATCTCAAGGTTGTATAACGTCTACAATCTACATCTGAAAAACTGAACAACCATTTTTTGTTATTCAAAGTTCATATATAATGGTCTCTGATAAGTAGTTAGTTTAATGAACGACGGTTCTGCGGTTTGTTTAAGTACAGGATTACGTGCCCGGTGTTTGCGCGCGCGCACGAGTTATTCAACATTGCAATTTCGAACCGAACGATCACGTAATTTGTTAAACAATGATAACGATTTTTTTGCTACTTCATACGGTTTCAAAATATGTGGAAATATTGGTCAATAAAATTCATCATAGTTGTTCAAGGGGGAATTGACCGTAAATATTTTTAACAGTAATTCGGAATACCTACGCGTCTGAAAATCACTAAAAAATATTTCCAGAAAATTTTCATCATTGTAGGAGAAAATTTTCAATAATTTTATGCGTGTAAAAACATCAGATAGAATAGTATTTTTTCTGTTTGTTGCCAGTTTCCAACCTCAGTGTTATAAAAAGAAAATCAAAGCTCTACGCCCCCCTAGGAGGCGTGTCCCCCTAGTTGGGAACTCCTGATTTAGACTTTATTTTGGAAGTAACTGCGCATAAAAGCACAATAGCACGTTAGTAGTTTTGTCCACGACTCCTAACTTAACATGCAAGGTAGCCTGCAGCAGAAAACGCTTGACGACAACGTTTGACGTTCATCGCTGCGCAGTCCCGCTAATCTCGCTGAATCCCGCTCGATGTACGCGCGGGATTGGTCCCGCAAAAATAGTGCGGGATCCCAGTATCCCGGTATTACATTCCCCACATACATGGTTATCTGCGTTTTCCGTTTGGTTTCTGGTTTAGAATAACACCTCTCCATTTCTTCGGTCGATGTCATAAGAGGCGACTTTAGGTGTGATTTAGGCGACTGACAAGCAACCCATCATTTTTATATCTCGTTCATGTATTTTCAACGGTTATTATAACATTTATATTTAGTATTGAAAAAAGAACTGTTTGAAGAGGTGCGAGTCGATGCCATTTGCCAATTGCTCAACAAACTTATGAATAAATATATGTTATTTAATAAAATAGTCTGGAAATAGTACCAGTCATTTACCTATCATTGGGTGCAGACAATATTCAAGGTCATATAATCTCCGAAATCTAACTTAGTAACATTTTAAGTACCTAGTGTGGGTAAGTTCCCCCCACTTACCCTAAACTCACCCCCACTACTTTAAACTTGCCACCCGGGTCGCTCAAGCCAAGCGTTTAAAGTTTGAGCAGTTAAGTATATCTTTGTATGGATTTGTATGGGCACTTTCGCCGTAGCCATATTTTTGTTGCTGGCAGTACAGTCAGCAAAAAACATTTGTTAAAAGAAAAAACAAAAAAAATTGGTTCTTCCAGATCAGTCCAAACCTCAATGTTGCCAGATAACTTTGTTTGTTTATTTTTAATCAACAACCACACTTTGACTGACACAGATAACCTCTCTGTATTAAAATTTAAACGAAAACACAGATAGGTACATTTACGAGCAATAAAATGGCTTGGATTCTATTTAACTTTCAAGGAGTACCGACGCGTTTTTTGACAGATTTACAGTCGTGATAAACGTATGTATGTAAACTCTGCATTTCATTTTTAACTTTAACACAGATTTTTTCTACTTATACTTAAAATCAGAAAACGCAACAATAACTTTTAATATGAAACACACACAATGACAGTCACGCGAACGAAACGGTAGCGTACAGTGCGCGTTTGACAGTAGCTCTCGCGGCTCCTAGATTAAGGGTTATTAGCCCAAAACATGTCGAGTTAAACTCGATTTAAGGCATAAGTACTACGTGAAAGTACAAATCTTTTCAACCTAACCTAAAGCTAAAGAATACTTAAGAACGTCTGGCTTATGCCTTATGTGCGATGAAAATAGAAAACAACGTAATAAACCACATAGTAAATTATTATTATGTCTCAAGTATAATTTTCTGGTTGCAATTATGTCATGGTCTTCAGACGTCATATTACGAATTATCGCGGTGGGTGAGAAGTTACATAATACAAAATAGTCAATACTTAGAAGTATAATAAAATATTTCAGTGAAAACGTGCTTGGGTGCTTAAATAGCTGCTATTTCTTCTATTGCTGTCATTTTATCACTTAGGTAAGTACTCTTATTTTGCAAAGTAATGATTACTCAACGATTAGCGTGAATAGTCTAAATGCAAATTTAACTGAGCAACGAAAGTCTTGCCCAAAGTTAGGTTTGGTCATTTTGAGTACAACACCGGAGAGGTTTTAGTTCCACTCGGGAAGAGGACGGGGGAAAGAGTCCCACATAACCCCGGGCACTACCCATGCCAGGGCGTATACGTAAAGTATTTCCTCTTCGACAAATAAATTGTCATTTTGAGTATCTATTTCCGAGTGGTTGCGGGTTAGAATACCACCTCTTCACTTCTTCTGTGGGTATCGTAAGAGGCGACTATGGATAGGTATGCTTTAGGCCACAGACTAGCAACCTGTCACTATTATACCTTTTCAAATGATTTTTAACACAAAATTATGCTAGAAGTGGCTACAACATATGAAGTACCTGGTCATGGTTTTGTCTGTCACATTTCGTGCATTCCCATTTAGGAATATAGACGTGATTGTATGTATCATGTGTATTTGTCTGAATAGAATAACATGCCGCATTAAACCTCGTACATTATTTTTCATAATGTTACGAATATTCATCGTTCGTCCACTCTATTCTTTTTAAATCTCTCAAATAGGTTAATCACCACGTTCTACGATTTACGTTTTTTTCTGCCTTTTTTCCTACATAAGCCTTATCTGCAGTTTAGTTTTCCTGTAATTCATTAATTAACTCCTCACGTGTCAGTGCGCTCATCTTCCGACATCCTATTGTGATCTCAAATGGCCATCTGACCATTTTAGCGCCTAGCCTATAAATAAGAGTTAATTCAATTTCCGACTGGCTCGTTTTGCATTGAAGTGTGTAGTCGAACAAATTGATTCCTGATCCACCGCAGAATGTAGTCAGAATAAACATAATAAAGATTTCCTTTGTCGACCAATGCAATTGAAATAGGTTCTATGTTCCTTGTTTGTATTTTATTAATGCTTGCTTTGCTTTCCTTGACACATCAAACATAATTAACATGATAGCTGATAGTCCACCTTTGTACGCAAACATTAATGCCAGCTATCATAATTATTATCCAAATAGTAGCGACCTAAATTATTATTTTCGGAATAAGTTATAAAACAATGTAAGACAGATTCATTGTACACTCAAACCAATTGAATCCTGGACCTACCTATTTACATTTACAGTGAACGTTATAATGACATTACATTGCTCGACAACAAAAATCTTTATTACGTTTATTAACCGACTTCAAAAAGGAGGTATTCAATTCGGCTGTTTGTTTTTTTGTGACAACGTTCTGTGGTGGGTTGGACTTGGAAATCAATTGGTTCGACTATTGCTAAGTTTATTAAAATTAACGGCAGCAAAGAAGTATACGGCTTTGACCTTAAAAATCGTAATTGCCTTCTTTCCTAGATGTCATTTGTCTCATATGGTCATCAATTCGAAAGGCTTTCAACCCGCCTTAGCCATCATTCCAGCCATACCTATCATTCATTGACACAGGCTTAAAAGAAATTTGATACAGTGGCCGCGAACAGTACAAACATACAATATACTATCGATTGTCCCCTCCGCGGCTAAAATTGACCGTTGACTGTTTACGCTTCGGTTGCCATAACGAATTCACGTGTCGTGGATACCCATTTACGAAGAAGCAATAAAGGGAACCTTCAACAAATAAACCGAACGTAAAAACAAAAGGCGGACAATGTAAGTTTTAATAACGTTAACGTGTAAGCATGATCTTAGCAACTTGGCGCTAGGAAGCCGCAGTATGTCGTCTCAGATTATGTCTAGATGCAATGACCGTTAATCGTGTCATGTCATAAGCCCTTATCTTTCATTTAGAACAAATATGTAAAGAATTACCAAACACTGAAGAGCCATTATCATGCTATTTCAACTAATTATTATAGACTATTTGTCAGATTAAAAAATATTTTAGCCTAATAAAATAAGGTTAATTAAGGTAAGAATCTCGGAATTTCGAGATACCCGGCTGGAAGTTCTGTAAATACTTGCATATTGAGGCCCTAAAAGTTGTCTCAAAACCTACATATTCTAGGGTGTGAGCGACTATTAAATTTCAAGGTCAAAAGTCACAAAAATCGGTTTTTTGTGCTTCATTTGTAAATATCTCATTTCCTATGGGTTTTTGCTATTTGTGTTTCTTATCAATATTGTAGAATACAAAATTCTCTACAAATTTTGCGTCTAAATTTATTTTATACGGTGAACCGTTTTCGAGATATAGGTCGGAGAGCGCGCGGTCACAGCATCACTTAAGGCCTTGGGTACTTCGATGGCCAAAACGACACAGATATTGTAAAACTTCAAAATGCTGCAGAAGTTGATGGTCGGGGGTACGGCCGTGCCTCCACCAAGTCGAGCGCGAAGCAAGCACTGCCGTACCATCCTTTACTGGATCCATTTCGCCGCGTTTTCAGGCACCTATTTGAGCACTTCTGGATAAGACCAGAACGCTGAAATTTTCGTCATCTAGTAAGCTATAATTACATACTTAAAATCCAAAATTTCAAGTCAGCAGGTCATTTAGTTCCGAAGTTAAACGAAAGCAAAGTTTCGCATTTTCGACACTCACTCACTCACTCATGATCATCAAAATAGAACTAGTACCTACTTCCCATAAACTCACAAAGCTGAAATTTGGTACAGAATTAGGGATTAATGACTACATAAAGGGAAAAATATAAAAACTGGGATAATTGAAGATCTGGAGTACCTGGTGACCCTGATTAGAAAGCACTAGAGCCCAACCAAACTACCTGTTGAAATCGACATATGTACCTCCTTTACAAAAAATATTCAACTTAGTGGGTCACCTCATTTTACGTCAAAAATCGAAAACCAGCTGGTCTGGTACATAGAAAAAAATTGCAAAAATCCAGCGTAGAGAGACACATCTTCTAATTTACGCAAAAAAACGAAGACAGTCAGCAGCCAACCCAAAGCCACATTGATTTAATTAATTAAATATTTATAATCATTGATCTATCGATAGTTTATCAAGTATATAATGGCGCGTTTCCGATCGGAGACCGGTCGACCTAAAGTGATGTTATGACCGCGCGCTCTCCGCCCTCTATCTCGAAATCGGTTAACAGTATAAAAAAAAAAAATACAAAACTTGTAGAGAATTTTGTATTCTACAATATCGATAAGGAACACAAAGAGCAAAAACCCATAGGAAATGAGATATTTACAAAAGAAGCACAAAAAACCGATTTTTGTGACTTTTGACCTTGAAATTTAATAGTCGCTCACACCCTAGAATATGTAGGTTTTGAGACAACTTTTAGGGCCTCAATATGCAAATATTTACAAAACATCCAGCTGGGTATCTCGAATTCCGAGGTGATTTCCTAACCTTATTAGACTATTTAGACAGTCAGTTAATAGCCGTATCAAGAGACAGCCCAGCCAAGAGTGGTCAGACAATATTGGCATATCAATGTTGGATGGATTGTTTTTGTTACTTGTCGTGTCTGAGTGGTATTGGATGAGAATAGCACATCTCCATTTATTCCGTGGATGCCGTAAAAGACGACTAAGGAAATCAGTTTAGGCATACTTTAGGCGACAGGCTAGCAACCTGTCACTATTGTAACTTTCATCTGTTTTTAAACCTCAAATTGTGCAGGAAGTGTCTGCGAAGCGTGCAATAGTCATGGTTATGTCTACGTAACGATTCGTGTGGTCTGCCTACCCCATTTGAGGATAATGGCGTGATTGTATGTATGTATTGTTGCACATAGTGGCCAACGTGAAGCACTAGTGATGTGGTTCCAGGCATGCGGATAGTGAAAGTTGTGGCGTTCGCTCAGCTGACCGGGTGATTGTCAAAATTATCCACGCCGCGCACGCCTATGGTCTTTGTACTATCGAACCAATTGGCTCCTGACCCACCTTAGAACCTATTTACAGTAAAGGTGCACGACACAGCATTGCTCGGCAAAGGAAAACTGTGTTTAAGTTTATTGTGACAACGTTCTGACCCACTGGTCGAATATTAAATGGTTCGACGTTAAGGGGTGACACTGGTGACAGGTATCCACGCTGAATCTCTTGCAACAGTTCATCAGGATAAACATAATATAGGACGTGTCCTCATTGCCTAATGTGCCGAAATTCTGTTCAAGTTTTTATTTAGTGTGGTATCGGGAATCTCGGGAACTATTCGAACTTTATTGAAATTCTTTGATTTTTCAAAGATGAAAAGTGATCTGTCTATGAAAAGGGTTTTTTCACTTATCATTTTCTCCTACCACATCTCCCAGACTATTAAAATCAACTATGTTTGTAAAACTTTGCCAATAGAGACATCAAGTATGAATATGATCGTTGTCTTGCTTTGGTCATACAATAACGTGACAATGACAATGACGTGTACTTACTTAATATGTAGTTACATTTTAAAAACCCTCATGAATATGAACGCTATTGTTACCAGCACTAGATTTATCTAATCTAGACTCATGGGGAAACCCATTGCCTACGTCTCACATCATTCAGGTCACCTGACGTAGGTAGCCTTTGACAAAATAACATTTGGGACGTGGCTTTGAGTATAAATTTAGAAATATTGGTTTGTTTATTACACTTATTAATTACGCTCCTTTGTTTTCTTCATGTATGTCAACTTTGATATCATTAATGTCTCCGTCTGATGACCCGAAGGCAGTCCGTGGACTTATCGCATTGACGAGTCTAGAATGTCAATCATACGAACTGTACCTACCATTGTAACCTTAAACAATAATGTACTTTAATAAAGTGACAATGTCTGATAAGATTAAGTATTCTGACGAGCAATCTAGGCTTCTGGGCACTTCGATCAACTGATATGATTGATTGCGATGATGTTGTATGTTAATGCTTGCAAAGCTGTAAGTAAAGAAACATACCGAAAGAACTTAATATTTTTTTAAATTTGGATCTAACTATTACTTAGCCTAACAGTGCAGTTAATTCTGATAATGCTCTTACATTACAAGCAATAGGAATCCAATGGTTCTTCAAAAACATATGGTTTAGTGACCAGTGACGAAATTGTGGCGACAACGATGCGCAGCCTATGTGGGTCAATGCTGCTGCGTGTTGACACCTAACACACGTAACACGCGATCGATTGCCGGTAGCCAGGCCGTAGTCGCCTCCGTCCTACACTTTCCCACAATCACCAATCAGAATTCCAACAACCTTTGACCTGCCAGTACATGTTGAGGCCCGAAATTGACCATTCGCAAGGCCATCCGCAAATACTTTCATCACGTTTGTCACTTACAAGGAGATCAGCTGTTATTGGTATCTGTGAACTCGGTCAGTTCGTAATGGGCCGGCGATTATCGGTCAATATCAACCACGGCGGTGTCACGCGCTCCACTGGCGTTGGCGCCATTCGCTTTTTTTAACCCAACAATCAAGTTTATATACACGAAAAGATTGCAAATGTTCTTGTTGCTACGCAAAAGGCCCGCATGACCGTTATTAGCAGCGTTAGTTTCGAAACGTCCGCAGGATGGCGTTAATGTCGGGAGATTCCATCAGGAGCCGTTCGATAAGATCTGTCGGTTGTTTTAGGTAATTTGGGTAATTAAGGCGCTGAGGAACCGGACGGAACAGTCGCTTGCGAAACCGGCAATCTCGAACGCGTCAAGTTAAGAGCGCATCAAGGTCACAGCTGTCAAAGTGAGTGCGCGGAGGCTCTGCGCGCCAGTCCCGCGTCGCCGCACGCGCATCCTCCCGCGCGTACCCTCGCCGCACACTTACAAACATGAGTCTGATTATCGTTTTATCTAGCGAACAACAATCATAACTTCAGTGTTCCTCAATTACTTGAACAGCAAATATGGTTATAGTGTCGAAATAAAATCTGCTGTAACTTTTTTGTTGGTCATCATGGATTCGTTTAACGAAAGGCAACAGTTGCGAAGACAGTTCTCCCATGAGTCCGGTAAGACGGCCCTCACCAGGGCCAAGGAAGAATACAACCGCGGGTATGTTAACTTAATTAGTTTGGTGATTAAAAAACAATAAACCTCAATCTATTGCTCACAGCTACGATAACATAATCTTCACAAAAAGTATCGACTTCAAAATAAAACTGTCAAATTCATTTAGTTATTACATTCAACAACACGTTCGTTTGGTTTATAATTATAAATGTGAATTAAGTATTTGTGATCGTTATTTACCTAAAGCTATACTAAACTTAAACTAAATTTAAACAATTGGAAATTTCCAGTAATTCAAAACAGGTAAACGTGATACGTTTATGATTATTTTTGTTCCATTTGATATTTTAAACTACACGAAACTACCATACTAAAATAATTTCGACTATCTTTTGTTTATTTGTATTTTGTATCACGAAATGACCTTGTGCCTGCTAAGGACATTGTAAAATATGCTTTAAATATTATTTCCTTTATAAGTAAGTATAATATTATTAGATACGGTGTGCTAATAAATGATTTTGGTCTGGCTGGATTTGTACATATTGTATGAATTTTTGATCAAAATATCAGCACATGTAATGTATTACTTTTTCGAAGGCATTTCTTATGTATTAGGAACTTATTAGCGCATTAATAACTGTGAAACCAATCACACGCGTTTGTTATTCTGTGGAGAATACTTACATCGGCCAATAGCAGTTCCTGATAACAGAAACTGCGGTCGCTGCCAAATTGTTTTTATTTCGATAATTTTTCATCTAAAGTACCTATGCTAATTTTGAAGCAGAAATCGTATCTAACTCACATATAAAAAAACAGACAGGTGTGAGTTTCAAGACCGTTATCTATACAAAATTAATTAGTCTTTATCAAGCAAAAACATACAATCAAGGATAACAGATTGAAAGACAAACCAAATTTTGCCGCCGTCTCCACTATTGTTTTTTTATTTATTTTTCCATTATGAAATAGGCAAAGGCCAAAAGCCATACAGCCAAGTTTTATAAGATAAGTAAAATCGGCAGTCCGTAATATCAACGACTGCACTGTCTCCACACGATCTTGAGAAAAATATGCTAACAGACAGACGAATAACTAAGTGATCCTCTTTCCCGCCCTGTTTTTACACGACGTGTAGTGTAACGTTCTAACGTTACGTCAACTGGAATCCGAATCTGACGTAGAATGTATTTGCATGTTAAATTAATACTATAATGTTGGTCTTTGTATACAGGATGTACCTAACAGAACCCTTATACAAGGGCATACATAAGTAGCTCTAGAATTAAAAAGAGTATTTACCTCGGAATGTTACGTTTTTATTTTCATAAAAGCAGGAAACTCGGGAATTAAATGGCCTTTAGCAATTTGAGGTTTATTATCATCGGCTTTGCCGTTGTGATGGGCCTTTTTAAGTTTTTACGTAGTACCTATCAGTTTTTTTAGCAACTTTAAGTTGCGATATTTTAGTATCTAAGAAGGTCCATACATTTTAACAGCATATTCGAACATTATATTCGAGCATAAATACAACTTCCTACTTTCTCTCTGTGGACTTCAGTCCCCAGGCCTGTCTGGAGAGAGATTTCTCTATTGGAGTCTTTCCATAAATACGATAAAAAAGCATATCAGGTTGTTGGCTTTTAGTTAAATGTATAGTTTTCTGTGTGATATCGTGTTTAGAATAACATCACTCCATTCTTCCATGGATTTCATAAGAGGCAACTAAGGAATTTGGTTCAGGCATGCTTTAGGCGACAGGCTAACAATCTGCCACTATCATACCCCTTTCATCCATTTTTTGATCCTAAAGTTATATTGAAAGTGACTTTGAAACGCGTAATGTCTATGTAACGTTTCGTGTGTTCTGCCTACCCTATGGGAATGCCTTTGAAGTTTATGTATGTATAGTTTGGTGCTAATGTCCAAGGTGCGCCTGAGAGACTGAAGTGTGTCATTAAATCTGCAAGTCATGGATTATTTTCGCCTTTTGATAATAATAATTGAGCTACCTACCGTGAAGCATTATCGCTCAAGTGTTTCTGATAACGAGTTATACACATTGATATATTATTGGAGATCAAAATCGCGAATTGTCACAAGTGTTAAATATTTTTAGCAACAATTCTCGTCACGAGTTTTTATTTTAATGAATTCAAACTCAGTAGATACATGTTTCACTAATGTCTGCAGAAGTTTTGCATAAAAATGTTTGTTGTTCATGTTATATTGACATGTTATTAACATAAACATAAATCAAAAAAATTAAGCACTTGGCTGTAGTTAAAATTGTTTGTGTATTGTAAGTTAAGTATGAAATGAACTTCCAACTGTGACTGTGCGTTGTTAAAATAATGTAACGTAGTTCGGTTATTCGGGCGTTGTAAAAGACATAAGATTTTTTTTTTATCGGCAAAGAAACTATCCAAAATTATGTCAATTATAAACATCAGCACCTTTGAAGAATCCTTGTCGGTTCCTGATTAAGTCTGTTCTATCAGAGGTTGGTTGCAAGAGCACTTAAAGGATATGTCCTCTTTTGTATCTTCTTTGTAGTATATTTCTGTATTTCACGTTTACTTCATACGATAATTACTTTACTCACAAACAACGACATCATCTCATCATCATCACGCAACCAGCTTAATAGAAGGGTACAAATAAGTACCATGAATTAAGTAATCCCATGACTCGTGATATTTTTTATGTGTTTTTTGCACAACGGCCATGTTTTGCTCGTTAGCGAACAGTTCTTGCTTATGCGCATACGCATCAGGGGCGTAGCTACCAAGGGGCTAGGCGGGGCAGTGCCCCGGGGCCCCCACGCTCAGGGGGCCCCCGACCCCCGAACCGTTTCTATCGAATTTTAGGGGGGTTGCCACCCATGCTAGCTACGCCACAATAATCAGTCATAGGTGTGGGGCCCCATTTTTTTATTTGCCCCAGGGCCCTTGGTTACCTAGCTACGCCACTGATACGCATACTAATTTTCGAGCACAGGACAGGGCCGATCTTACGAAACACACATGTCAAAACACTATTCGAAATTGCTTGAAATCTATGTGTAATGATGATACTGAATCTCCCGGACGGTAGGTAATCAAAACCCAACCCAGACTACAAAACTTAAAATCTAAAAAAGTATTTTTAAATTTGATAAGTTTGTAATGAAATCTTAGCGTGAGTATTGTTATGAAATAATTTTGATTTAGTGTAAGCCAATTTAATAATTTTAAAAAGAATGTTCTGTAAAATCGAGCCAAGTAACGTAATTGTCGTTGTCGATGACTGAATGCCTAGTTGGCTGCTAGCTGCTGCTATGTATGTAACTACGGTATGATGTTTTACTTGATATCCTACTGTATTTGTTATTTATTTTGTGTGCATATTTGTATACCCACTTGATTAGGTATTATTAGTTGCTATTGTTTGTGTTTTTAGTTACACAAGGCGATAAAAAGAAATGTCTAGCAGCATTAAATAGCCACGGTAATTTAACTTAACAACGAAACCCTAGCATGGACACTGCAGATTTTTAAACTGGTTTCACCAATTTTTTCCATAAAGGTGGCAATACATCAAGTTATAAGTAGTTTCATAGGCTCTATCAAAACGTTTAAACTCAAGTCATGTTCTAATTACGCTTAGCCAGTCAAAATTTTGTTCCATTCGTTTAATTATGTAGCAATACACACACAGCTGCTAAACTGTAGCCAAACACATGTCTATACGGATGTAATATTCCATCACTACACGATCACATGCTGACGGTACATAAAATGAACCTTAGACGTACGAATTTATCACACGTCTTAGATCAAGTGACGCGACATAATTTAACCTGATTTTTTTTTCCTTACGGTTAAATAAAATCGTGAAACATTACCGCCCCAGCTTATTTGCACTAAATTCATTAATTAAAAAAGTTACTTTTCGTGAATTTTACGTAAATAAAGCAAACACGCTGTATATTTAATGAATGTATTCCGTCGTCGACAAACCGTGGTGTCACGAGTTCACCCGATTGTCGTAAGTCGCCGCCGAACGATGGACGTCCGATGCGTTCAGGTGGACTTTGTTTATTGTTTTAATTTGTTTTTAAGTGTCTTGTGGATTTAAATCGTGTTTAGTTGTTTACCGCTAGTCTTATACCACTGCTGGGACTTCTCACGGAAGACATTTTAGTGAGCACTGCCGCTGCACCGTCGCGAAAACGTTGAGGTTTAAAAATCCTAGTACCGCAAGCTTGCGTTACTTTGCCTCAAAAAGTTACTTTGCTCGCTAATAAATCCCAAAAATACTGAAGGTGAAATAGATGGGTCACATGAAATAAAAAAGGTTTTTTGGGTGGCCAAAATGACCGACGCTTACGGTTGTGGTAAAATATAAAGTTAAACTTTAACGTTTATAATAAACTCTACTTAAAATTCATATTTTGTTCATAAAAATCTTAGTTTTTATTTAACGTATAACATTTATGATGATTTTTAAACATCGCAAATAAATAGACAGAAGCATACCCTGTCTGCCTAGATAGAGATGATTGGCGTGTAAAAGAAGTGGGTGTTATAGGGTGACCGCACCAGTAATGGACATAGAACCAGTAATGGACAATGACTCTTATTTACTACCCACTAAGGAAAAGTCATTTGTTTTACAACAATCAATTCACAACTTTATGGTCTTTAAATTATGAATGAAGTGTCCATCACTGGTGCTTGTCAACTTAAACCGTCCATAATTGGTGCCGTCACCCTACGCTGAGAAAAAAAACAGGAAATGCAGTGACATTAACTTTGTAATGTTGTTTGTTACAGGAGGACTAGATCACTGAATGCGCCTTCTCCCATACAACAATTTGGACCATGCGGAAGAATAATGAAGAACTCGGCCATGGTAATGTAAGTACATAGAGCTGTTATCTTATAATTTGTTTTATTTTACTGTCGTATTTGCAATTCATACAGTGTAATACAATACATCCTTTAGTCCGCCTCCGTTTACACGGTTTAGACTTGGAACATTTACTTTCCCGAAATGTACTTACACTTAATGCAAAATTTTCACTCCCAAAATGATGAGACTTAGGTATACCACCTATTCAGAACTTCACACACTTCACAAGAAATGTCACTGTGACATACATATCATACTTTCTACTAATCAAAGCAATATGAAACTCACAATGAAAAGATTCAAAGTCAGTCAGGTATCAATTTCCTTGACTGTACCAACCTATATTCTGGGAAAGTGATCATCCTTATCCTCCTTTAAAAAAAGTGCACATTTCGGGAAAGTGAATTCCCCGAATGTATCCCTGAAGTAATTTATGATTTCGTTTATTTGTGAATTTTCTGGAAGAACGGCTCACTCATTAGCTATAATACTTTTTGTATGAGTCGCAACGTTAAGACAATTTTGTGTATTGATGTGTAAATACTTCAAGACACACGGTACAAATACAAACACGAGGATTCTCTAGACACTCATGAGTTCTCTTCCTAGTAACCTTTAACGCATCTATGACTATGTAAACTTATATGTCCATAAGTTTGTTAAAAGATGTACATAGGTACCTATACAACAAAATGCAAGTGATGCAAAAAATCAGTAACAATTTTGGAACATTCTTGTCTCCCTGACTATCTATGTCAGCATACTATTTCTCGTTTACGGAACCATGTTACTATCATTAATATCTGCCACGACAAAGTACCGCGTCAGATATTTACGTACTTAGCTTTGTTGCGTCAAGCGTCAATTATACTCAATCGTTCACCTAATGCGATCGCCGCACTAGTTCCAAACTACGTCGGCCAACAAACCTCGTATTTACATTAGATTGTCCGCCGGCCGCCGTCACCTAGTCAGGCTGTGACATCTGTCGTTTGCCGCATGCGGCCGACTATCGTGTTCCCACTTTGCGGTCACCGCATGTAGCATGCGGCGAACGACTGTGTATTTGCCGCTTCAGATATGCTGATGACTGTACAGCTTATAGTACCTAGATACTTGCAGTAAGTCTAGCATAGCAAGACACTAATCGAGTCGCACGACTATACCAGCCACTGTGAAATTGAAAGGATCAAAAACGATAGGTAAATCCCGGTCGCGGAGCACAGCGAAATTCGAGCGTTGACCCGCTGCTATTTATCTCTGTCGCATGCGTGCGGCAATATTGCCCTCACGTTCGCACAGTGCGGGTAACTCAGTATATCACGCGCTACTAACACGCATGCGTTAGCGTGCTAACCGAGATGGAACATCGAAAAAAAATCCAACTCACGACAAATGACTTCATGTAATGATTAACCTCGTGGATATGATGCAGCATTATTCCTTTGTTAGTCATACAATTGGCGCTTGTCACGAAATCAATCCGCCTAATATTTAACTTCCATTAAAAGTAACCCATTTTGCGTATTAACTGTTAGTCAAGGTACTGAGTAGTTAAATGATTTTTGCTTACGTGACCACTAGGTTTATTTGGTTGTAATAGAACGACCTATCGTTATCTGTTGCGCAGAAAAGAATACCTACAGTTTTATGGAAAACAATATAAATAAGTAAGACATTTCGACTTCGACTTTGAGCCTTTTTTTATTGTTTACTTCAATCTAAAAATTACAATGTACCTGCCTAATTTTCATGTCACAAGTAATTCACAAAATAATCTTCAAATTGTAAACAATAAATAAATTATGTCAAAAATTCAAAACAATTTCAAAAAATGACAGTTGAAATACAAAAATGTCCGTATACAGAATCATGGGCGCGTTGGATACAAATTGAACATAAATCCCCAATTTTTCATAAACAAAATTAAGTTTCCATTACGTGACCTCTATATCAACTTTTTTAAGACATTTTTTGTACGATCGGTTTCGATTGTGCTCTTAATTCTGAGTACGAAAAATTTTTTTTTCCTAAACCGAGTAAGAAAACGAAATGTATTTTATAAATGCACTTTATTAAATGCGCAGAACGTATTACTGTTTACTCGTGTGATCAGCCCACATGCTGCTAACGATGACCAAGCCTCCTGTTATAACTTGAAGGACCGTATGATACTGTATGATTAATTAACACACGCGTCTTCTTAATGTTTTACTTAAGTTTTTAAGTAAGTAAGTAAACACTTTATTGTACAATAGGAAAAAACACGAAATACAAAAAAAAACTCATATACAAATGAAATGGCGAAGTACAAAAGCGGACTTATCCCTTAAGGGATCTCTTACAGCCAACCTTTGAGAGTCAGACAGGAAACTTGATTATTGACATTGAGTATGTTAAAGTACAGTACAACAACAAAATATTCATATTAAATTATATTTATTAGTATTTAATTACATATTATTTATTCATTCATTTCATTTTAGGAGTTATTAATTCATGTGCTCTGCCTACCCCTCATGGCGTGAGAGTATGTATGTATAAATACATAAATGACTGTATGTATGTAATTACATATATTTTTAAAGGCATAAACGTTATTTATACACATTCCGACCGCACGCCTGAAGGACAAGGAGCGCAGGTGGTAAAATGTAATGCTAGGTTTACACGGGCTTAGTACTTGTCATTAGTGTAGGTGGTTAGGGACTTATATGCGCAGTGACAAGTGGCAAGTAACCGTCTACACAGTGGTGTTAGAGAATAGTATTAGTAACAAAACACTTCGGCAGCTTTGACTAGGGAATCTACTAATCACTAATCAAATTGCACTTGTCATTAAATGTTTACACCACTCGACAAGTGACAAGTATTAGTACATTTTTACCTGGGGTGGGTGCTTGTCGCTTAGTAAATAGGAACGGCTTCTAATCACTTGCACTTGCCGTTCCACTAATACTAAGCACTTATACAACATGTTTACACACCTGTGACAAGTGTAAGTGACAAGTACTAAGCATTAGCTACTAACCCCGTGTAAACCCAGCATAATACTATTCTCTAACACCACTGTGTAGACGGTTACTTGCCACTTGTCACTGCGCATATAAGTCCCTAACCACCTACACTAAAGACAAGTACTAAGCCCGTGTAAACCTAGCAATACTCCACACCACACTGTCTCTAAAACCTCACTAAGTGTTAAGTTAGTAAGGTTTACATTTTTTTTTTTTTCAGGCAAATCCAGGACCCGGCGTCGCAGCGGCTGACGTGGTACAAGCAGCCGCTGACCGTGCTCGTCATCAAGAAGGTCCACGACGCGACGATCCTCACGCCGTTCGTGCAGCTCGTGCACTGGCTCGTTCATGTAAGATACGCTCTGATTAATAGGTATTAAAATAAAAGAAAAAAGTGGACAGGAATAATCAAACTTGAAAGAAAAGCAAATAATGAGTTTCCAAACCAAAGGATATATCACAAATTTTTAAAATAGAATGTCTATGTATTTGCACACATTACTCACACTCACACATACAACAGGTGACTTACTTAAGTTTTTCACCTATAATTAAATTGAAATAAAGTATGTATTTAAGGGGAGGTCGCATACAAAAAAAGTGATAGTGACAGGATACTAGCCGGTCGACTAAAATAAAATCGACCTCAAGTCAACAAACAATCTTAACCTTTCTTACGTCCAAAGCCAGATCCCTCAAAAAAAAACTAAGTGTAAATTATTTTGATCTCAACTAAAAAGACTGGAATTCACTATTTTTGTTACGGCATACCAAAGGTTCCAATGATGGCTGTACCTATGCTCCCTCGTCTCGGAACACGCCTCAAATGACTCAGCCCCTTGACCAGTCCCCACTTCCGGGTCATCGTAAATTGCATCGGAATGCAGCCATGGGCAGGTAGACACACCTCTTTTGTTTTCGAAGGCCCCGCCGGTGGCATCCCAAATATGCTGTCACGATTATCTTTTTGTATGGTTGCAATTTATGACATTGGCACGGAATTATTGTGCTTTTTGTAGCATCGTTTTATGGCAGAAGCAGGGACCATTAAGAATGTTTTTTTCGGTTAAAAATACGGATGCTATGTGCCGAATTCGTTGTCGGCATATTTTAAAATTACAAGCTTTTAAGTAACTTGCCAACTCCTTTGTTGCCTCTGCTCCTTGGACGTCCCTTGGAATCCATTCGGTAACAATTTGGGCCCATCGGTCCGCATGCATGCAGTAGAAGAGATGGCAAGACGACCTGAACGCTTTATAGCCTGAATGGATGGGACATGCCTAATACAGGAGGAGTGGCAAAAAGAAGGAGAGGACTTTGCCTACCAGTGGGACACTATTTAACGGGCTGATTAAAAAATAATAACTTGCCCTTATTAGTTGTCAGCTATCGGGATTTTGAGCTTATACTCGTACTAAATTTACTACAGGTCCATAAAAATAGTCTTACATCTACCTGATAATTTGAAATATGTTTATTGATCATGTAAATCAGGTTCATGATCTGTAACAATATTAGTGTAAATTTAATTTTCCGATGATTATCGATGATTGCCGATGATGGCCGAGCCGAGCGGCATTAAGAAAACAGATGCGCTGTAAATCTAGTTTTCCACGAGATAACAATGAGGTGGACCATGTTTACGGAAGCAAGCTTTTTACTGGCCCACGCCGCAACTAGTTTCGTGAAACCGAAACGGAGGCGATTCAACTGTGCCCTAAATATATTTTGCACTAAGAATCTTCCGGACATCTGCACAAAAGTTCTTATAGTTGGGCCGAAACTTGTCGAGCTAATCTCGGTAGGTATAAAGATGTGATTGTATCAGTTTTATTTCACTAAAAGTCGGCGACGCGTGCTGCCCTTGCACTCTTACAAGTCAATGGTTTTAGTTTAGTGGTGCGAGATCAACTTACAATCGTTTGACAAATAGCTTAGAATGACTTAGCTTATTTCCCGTGTGGTGCCGGGTTAGAATGGCGCCTCCCCCTTTCTTCCCGTGGGTGTCGTAAGAGTCGACTCTGGGAAAGGGTTAGTGTATTGTGGGCGATGGGCTAGCAACCTGTCACTGCAATATCACGTTTGACCATCTGGTTACCCTGAAATTGCTAAACGTGGCACTGGATTTTCGAATTCACGTGCTCTGCCTACCCCTCTTGGGAATACAGGCGTGAGTATATGTATGTATGTATGTTAGAATGACATCTTAATCTTTTACCTTAGAAGTATGGAATCCTAAAAATTACAAAAACTTACAACTTCCAAGCCGTGAGCAGCAAATCCACTGATTATTTTTAGTAGTTTTATTTAATGTAATACAGATATAGTATGTGGTGTGTTTGTGACCAAAATAAACATTTAAATTGTGCCCATTATACAATAAAAACAAAATGTCGTAGTGCGCTCGAGTGACGCCACGATATGCAAATGGAAAGAGTTGAATATTTACATCACATCAATACATTATTCAGCCATTCCATACAATGATAATGAGATATTGAGCATGTAACTTTCTGGAAAAACCATTGTTGTTTCATACCTACAGTAGCAAGAAAAAAAACTATTATAAATATAGTGTGCGTCGATTAGGTTATTGTCGTCATAGGATTATGATCTATCGTGTGGTGTCGGGTCTAGAATAAATCTCTCCATTTCTTCAGTGGATTTTGTATGAGGCGACTAAGGAAATAAGTTTAGGTATGCTTTAGACGACAGGCTAGTAACCTGTCACTATTATACTACCTCTTCCATCTGTTTTCAAACCTAAAAATATGCCAGAGGGGGCTGTAAATATTATATTTCAAGTCATGGTTTCGTTTATGTAGCGTTTCATGTGCTCTGCCTACCCCATTTGGAAATACAGGTGTGATGTAGAGTCAAGGACTTTAATTCATGAGCCACCATGGAATCAATTCACAGTAAACGTCATAGTGACATCCCATTAATTATCAAGGGAAATTGTAATGATTTTTTCTTTGGAAAGGTTCTATTGGCTCATGAATTAAAGTCCTTGACCGTACGCAAGTACAAATTTAAGTAAGATGAAAGTCCCATACAAACAATATTCCCTTTTATTTCAACCCTAACCTATTTCCTTTATACATTCCAGGACAAAAGCATGGTGGTGTACGTAGAAGCAGCAGTCCTGGACGATGTGTTGTTAGCCGAGTACGGAGACTTCACAGCCGTGAAGGAGCGCCTGATGACGTTCCGAGCTGGCACCGACGACTTGACGGACAAGATTGACTTCATCATTTGTCTGGGCGGGGACGGCACGCTGTTACACGCCAGCTCGCTGTTCCAGGTGGGTGGAAGGCACAGCGTAGGATGCGGGAAAACCTTTGCTTAGAAAAATGTTTTAGATTGCCTCAAAGCTGGAACTAATTTTATGGTAGTCTAGGTGTTGCTGCAGGGGAAAGGCCGAATAATCGACCAGTACATTTGGTCATTGATGCATTTCGTGTCCTCTGCCTACCCCTTTTGGGAAAACAGGCATGATGAGTGTGTATGTTGTTTAAATGTTTTTTCACCTGTTCTCTTATACAGGCAGGCTTATTGTTTTTGTAATTACTATTATGAATTATTCATAGTATGTAAATCAGCACACAATCAAAATGCAAAAAGAAAATGGTTATGAGATGAGGTGGATTCGTACGTTATACCAAGACCGTGGATTCAAATCCCTTCTCTTGACCAATGTTTTAATGCATTAGACGTAATTCGATTCATAAATTGATTTTAATGATGACTTTTGTAAATATTGATTTACTAGCTTTCCGCCCGCGGCTCCGCCCGCGTGGAACTCGGTTAAATTGCGGTATAAAGCACAACTATAAGAAAACTTCTCGTTTCAAACGACACACGGCGTCATCGATCTATCATCTATCGATCAGTTATCGATCGATATCGATCTATCGTCGATCGATATCGATCTATCAAGCAAACTATATTTTTGTTTTCCCTCGGGAGCATCATTTTTTCCCGGGATAAAAAGTAGCCTATGTCACTCTCCGTGCCCTAAACTATCTCTACCTAAAAAATCACGTCAATCCATCGCTCCGTTTAGCCGTGAAAGACGGACAAACAAACAAACAAACAAACAAACAAACAAACACACTTTCACATTTATATATTGGTACGGATTGGTTTCCAGCAATCGGTGCCCCCGGTGATGGCTTTCCACCTTGGTTCCCTGGGTTTCCTGACGCCGTTCGAGTTCAATAATTTCCAGGAGCAAGTCATGAACGTCTTAGAAGGTAAGACATTCTGATGTTGCGAATATTCGCATCCGCATCCGCATATGCGGAACATCCGCATCGATTTGGACTTCCGCGTCCGCATAAATTTGATGCTGAGTTTATGCGGATGCGGATGTGTGCATGTCGCGACAAGAAAGTATCGACCAATAGGCAAGCAGTAGTTTAATTTAGGACTTCGGTGAATCGGTGACGGTGACGCGCCTCCCTATTATTTTGTCGTGATCGTGATAAGATCTGACGCGCAGTAGGTACTTTGTTTTTTACCTTACCAAACCAATAATTGAGTTTTTTGTATACTAAAATCCGCATCCGCGGATGTGAAAATAAAAATGCATTTGCATCCATCCCTGATTGTAATTGTTATTGTAGGACGGGCTGGTTTCCGCAACTCGACGTCTTAGGTGCGCCTTTTTTGCGTAGTGGAGCCGATCGGCATGCAATTCATGCCAGCCCAGCTCCTGGAGGAACGCCAGCGATCCCTTGGTGTTGCTGGCAATCTCCTGGAGCGACCCCGGTCCATCCCTGATTCTAATTATGGATTATTTTTTCGCTTGGCCTATAGACCAGCGTATTGGTTGTAAATCAGTCTGTAATGTGCCGTGCGTTCTCAGGGCACGCGGCGCTGACGCTCCGCTCGCGGCTGCAGTGCGTGGTGCTCCGCAAGGGCAAGGAGGGCGCCGCGGCCCGCAAGTGCATCCTCGTCCTCAACGAGGTGGTCGTGGACCGAGGACCCTCGCCCTACCTCTCCAATATCGACCTCTTTCTCGACGGGAAGCACATCACCTCCGTGCAGGGGGATGGTAAGTATTCGAACCAAACTTGGCCAGATTTATTGTGTTATAGTAAGTTCGTGGATCGCCTTTTCCAAGTAAAAGACCCGCTTTAATTCTGGCCAATATTTTTGATGACCACTAATGCCCTTTTGTTAGGTTACGAAGGTTTCGACGTTCTACTTTCCCTATTTGGACTTCGGTCCTTAGGCATAACATCTGCCTGGAGAGTGATCTCTTTTTTGAAGTCTTTCTCACACCTTATTTCTGACTAGCTTTTGCCCGCGGCTTCGCTCGCGTTAAATTCGGGGTAACGCAGAAGAGATCTCGGAATTATTTTAATACGCGTCAGTTGACGATATTATATGTCTTTCCAATTGGGGATAGAATGAAAAGATTCTGGGCATCAGAGACACGTGAACACGCTACATAGAAGACATTGAAAATAGGGGAATGCTCTGTACAAAATTCCTCCCCTCGTTTTAGGGAAGTGGGGGGTTGTGAAGAGATAAAAAGTAGCCTATGTCTCTCTCCGTCCCTTCAGGTATCTCCACCATGAAAATCACGTCAATTCGTCGCTCCGTTTGGCCGTGAAAGACGAACAAACAAACACACTTTCCCATTTATAATATAAAGGATGATGTGCCAGTATGGACGGGTCACCATGTTGGGTTTTTCTTCTTGCAGGGCTGATCGTCTCGACGCCCACGGGCAGTACGGCGTATGCTGTAGCAGCGGGCGCGAGTATGATCCACCCATCAGTCCCCGCTATCATGGTCACCCCAATCTGCCCTCACTCGCTCTCCTTCCGGCCCATCGTAGTGCCGGCTGGTGTCGAACTCAAGGTACAGACAAGCTTTATTACACAGACAATTGGGTAGATGACTATACTAAAAATTTTATTCTGACAGAAAAAATGTAAACAAGAGTGTTGCCTACAACGAAAAACATTACTAGCATTTGAGATGTTTTTACTTTTGAAATTTAAAAGAATCACGCCTGTTCCCAAATGGGGTACAGAGCACACGAAACATGACATAAAACAATGACTTATTCACGACACGCAGCCACTTCTAGCGTAAGTTCAGGTTTAAGAATAGATGGAAGAGGTATAATAGTGACAGGTTGGTAACCTGTCGCCTAAAACATACCTACCTAAACCTATTTCCTTAGTCGCCTCTTACGACATCCACAGAAGAAACGGAGAACTGTTATCCTATCCCGACCCACACAGGAAAAAAAAAACAAACAAAGGAGTACAAAACGACACTGGGGAAAAAAGCCATTTGAGATATAATGCAACAAAATGTTGGAAATAGTGATTTTGGTAACGTGATCAAACCAGTCTTCGACTGAGTCTTATTAAGTTTAGTTGTAGTTTTAAGTTTATGCCCATGTTTCTAGATCGCTCTGTCCCCGGAGGCCCGTAACGCGATGTGGGTGTCGTTCGACGGGCGCAGCCGGCAGGCGCTCCAGCACGGCGATAGGTACCGCGGGCCGCCGCTTACGCTTCTACTTGCCTGCACTGTAGTTTACCTCGGTCTTTTGTAAGGGCCTGTCGTGGAGCCGTGAAATTCGAACGTTGGAACTGCTATCTGTCTCTGTCGCACGCGTGCAGTTTGAGCACGTGCGAGCGTGAGGGCAATAGCACGCGTGCGTCAGAGATAGATAGCAGCGGGTTAACGCTCGAGTTTCGCCGTGGTCCGCGACCCGCCTTTAGTAGTACGCCGTCGGTAGTCTTGTTGCGGTCGTTCCTTAGTCCTGTTGCCTGTTGAAGGGTTTCCTTTCCATTTAGTTCCAGTTGGATCTGCAAGTAGCGGTTTTGGATGTTGTAAATAGACGCATGAATGCTCTGTATTTTAATTTGAGATACTAAATTAACAAGGGCAAATGTCAAGTTTAAAAAAAACACACCGCATTTTATTGTTTAGTTGTGCTCTCCAAATTTAGTTGTGATCTATCGACAATTGTTGCGCCCTGGATACTAGTGGTTTGCCTGTATTATTTACTTTTACCAGATTATTTTGTGGAATAACTAACCTAAAAAATCGATAGTTAATTGGACTTATCGTTAACTTCTGATAGTGATGGTTCACTATTTTCGAATTGCAAAAAATAGACAATGTCTTTTAGTATTTGAGATTAAAATCAGAGCATGAAAAGTGATATTCCAGGTCACAATTCGATTCGAAACGAGTGCAGGAAACTTAGATGGAACGTGCGTCGTTGGCAGTCTTATTTCGAGATAGGTTTTTTGGGTTTTTAATCTTGGGTTAGGTATATTCAGAATTTAGGTGCAGTGTCAGCTACGACGTGACCTCCATTGTAATTTTAGGTTAGATTAGGTTAGATTTTTGGTTATGCGTGACAAGCGTAATAATTGACAACTACACGAAGGAAAGCTCCTTGCTCTATAAATAGAGATCGAGTCTTTCTAGGTTTCATCACCAAATCTTTTGTTTTCGAAGACATTTCGAAACCTGTATAAAATTCACCCCACTAAGATGCGATATGGAATTAGAGATCAAAGTTGTAAACAAACGTGTTGCCATTGCAATAAAAGCAAACGCAATTAGGAAAACTTAAAATTCAATAATTACGCTAGATAAAAATGAGTACAACTAATTTATTAGCAGAATAAAACCGTGTGAACATTACAAAACATTTAAATAAACAAAGGAACAAGCACATCTTTTTTTAAATGCAAATATGATTATTTTATAATTATGCCACTGGCAATGGTTAGAAATTGCAAACATTTGGCTCGTATTTTTATTCGTATTCATATTATACAGGGTGGAAAGTTTCAATGGGCCCTGGAGGGAAACTACTCTAAATCGTTTAGTTAGCTAATTTTACTGAAAGGAAACATTCCTTTATTTTTAAAAATAAACAAAACTGCATTAAAAGATTTTTTAAATTTTGCTTGTCTCAACCGGGAATCGAACCAATAAAAAATTAAAAAAAAAAATTTGCTGGTTTATTATACAAATCGGTAGGACTATTGTTTAGGATAAAATTTGTCTGAGGAACATTTGGTCCTACACTTAGATAAGTACGAGATATCCATGAAATTAAATATTTATTACATGTTTTTTTACCAATGCCTAGTACTGCAGCGCTATTGTAAAACGCACGAAAAATCTAAATCATGTTTAATTCGACAGTTTTAATGTCAATTCGCTTTGAAATGTAACAATTTTGAAGCGATTTTTAAATTAACTGTCAAATTAATCACGATTTAGATTTTTGGTGCGTTAGACAATAGCGCTGCAGTACTAGGCATTGGTAAAAAACATGTAATAAATATTCAATTTCATGGATATCTCGTACTTATCTAAGTGTAAGACCAAATGTTTCTTAGACAAATTTTATCCTAAACATTAGTCCTACCGATTTGTATAATAAACCAGCAAAAATTTTTTTTTTAAATTTTTAGTTGGTTTGATTCCCGGTTGAGACAAGCAAAATTTTAAAAATCTTTTAATGCAGTTTTGTTTCTTTCTAAAAATGAAGGAATGTTTCCTTTCAGCAAAATGAGCTAACTAAAAGATTTAGAGTAGTTCCCCTCCAGGGCCCATTGAAACTTTCCACCCTGTATAATTAATTGTTCAGTGAAACTTATGAAACGATGAAATATTGTTCAACTTGCGATGGACGGACTTAAAAGATCGTGTGTAGACTGCTTTTCTACCTCCGCGCGTGGAATTCATTTTATAAACCTTATTATTCGTTTTCTGACATCTGTCGTGATCGAATGTGTTCCCTCCCGCTTATGCGTTGTTTTGTTGAGTTTTTGTTTGTTGTTAAGTTTTGTTTTATCTCGTTATTTGTTTTTGTTTCATTGTTAAATTTGTGTTTGTTGTTCGTCTGGATCCATACGAACACAATGTCGTATTTTCAAAAGATATCACATAATATGCTACGAATATTGTTATGAGTCAATAAACTAAAAGTAGTTAAAAAATTAATACAATAATATATCAATTATTAACAAAAATAGGTTGACTACCTCTGGAATGTCACTTTGACATTGACAGTTGGTTGTTTACATTATTGATCTCTAATTCCATATCGCATCTTAACTCCTTCCACTACCTTCCCCCTTCCGCCAACTTTTTGGAACCCAATTGTTTAAGATGAACATGTGTTTTATTTAGTTTCCGCAGCGTTTAAAAGGGTGAGCGTTGTTACAGATAACGCCAATGGCAGGCGCGCGAACGCCGGCAAGCGTTTCCTTCGACGGACGCGCGCAACTGCTGCTCGCGCCCGGCGATAGGTGAGCCCTTGTGGCGTAACGGAGCGTAAATGTGGCGTAAAGGGCGTACTGTGGCGTAACGGAGCGTAAATGTGGCGTAAAGGGCGTAAATGTGGCGTAAAGGGCGTAATTGTGGCGTAAAGTGCCGTAAGCGAAGGTCGTGATTGGCGACGAGGAGCATAATTCGTAGGACCTTTTGTTTTCACACATAAAGCTGAATTTTGCGATTTGCAGTATCAAAAGTCTCTAGCTCCATGTCTTCTCATATCTGATCTTTACAACTCTATACGAATGCTCAATTTGATGCGAAATTGTTTGCATGGGAGCGGTAAATGTTGAGTTTCGCTATCATCAAAATTTTAGAATGTAATAAAAAACGGGCAATATTTTTCGAAGTTCAGTTAGCGTCATAACACAGCTTTTGTATTCATTTTCATTTTACTTTGAAATATTACTCCAATCCTATGCTTTCTGTTACGCCACAGTACAAGTCGAAAAATACATCGCTTCGCCAGTTCGTATAGTGCAATCATCCATTTGCTGTCAGTTTTAAAAGTAAAAAAACCAAACAATGATTACTTAGGTGCCCCGATTTAACAGATTCAAGCCTTTTGTCTCCACAAAGCAAAAAAAAACTTAAGTTAAATGGCCTCTACTGATAATTTGAGTTGTAATTTTTGTGATATGGGTAACTATTGTTTGAAAGGTAAATTATGCGATTGTCTTATGGAGTACCTACAAGATTAACTTTTTAGCAAAAGTTCCCAGCAAGGGGGTTTATGGTTTCAAAATTTTAATTATGTGGATGTCATTATAAATTTCACTGTATCTTCAAATGAAATGGGCAATGGGAACAGTGACCTTGATTAATATTTTAAGAGAGACTGTTAATATTAGATTGTGCATCTCTGCTTTGGAGCGAAGTATTCTTAAACTGACAGTATAATATTTAATATTCTTGTTACGTCTCATCTATTCAGCGCCATCATTTCAATTCAACATTTGCGTGAAGTTTGGTTTAGGTATATGTGCTTTCTTCGTCGATTCTTTCATGGTTAGGTGCTATAGATTTGTTTATTTTTGTCTACGGTGGCGGTAAATTCTATTTTTGGTAGGATCTTGTGATCTGTTTTAACATCATGGTTGTGTAGGTGTTTGTGTCATCGCACGTTAAGCTTGCATTTAGCATTAATGCTTTAATTAACTAACAAATTGTATTTTATACATTTTTACTGGTTTATAATTCAAGGCTAGATGGTCAATAATGACATAATTATATTATCCTACATTAATTGCAAAGCAACTATGGTGCCGGTGGCGTCATTGTATGACACAAAACAAAGTTGCGAATGCGATATTTTAGCGTCTGTCACCGACACCATAGTTTCTTGCTGATTATTTGCATATTTCTCTTTATAAAAGTCCTGACCTTTTTCGATCAGTTCTATTGTCAATTTGTTTGTGTTTCGTAATAAAGTATTAGTACCAAATCATCTAGACCCCGACCATATAGCCTTGGTTAAAATTTAATTCATTAAATAATAACTTGCTTTTCATTTCCAGTCTATATGTCACAACGTCGGTGTACCCGGTGCCCTCGATATGCGCGCAGGACCAGATCTCGGACTGGTTTGACTCCCTCGCCGAGTGCCTGCACTGGAACGTCCGAAAGAAGCAAAAACAAATCGATGAGCTCAGCGACATGACCTATTCCTCCAGCGATAATCTCGAGGAGCTCGAAAACCACAACGACCGGCCCGCGGACACGTGACCTTGTAGTATTATTTCATGGAATGCTCGTTCGTGCAACACATTCCTTCCACCAGCAGTTCTCGATTTGGAATCGACGGCTGAACGTGTTTTGTTTCGTGTGCAATAAAGGTGTATGCTCGACGGGCTAGGGATGTGCAGCGCCGGCTTTAAGGTGGAACCAATCGTAAACGCTACCGGAAACCGGTATTGTGATCCCGCGCTCGTTGCGTCGCAAAGATCTGCGATTTTTATAATGTTGTTCATGCATTTTTATGGGCTTATTATGTGATAGTATTTTGAAAGTATATTTTTGTTTGAAATAGAATTTCTCTAGCATTCCTTTGGACAATAAACATGGTATTTTGTTATGTCTTTCGGGATATGTTCTTGTTATGTTTTTGTATTGTGAAGCGGTTGGTTATGGTTCGGATTTATAGATTGTGAATTGTTCCGCTTAGTTAGTGAGTACTATAGATATACCTACCATCGTTGTAAAGTGCCTTTGCCGTTTGATAATCTTTGAAACCGGAAAGGAGACACAATGAAAACTGCCCACATAAGTAGTTTTTACCAATAGCGGCGGGGTGCTATTTTATGAGTGCCAAAAATGTAACAGGTACATAGATAATTGTATAGTGTTCGTGAGGAGCACAAGTAAAAGTTGTTCACTTTAGTTTTTTACTGCGTAGATGTTTACATGCTTTTAGAAGGAATTGTGTGTAAGAGTTTTAAACTTTGAATTTAAATTAACCAGCGCAAAATGAACGAGAAAAAATCAAATGATTATGTAGATTTCAAAAACCTGATGAATTTTTGTATGATGTTTAGTTCGTTTGGTGGCTAAGTGGATGACTTAGTATTCATTCTATAAGTTTAAATGTGATTTGTCTGAATTTATTTGGAAAATAAACTCTACCACAAACGACTACGTCTGAACACAAGATTTTGCAACCATTTCGGCAATTTTTTTCTCAGTTATTTTTAATATCTCCAATTTCTTCTCGGTCATTACGCGTTTCGACTGTGCTCAGTAGTTAGGGCCTAACAACTCGTACAAGACTGTTTAGAGTTCCAAACTGCCGCTGCGTCGCGGCTTTTGTAGCTAATTTAGCTAACTTCCGTATTAGTCTGGCGCGTCACATTTAAGGCCTATACCTAAAACACAGAGACAAGTAATTACTTAGACTGACAATCTCGGAACTAACACGCGACCTCTCTTATAGATTTCCATTTAATGAAGCTCGTATTCCGGACATTATCACTCTTTCTTTACTTGCCTCAGTATACACGAACATTTCGCCTTTGCAAGAGTACAGCGCGATGATCTTAATGCCATTGATCTCATCACGTTATTTCCGCAGCTATTTCTTAATGATGCTGGAATTCTTGATGAAGAATATCACCGTGCATTTACTTTTTTACAGTCACTTAGCAATCATCGGAATTCCCAATTTATACAATCGAACTAAGAAAATGGATGCACTAAACATCCATTTTTTACAAAAATTAGAATGCGCGATTGCCACCAAAATGATGTCGGTCTCAATTTTTTTTTGCACTAAATTTCTGCCATCGTGAAAACTAATAACACGATTGTAAAAATAAAGTTTTCGTACGATTTATAGAAATAAAAAAAATGTCGCTCAAATCCCCAAGTTATTTATTAATCTTCAGCTTCGATCCATTTTACTAACAAATGGGCGCAGGATTCTAGAAAAATCTGTACTCCAGTGAGGTATCAGTTTGAGCAGGTTGTAGAAGTAAACTTTCCTGTATAATCACGGTAAGGAAATTAGAGCCATCAGATTACTGTAATCGTAATCGTAAGCTTTTAAATACATACTTAACTGCCAGTTCAAATTTACCTTTTTGTGCCTACAGTCGATAGGTTCTGACTATACCGTAGAGCCCAGCGCACGCCTTTCCTTTTTATTTAGTAAACTTAAGAAAGTCTAATGCATGTTTACCAACCTCTTAATTTATTTCAATAGGATCCAATATGGGATGCTTGCAACTTGCAACGGTGTTTCTTGTGTGTTTTGTCAACACATTGGTATTGTAAGGCCACAATGACAATTTGTAGATGTTCGTCCGTTACTTTATTATGAATTTCTTTTTCACAACTTTATAAAAATGTATATAAATTAAGATGTTTTATTGTAAATTATACAAATTTTGACCTATACTTAGTTTTTTTTTTTCTATGCCTTCTTTCTGCCATGCGACAATATAAATTATATACAATCATACTTAACTGAAAAGCGTGAAAGTAGATATAGTAACTAGAATATAAAGAAGTATGCTTAGCTGGTTTGGTCATGTCACAGAACAGAAAAAACAAGTAGAAGTGTTAAGTGGGCGGGGCACGTGTGTCAACTTTACGCGTACCTATATCCGCACGACTCCCCTTAGTGCGCAGCTTTCATTCATGAGTGACAGTTGAGCGAAAAATTTTCTGATATTATGTAAATATGGCCTGTTGTGCAGTTTTAGAATGTAAAAACGATAGCCGCAACAAAAATATTACTCATGGTGGCATTTCGTATCATCGGTAAGAGCT
>BHDV01005900.1:268423-292177 GCA_005406045.1 Adoxophyes honmai | reverse complement strand
GAAGGGTTCAGTACCAAAAAAAGTTTTTTATTGGTTTAAATACGTGTACAAATAAGTTGTTAAATAAAATAAAATATTTTTTTTTACCTAAACCCCAATGTAGAAAAGGCAAAAAATTAAAGTTCTTTGTTGGCGTTCAGTTTCATGAAAAGAACCTATTAATATTTTAGAAATGTGCGCTGCCGCGTCGGACATAATAACCAAAATGCAACTGAAAGAGGGCCAGATCCACGGCAGCACTCATTTTAAAAATATTAATAATAGGTTGATCATTACTTCCTGGTGCAGAGTAGTAGATTTTACCGTAGTTGACTTAATGTAAGGACTAGTAAATAGAAGACGCTAGGATTTTATTCAAAAAACTAGATTTAGAGGCCAAAACTGAAAACTGAGAGAATTTCCAAAAAACTGTAGATCTACAGTTAAAACTGTAGGGTTGGCAGCACTGCAGATAGCCAACGAAAAAGGATATGGATCTGTTAATTTCGTTTGTGGCGCCAAAAAATACAATTTGTAGTATCTTTTTGTTGGCAACATTATAAACTTGATCATAATTACTATTTTCGTTTGACTGTTAATGTGCATCACATCAATCACATTATTCCTAATGACATGCAAACCTTTATCTTACCGGTTTTTTTAGTGAGAACATCCTTATATGTCAACATTGACTTTGACAGTTCCATTCATCGAAATGACAACTTCACTTCAACCAAATAAAATAACCAAAATAAATCTGAATTTCCATTCAAATTCAATTTGAAAATACAAAAATTAAGTAAAATGTCAAGAATACCAAGCTTAATTAATTTCATCGCTAAGCGAAGCATTAGTTGCACTGCGCCTCGTGAAGGTAAACGAAACTTCCGAAAATTTCCGATTCCTAATAAGCGAGGTTCACGCTTACACAAGGAGCAACAGAGGGGCCCAAATCCAGAACTAGAGGTCGACAGACGCGGTGTCAGAGAAGTCGGGTACTATGTGGACGGTCGTTTCGTCCCAGTGCCTGAAATGATTCCCGAATTGATTGTTCCTGACCTCAAAGACTGCGACCTTAAGCCATACGTGTCTTACAAAGCCGAAGATGTAATACAGAGCGAGTTTACAGCGCAACAATTATTTGATGCAGTGTACAGCAAAAAGATAGTAATGGATTTTAAACAAGGAAAACTGGACGAGGAAGGTCTACCTCTAGAACCCTCCGAAGAAGAGAAGCTACAGCCATCGGAGGCTGTGGCTAGAGCAAAGCAAACAGGCTCAGATATATTTTAATTGTTAGTTGAAATTTGTAGTTGTTAGTTTTAGTAGATAAGTCGCATTAAAGAATAAATAGTTGAGTACAATATGTGTTTCACCTGTATAAATATAGCAAAGTCTAGCAATATGTTTAACAAGATGTGGGGAATAGTGTAGTTAGCTTAACCTCTAGTTTGAATAAACATGTAGGAAATATTTAAAATCTCATTGGAGCAGCTCGGGGTTAACATATATGGAGCATATCTGCTACTAAGCATACAAAAGGTTAATCTAAGTTATGCATCCTTACTGATATTATAAATGCGAAAATAACTCTGTCTGTCCATCCGTCACACTTCACATGAAAACTACTGAACCAATTTGAATTTAATTTGGTACACATTATAGTGTAGAAAGGACTGGCTACTTTTTAATGCGAAAATGGAGTTGCGAGTGGTTGAAATGCAACCCAAACTGACTGTCCATCCGGACAAAGTCGCGGGCATAGCTAGTAAATAATAAACTCGTCATCAGTTGGCTGTAGTGAGAAATAAACTCCTAGAAACATTAGAAGTGGTCACTGAGCAGTTATCAACACCATACCTATTTCAATAAAATTGCAATAATTCAGAGTATTAATAGCCTATTGTTTTCTTCTCTATAAAACTGTTATTACTAGCAAATCATCACAATGATAGATTTTCAGATTTTTTTTAACATTTTTCATTTTGTCAAAATCAATAAGCTTTGTATTTAAAAAATTACAGTGACCGAAAGAAAAATGGCATATTTTCTTATTAATTCTTACGAAAATAAATGAGCATAAAGTACTATGAATTATTTTTGGGGTACCTAATGCAACTAATCACAGACATGTAAAATGCTTCAGATATCTGTCTACCTACTTAATTACAATAATAAGTGTCTCAATTTAAATAGATGAGTGGTAGTGACCTGGTGACCCAAGTTTATCTTAAAATTATAAAGTTCAATATTATCCCAAGAGTAGGTATTTAGTATCATTTAAACTAGCGATATCACTGCGCTAGGTCGTGCGAGGCGCGTGCGCATACCGGTTCCTGCGACATATCTATACGCGTAAATATAATGGGTGGTAACTATTCAGCTATGGATCCGATGGAAGTGCCAGTCCCCGATCTAGCGAAATTATTAGATCGCGACGGGTATTTAAAGCCCTATGAACGTGAAATCAGACGCAGGTGAGTTCAATAAGCTTTATACTCATTATTTAAATTCTAGAATGCCCTATTGTTAGTTAAAATAGAAGATTTACGAATATTTTGTTGGTAGATTTGAGGTTAACCTTAACTCGTGTTTACGAACGATTGACAAGTCAGCGCTGTAGCGCTTCAAACGCCTGCCTTAGAACCATCTACCGTTCAAGTAAACTTCAAATTATTAGCTAAATATTGAAGTAAAAAATATGTGTATCCCGTAGTTAAATGTATGTATAACAAACAGTGTAAGTTCCGTTCAATTATATCAGTTTCGCCAATAATTATTAATATTATTATGTACCGATTTCTCATGAATTTCTAAAGCGCTTCAAGCGCTTATCATTTGTTAAACTCATCTCCAATGTCAAACATAAGGTCATTTTGTATTTGTACCGTACTAATGCACAATGCAATAGGCATACTAGTATGTATGTATGCATCTATGCATGTGAACAGAAACATAACATAATCCCTTGCATAATAATGATATTCCGTCCGATAATATGTCTATTTATAGGTAGGTAGATACACGAGCACAAGACCAGTCGTGGAGGTAGGAATGCGTATTTGCGTGTTTGCTATTTGCATACATTATTCAGATTCCGAACTGATTCAACTAGTTTCCGGTGTATTTTTAAATAGATAAACAACTTGGGTTGATAAAATCAATTGCTAAAACCTATTTGAAGGTATATTAACTACAGGTATTCACTAATCTCCACTTTATTCTCCCAAAAAAAACTGAGGGTAGGGTAGGGTATGTATTCATGAGTCGAAAGTTGTCGCCAGGTTAAAAGAGAAGTATTGCTTGGACATAATAAGTTTTTTTCTGAACTATTACTTGCTCTCCCTCAGGTACGGATGTTTCAAAGACTTGTGGGATCGCATCGAATCGTGGCCGGGCGGCGTGGAAGACTTCACGAAAGGCTACAAATATTATGGGCCCCAGTTCCACCAGAATGGCACCGTGACGTGGCGCGAATGGGCACCCGGCGCCCACTCCCTGCATCTGCAGGGCGATTTTAGTAAGTTTTTTTAAAATCCTGGTAAATAAATGATAGAACGAAATTGTATTACGGTCGAAGTGGTTGCTAATGAATTTTATTAGGCGCCAAAGATGGACAATACATGCATCACGCCTGTACGGTCAAGGACTTTGATTCATGAGCCACCATAGAACCTTTTCTAAGAAAAAGTCATTACAATAAAATTTCCCTTGATTATTAATAGGATGTCACTATGACGTTTACTGTCAATTGATTCCATGGTGGCTCATGAATTAAAGTCTTTGACTGTACCTACTCCCAATGGCGTAAGCCGAGAACACGAAACGCAACACTGACAAAACCATGAATATTTAGCAGTCACTTGAATAACAGAAGAAAAAGTCCCTGTGACAGATTGCTAGCCTGTCCCCTGGCCTAAAGTAGCTATACTTTAATCTATTTTCTTACCTATCCCCAAACTTTAAACGAAATGCACTAGCTACCTATCTCCAATGAGATGGCTATTCTTAGTCAAAATCTTCGCACCTCCGCTAGCCGCCGTCTAGCTACCTTCATTTATTTAAATTAACATCTTGGTGAAACTACTTATCACTGATCGTTGGACGTTGGGTTAGATTCTGAGTTCAGTAATAATGGTTTGGCTTCAGTTCACGCAATAACATTTAAATTATCCATGCTACCAGCAAGTGTATTTGTGGTACACTGCATCGATTTATGTCACTATCCAAACTATTTGACCTTGATGATAATTCGGGTCTAGTCTGATATTTATATACATTGTTCTAATAATGTTTTTCTTTATAATTCTACTATCAAGATAGTATCAGTCATTTTATTATTGGCCGTGTGATGTCAGATTTAGAATAACACTTCTCCATGTTTTCCGTGGTTGTCGTAATGGTAATAGGTTTAGAAATACTTTAGGCTACAGACTAGCAACGTCACTATTATACTTTACTTCCTCCTAGTTTGAACCTAAAAGTAGGTATCTACAAAACGTGAAATAGCCATGGTTTTGCTAACCCCAATTGGGGATGCAGGCGTGACGATGTTCCATCTTAATGAAATCCTGCGTCACAATTCATTACAGACGGATGGAACCCAAAGAGCCATCCGTTCAGGAAGCTGGAGTACGGCAAATGGGAGCTCCAAATCACGCCGAACCCCGACGGCTCCTGCCCGCTGCGGCACGACAGCCGCGTCCAGATCATCGTCAACGACAACCTGTACCGCATGTCGCCGTGGGCCACATACGTCAAACCTCACGAGGGGTTCACCTACCAGCAGTTCATCTACAAACCCACTGAGGTGAGAATATGAAAAAGTTTAGTTCCACAAGTACAGTCACGAACCGGGATTGTTGAGCCGCTTGCCACTGTTCGCAATTTAGACGTGTGAATGACCGATGTGACCGACTAGACGTCAGTTATTGGATTGGTATTACACGACCAAGTTACAAACATAGGTAAGTGGCTCAACAATCCCTGTTCGCGATGGTACATAAGCGGGTATTAGGTACACTGATACCCGAGTCCTTTCCCGCATGCCGCATGCGGCGACAGCGGCAGCTGTCACGGTTTGACTAGGCAACGGCCGTCGACGCTCGAGGGACAGTCAGTGTGAAGACGACGTTCGTTGACAGAAGTAGTTTACTTGTGAGGTCACCGCATTAGGTGAATGACCTTTAGCGACCCTAGCGCCACCTATCGTCGAGTAGTACAATTTCTTCGACACGTGAATTGATCTGTTGTCAAAAATTTTTTTACATTTGGTATCCGAGGAGCGACAGGAACGGACAGCGACATATGTTATTGGTAGATCAGTCGCGTTTCACCTCCCCACGTTACCTCCGATGCGCCGATTACCACCACTAGTTTTGTCGAGCGATCTTAAATCACGGCTCGATGTATACCTGCTATACACTTTCGTATTTATTTAAATCGAACGTGTGTACCTATTATCGGGAGATATAGCAGCGATATTGTGAAACAACAATCTAAAATTCATAAAACTACATTTTGTATTAACTAGGATCTATAGATACGACCTATAGGCACGAACACCGAGTTCTTAGATACCAACAGATCCTCAGTCGAGTAAAGGATTATATCGATTAGATTAGTTTTATGATCCTCGGGCGCTGATAACGGTAGCTTACTTTATCTTGTTATCTGCACGTGTATTATTAATGTTTGGGTTTGTTATTCCTCATAACACAATCTATTTACTGATATCCATTACGTAGTCATCGTGGTCAAAATAACTTTTATACGTCTAATGCCGCATTCAAACGAACGAGAATAAAATTTAGCCTCGAAACAAGTCACTCTTTAGTTGTATTTTTTTTTCATTTGTAAAAATCGAGTAAGAGAGATACTTATTCCTAGACTAAACTTTTATTCGCTTTGGGTTAAATCGACCCTAAAGTATAACTAAACATAAAAATGTGTTATGCGAGCTACAAACTCGCGTAACCACATTATGTTTAGTATATGTTCTAGGTACTTCTATTACCTACCAGTTCTATGAAATCGAACCATTTACTACTAACGCGCGGATTTTCTTAAATAGATATAATTAACTTACTCATATTTTCCTTCACATTTCCTTCACAGGCTGATCTCTAATAATTAGTATAAAACAAAACAGCTATCACATAAAAAGTATGGGTCTAGCTGTACTAATGGATAATATTTTAATGTGTGTAGCTTCATTTATTGTTTTACTTAGATGATTGACTAAACTGTGTAGCTTTAAATGTTGCTGGTAGGTCGCATAAAAAGAAAACCCCTTACTTTTATAGAGGTCACACGTATACATCTTTATTTACAGTATCATTATCAATATTACTCGAGTAGTAACGCTAGGTTATCATATTATAACTTATTTATTATTTAAAATTCCAAAGTTTGGAGCGACACGTGTGCGATAAATGAGATGCACGCCGCGCGACTTTGCTTAAACTGTATTTTTAGGGTTCCTTGGCCAAATGGCAAAAAAACGGAACCCTTATAGATTCGTCATGTCTGTCCGTCCGTCCATCCGTCCGTCCGTATGTCACAGCCACTTTTTTCCGAAACTATGAGAACTATACTAATAAAACTTGGTGAATGATGTGTTCTGTAAACCGCATTAAGAGGGCGCACACATTTTTTACGTACGTAATATAAGATCAGGTGGGGGAAGAGAAATTCAGGGGCAGGGCAGGGGTAAGAGGCACCACAGACCATAACTCGTCGAGTTATGAGTGATTATGGTCTGTAGAGCCCTCTTATCTCTGCGTTTCTCTTCCCCCACCTGACCTTAGTGGTTTTGGACCAATGTTTAAAAAATCGTGAAATGTAAATTAACTCATATTTAGCCATGAAAAAAATATGGTTAGACTAAACATATTCTGTAAATTTACAATAAAATTGTTTCATTTGTAATTACATTAAAATCAATGAGAAAAAAAATAAAGTAATGGTTCAACTTTCAAATTATGTAAAATGATATTTGAATAATAAAAACCAATAATTTGATTCATGTTAATCCGTTAATCCCCAGTAGACTATATTGTCTATCAGATAATAACAAGTTTATATCGTTTATGGTAAATTTTAATGGAAAATTTTCAAGTGAAAGACAGCTCTGACGCGTATTTTTGTGAAAACCCTTCAACAAATTGGCTAAGTAAAAGAAATCTGTGTTGCTAATAAAATATTTCTTTCCGTTAATCCCTAGAAAAAGAGTTTATTTATATGTTACAGTAGTTTTTCTTTAAAAACTTAAGGATTTATAGCTTTCTAAAGCATTTGAAAAACATCAAAATCACCGAATTTTGTTTGCACGCTCTTAATATTGCGACACAAAATTAAAAAAAAAGCAATAATTTTTTAGGGTTCCCCATACATGGAACTGAAACTCAAATTAAAATTTATCAATAGTTCGAAAATCTGTCACTAGATGGCGTTGGCTGTAAGCTACATCGCGGTATCGTATACTTACGTATAGTTTACGGAACCCTCAATGCGTGAGTCCAACTCGCACTTGGCCGGTTTTTTTATTTATTTCTGATACTAATTTGACTAATACAAATATATGTAATTTTGTAATCTATGTTACAATTACCCTCTTTACTTGCAGACGTATCAGTTCAAGCACCCCAAGGTGGCGCGGCCAGCATCGCTGCGCATCTACGAGTGCCACGTGGGCATCGCCACGCCGGAAGGCCGCGTTGGATCCTACAACGAATTCAGGGACAATGTGCTGCCCAGGATCAAGAACCAAGGTGAGCGAGTTTTATTTGAAGTAGCACATCTTTAACATTTTCAACGCGCGTTGAAATAATGTAACAAATGACTTACGGAATTGCTATAACTTTGTAACGACCCCAGTGCCACCTATCATCTAGTAGTGGAACTTCCTCCTCAACTGTCAAAGTGCTCTACATCGCGCTAACGAAGTTTCGAAGATCGGTTGCATACATTAAATTTCGTGATTATTTAAATGACGTGTTACGTTGAAATGGTTACCCTCAAAAAGATTGTCTATAATAGCTCTCTGAATAAGTATCTCAAAAATATAAATCTTTGTGTTTCAGGCTACAATGCCATCCAATTGATGGCGATCATGGAGCATGCGTACTACGCTTCCTTTGGTTACCAAGTCACGAGTTTCTTCGCGGCGAGCAGGTAGTTTTTTTTATAGAATGATAAAAAAAATAAAGAAGGGAAAATTTTGCGCTTCATTTTATTTTTTTGTGTTCATAATTTGTATGATTTACATATTGCTTCTATTTATGGGGACATTTTTTTACAGTCTACTTAATATCTTATTGTAACCTTGTAACTCGTTCATCTACTCGTCGCTAGATGGCGTCGTTAACATCTACTCGTCGTTAGATGGCGTTAACGTCAACAAAACTCAACGTTTCGTTTTACAGTCGCTACGGAACTCCCTGCGAGTTGAAGCAATTGATCGACCGCGCGCACGAGATGGGTCTCTACGTGCTGCTAGATGTCGTGCACTCCCACGCCTCCAAGAACACCCTGGACGGGCTTAACGAGTTCGATGGCACCAACTCGTGCTACTTCCACGACGGCCCGCGCGGCACTCATCCGCTGTGGGACAGCCGGCTGTTTAACTACTCAGAGTAAGTATTTGAACTTCTAAATTTCTTAATAATGAAATAAAACAAACGACTGTAGATGACTGTCGTAATTCAAAGTGGGTAGTTAGCGTCTTAGCAATAAAATAAATCTCGTCTGAGTCATTTTATTGATATAAAATTACTTAATAATACTGTAAGTTACACACTTACTACTAAGTATAGCAACTATTGCAAACAGGTATTAAAATCATTTTATTTTTTATTACAGAACAGAGGTACTGAGGTTCTTGCTGTCAAATCTGCGGTGGTATCAAGAGGAATATCAGTTCGATGGTTTCAGGTAACATGACATCTGTTGTAACTTTTCTTAAAATAGTTAAATTTTTTGCTCTTTTTTAACTACATCAACGTTTCAAAGTAACTTCAGACAGCTGTATCTTTGTCATTTCTTTTTTGTCAAATAAAATAAAAAAATATGTGTACAATATTTATTGGTAATGCTATCTGACGAGCTAAATAGTGTTTTTTAGTCCACTACCTACTTGATTTCTTGATTGTATATTTAACCTTGTTTTTTATTACTCAGGTTCGACGGCGTGACGTCAATGCTGTACCACAGCCGCGGAGTAGGCGAGGGCTTCTCGGGCCACTACGATGAGTACTACGGGCTCAACGTGGACACCGAGGCCCTGGTCTACCTCATGCTGGCCAACGAGCTGGTGCATAAGCTGGACCAGCGCGCCATCACCATTGCCGAGGTAACTGTTAATATGGCTGCTGGATACTTAAGGTCAAAATGGGAAAGGAAAGATACGGAATTGTGCTGCAGGATCAAAAAGAAATTTGTATTCGATTTTATAGTTGATTCCACTAACAACCTATATTTTTTTTAACTTTGTATTTTGTCTAGTGCGGCATAGTTAGTTTCCCGGATCACATGACTGCATAAGTTAATTATACCAAATCTCCAGGACGTATCAGGAATGCCAGCATCTTGCCGGCCAGTGCGCGAGGGCGGCTCGGGCTTCGACTACCGGCTCGCCATGTCCATCCCCGACATGTGGATCAAGCTGCTCAAGGAAGTACGCGACGACGACTGGGAAATGGGCCATATTGTGCACACGCTGACTAACCGCCGCTGGATGGAGGGCACCGTAGCCTACGCTGAGAGCCACGATCAGGTAATGACTAGCTTCCTCTTTCGTACTAAGTTGTTGTTAACGTGGCGCCATCTGTCGTCGAGTAGAGAGAATTTGTCAATTCCTCAGCGCCATCTAGTTGTAAAATGTATAACTTTCACGTACGATCACGCACCATCGAATGTTCTAAATTTGATTGCGAAAATATATATTTTATATTCCTTCTTTGTACAGTCACGAACAGGGATTGTTGAGCCACTTGCCACTGTTCGCAATTTAGACGTGTAATCAATGACCGATGTGACTGACAGATGTTATCTATTGGATTAGTATTACGCGACCAAGTTACAAACATAGGTAAGTGGCTCAACAATCCCTGTTCGCGATGGTACTTTGATCTTTAGTTGTAATACCGGCAAGACCTGCAAAGAGAGCTTACCAAAAGTGTAATAATGCAAATCGAGGTATATTCATAAAAACAATGGCTTTTTATCTGTCAGAATTTAGAACACAATCGAACTTTAAAAAAGTAGTTTTTTTTAGAAGCTAGTTGTGCTGGAAACGTACTTTCACATTGCCTTTTTTTTTTTTAATTCCAGGCGCTGGTGGGTGACAAGACCATTGCCTTCTGGCTGATGGACGCGGCCATGTACACCCACATGAGTACTCTCAGCGAGCCGAGCGGAGTGGTGGAGCGAGGGTTAGCGCTGCACTGCATGATCCGACTCATCACGCACGCGTTGGGAGGCGAAGCCTACCTTAACTTTATTGGTGAGTCTTCAAACTACAGTAAGGTTTACTTATGTAGGGTAGGGACGTAACTGTCTGCTAAAAAGATGAGTGTTGCTATCTCATTTTAACGTATAACTGTGTCCCTATTTAAGTAAGCAAAATTAACAGGTCTAAGGCCGACCTGAGATCATGTGGGGTCTTCCCGAATCCGATAGAGAGATCTTTCTGCAGGCAACTGTTATGCCTGGTGACCGAAGTAATGTTGGAAATTGTATTTATGCACCTGATTCTCAAAACTTCGTTAGCGCGATGTAAGACAGTGAGAGTTGTAGACGTTTGTAGTGAAGTGCTACTTGACTATAGGTGGTGCTAGGGTCACTACTATCTAATATACTAGTTTGAATTATTTAACAGTTCTGTGATACATCACCAAAAAATTTTATTCTTATTCTCCTTTAAATAAATGCTCTTGATTACAAAATGTTTTTTTTTTTCTTCAGGCAACGAGTTCGGTCACCCCGAATGGCTCGACTTCCCGCGCGCTGGCAACAACTCGTCGTACCACTACGCGCGACGCCAGTGGAACCTTGTGGACGACCAACTGCTCAAATACAAGTTCCTGAACGAGTTCGATAAAGACATGAATTTGCTGGAGGAAAAGTATGGCTGGCTGAGGAGCAATCCCGTAAGTGCAGTTTATTTACGCTGAAATGTGATGAAAGGCAAAAAGGTTTTTGTAGGTATCGCATAATTTTTGACGGTATTCGAAGACGTCGTCTCAGATGAAACGCCCGTGCCTGATGCTCATTCAACCTAGACAGCCTCATTTGGTTAAAATATTGCTTTTTAAAGGTTTTTTTAGTCTGTTAGTGCTATATTATCGCTATGTAATTTACAGTACCTGATCATAAAGCATGCACATCGGTCTTAGGAAAGAGACAATCAACGTCACGTAAGTTAGAGAGAGACAATGATCTACAAAACCGATGTTCGCCGTAGAAACTGATGTGCAAATTTTTAAATAAATATATCCCCTTTCGAAACGAGGGCGGGCGCGCCGACATTTGTTTTTTTTTAATCAGCGACCCATGGGTAACCTGGTATCTAGGTGTAAACAATAATTTACTATACATTGTTTGAATCAGGCGTACGTGTCGTGCAAGCACGAGGGCGACAAGGTGGTCGCGTTCGAGCGCGCCGGGCTGCTGTTCGTGTTCAACTTCCACACGCACCAGAGCTTCACGGACTACCGCGTCGGCGTCAACGACCAAGGGGATTACAAGGTGAATTGCCCCTCAAATATTATTACGCACAGATCCACGGAAGAAATGAAGAGGTGTAATTCTAAACACGGCCAACGCATATTTACATGTTTTTTCATATTTCTAGGTCGTTCTCTGCTCGGACAGCAAAAAATACGGCGGCTTCGGTCGTGTAGAGCCTGGTGGCGACACACACAGCACACAGGGAATGCCCTGGGGCAACCGTAACGACTCCGTGCAAGTCTACATACCATGCCGCACGGCCGTCGTGTACGCGCGTCAATAATATGCTCATCATAATATCTAGATAAGACATTGATGCTAGCATTCGACACGTTTGCCAGTTTAATCAATTTAGTGACATCTATCATCCAGTTGGAAAACTTGTTCCGCTTTTAACGCCATCTGTTATCGGATAGAATATTTCGTAGCGGCTTTTAGCGTCATCTGTCATTTAATACAAGATGTGACGACTCTTAGCGCCATCTGTTATCCGGTAGAGAAACTTGTGGACTTATTGTAGCGCTGTTGTCTAGTATGTAACATTCTAAATAAGCATGAACGAACATACTGGATGTAGTCATAATGCTATGTTAGAGTAGACTACGTACGAAGTATATCGGGCCGCGTTCGCTTGATAAATTCCTCGACCCGGCATTAGAAATCATTAAACCTAAAACTGTAGAGTCAGAAACTACAAAGGGTTCCGTTTTACCATTTTGATTTGGTACATTAAGAGGGCGCACACATTTTTTACGAACGTAATATAAGATCAGGTGGGGGAAGAGAAATTCAGGGGCAGGGCAGGGGTAAGAGGCACCACAGACCATAACTCGTCGAGTTATGAGTAATTATGGTCTGTAGAGCCCTCTTATCCCTGCGTTTCTCTTCCCCCACCTGACCTTAGTGGTTTTGGACCAATGTTTAAAAAATCGTGAAATGTAAATTAACTCATATTTAGCCATGAAAAAAATATGGTTAGACTAAACATATTCTGTAAATTTACAATAAAATTGTTTCATTTGTAATTACATTAAAATCAATGAAAAAAAAATAAAGTAATGGTTCAACTTTCAAATTATGTAAAATGATATTTGAATAATAAAAACCAATAATTTGATTCATGTTAATCCGTTAATCCCCAGTAGACTATATTGTCTATCAGATAATAACAAGTTTATATCGTTTATGGTAAATTTTAATGGCAAATTTTCAAGTGAAAGACAGCTCTGACGCGTATTTTTGTGAAAACCCTTCAACAAATTGGCTAAGTAAAAGAAATCTGTGTTGCTAATAAAATATTTTTTTCCGTTAATCCCTAGAAAAAGAGTTTATTTATGTTACAGTAGTTTTTCTTTAAAAACTTAAGGATTTATAGCTTTCTAAAGCATTGGAAAAACATCAAAATCACCGAATTTTGTGTGCACGCTCTTAAATAAAGCAATATTTATTGTAAATGTGTCAAATTTATTATCAGAACAGGCCACATTTATAGCTGCCTCACAATTTTATGATTGCCAAGTGTAATGTTTTATGAGCATGTTTCCATTGGTCTAAAAATATGTATGAGTAAGTGTACCTGCACCTACATAATATAAATTTCTAAAGAAAAAATACCAGAAAAATGAGTTGTCAGAATTAGACATCTGGTAATGTTATATTATGATATGAGTAGGTATATGTATTGGTACAAGTTTCACAGTGAAATATTTGTCAATACTTCTATTTAGTAAAAGTAATGAACTGATGTTATAATTGTTGTTAATTGTTATTTTTGGATTTGTTTATTGTGTTAATTTGATAATGATATCAAAGAACATAGATTATAGATATATTTTATGATTTTTATATAAATAAAACAGTACAAGTTTTTTTAAAACTTCATTTTATTTTACGAAGATACTCCTATTAACAGATTATTTTTAGGTGTACATGAGAGGGGTCTTAGCCTAGATAATGAGACTTCATAGCCATACTCTTTGGCTAGGCGGAGACGGTCAGAGTCTATGACAGCCATGCACCAGTCTCCTCTTGCTGTGAGGGGACAGCCCTCGTGGGTCTGATCTGCTGCATGCCCCACAGTCAAGTACTGTTCCAAAGTAACAGAGCTGAAGACTTTACTTTTTGGGTAAACTAATCTGTCAGTTGCATGCAGTGATCCATAACAACATGGACACAAAACAAAATTTGCATTACATTGCAAACATTTGTCCAAAATTAAATCACTTGCAATCCCACAGGCATGGAGTCCTACACCCACATCAAATTTTCCTATGAAAAAGTCTAAGTTGCACTGAAAAAAGTAAACATTTTTCAAACCCATATCATGAACCCTCTTCCTAGCTCTGAGTAAAGACTGTTCCTTGTTTTCTAATAAAATAACAGTACATTGGGGCATTAGGTGTGCAATAAGAATGCCTAAATGTCCACTACCACTGCAGAAATCAACTATTAAATCCCCATCCTTGGCTATTCTTAGCACAGCTAAAGCAAGGTTTTCTAATTGCTGTGCTTTCCTCACCATTCTTTCATCTGGCAAATGCCCCGCACAGGGATTTGCTCCATCTGGGATTTTGCTCCAGTCTATTCCATTAGAAAAATCTTGTTCATCAACATCTATGTGCATTCCTTCGACAAGGGAGCTGAGAGCATTCTCAATGTCCACTACTTTAGTAAACTGCCTCTTTCTGGGGTTGTGTCTTTTAGGGTCTCGCTTGTACAGACTGACATCTTCTGCAATTGGCATGGTTATGCTACAATTATCAATAGTTAATTCTTTCTCTTCAAGCCCATCAAGTACAGCAACTACTGTCGCCAGTTCTGGTAGTTCTTGTACATTTCTGAACCACTGGTAAGTCAACGGTAGATGAGATTCAAGCTTATTACCAGCCAATTTGAACATAATATAATACAGCGGCAAAAGCACTAGGTCAGCTAAAGTCAAGAAAGGGCCTTCTGCAAACTGATGACTTATATCCAGATCTTGTATTTTAATGGAACTGTCAATTGCTATTTCTTTGCTGATTGAAGATTTCCATTTTCTAACTTTAGGTATTCTATCTTTAGCTTTTTCTTGGCTGTCTTTTCTTTCTTCTTGTAGATTTGTTTGTTGCTCAGATTTTGAAATTTCCTTTTTCTTAACTTCTCTAGCATACTTATAAACATTGTGTACCCTAACTGGTTTCCTCAGGTGATTCTCAAACCTCACCAAGTTAACTGGGACTTCTTGCAAAGTGTTAGCATCAAGAACCTCGCGTAATGTCTTAACCAAATCTACCTCACAGAACTTTGTCCATATTGATACTTCATTAGGTGCTTGAAGACAACCACTTCGGAAGCCAAGGATGCCATCAACGTGTTCAAAGGGACTGGGAGGCAGAGATCGGTACAGGGTAATATGCCGCGCTACGGCACACAGGCCTGTTATAACTGTGTCTCCGTTTATCAATACCGGGTAAATACAGGATGACACTTGCCAAACAACAGATTCAGAAAAATTTATAGCATCAATATTAGGCAATTTTATCGAAACATCATTTTTATCCGGCACCTTTGAGGAGCGAACAAATTTTAACTCTATATTTAGAGGACTGCAAAATTTGTAGATACAGTATGTTATTAAGGACTCCAACGGCAATAATAACACACCCGATTTCTTGTACTCTTCATAATTAACGTAAACTTCCAAATATACCACATGATCCATTATTTGGACTGTCGTATTTTATTACTTTTATTTTGAAAAATTTATAACCTCAACTCAACAACTTTAACAAGTCGATTAGTCGATACGAATTTCGACTGACGTTTACCGCGTTTACGACGTTTGTGACGTTTGTGACATGCATTGCAGAAAAGTCAAAACTATCGTGATAATCCATTGTAGTTACCACATAAAACGCTATGAATTTTAGTTTTAGACAGCGTGACTAAGGTAGAACTGTTATCGAATGAAACTTCAAAATAAATGTCAAATCTCAAAAAGCTATTTTAGAACAAAATAAAATTGTATCATTTATTATTTCGGATTTATACTAAGGAAACAAGACACAAGTTGAAATATTAGCCAACCAGCCTACATTACATATCGAAAAAAATGTTGGAGGTTATAAATGGTTTCCTCTTAGTTTACTTTGTTATATTATGCACTATCAGCGCTTTAGTGCCCTATGTAGTGAAACCAGTAAGTATAATTTACTAATTAACGCTGTCATAGCAATATGATCAAAGACCTAAACGTCTAGTCTAGATGAACCAAACACTACCTTGGCAATACTTGTTATGATGGCTGAGACTACATTAGCAACTATAACCAGACTATGTAATACAAACGTGATTGTATTTAATGTCTTTTAGATCGCGGCATGCTTTGCTAGACCTTCCAATGAGGAACGGACAATTTGGGCTGAAGTTGTGAGGATGAAAGCTGAACAGAAGAATATCTCTATGAAGGAAGAATTTGCAGCATACCACAAGTTGCAGCGTAAAATAAATGAGCTGGAGAATAGATTAAAGGAAAATACACAATCTCGGATGAGCAAGAGTTTAGCTATCAAGAGCTCTGTTCATTTAGCCGTGCAGGCTGTGGTAGCACTAGTCATTATAGTGTCAGTCATTTGGTTCAGGCGTGAACCAATAGTGGCACTGGAGGGGAATCTGTTCCCTCTGACAACAATGCTAAGGTACCCAAGTGACATGCCCAATGCTATCTCAACCCATGTTTGGGTGATGATCTCAAATCTGTCCATTAGGGCCTTACTAAAACCTATTGTATCATAGTGAATTTATAACATTGACTTAACTTATTTTATGGTAATAAAGAAAACAAGTTTTTTTACTTTATTTTTTATTTATTAAACAAAGTTGCTACTATTTTATACTCAGTCCATTAAGTCCAAATGTTTTCTCTAAAAATATTTATTTACATTCATACTGCTTGCCCATGATCTGTATTATGCACATTCACCATCACTTGATGTTACAAAATCTATTAAATTTAACCATACTCTTAAAAAATATACTCCATAAGAAAACTTAACAATATAAAAAACATCTCAAATTATGTATTCACATTTTGAGAATATAGAATCTAAATAGTTGTGCAAGTTTACAAACAACAAATATTTACAAGCTCTATATCACAGCTTAAAACTTACTATATTTGCGCTACAGTTGCAAAAATCCAAATTATATCAAAGAAACAAAGATCTGAATATACTTTTCATTATGTTGGTGCCTAGACTGTTGGAGGCAAACATTTGAGCAAATTGTTCCCAATTAACTCTCAACCAAATGGACACAACATAACAAAGCCACTTGGCAACAAGAGTTAATTAACCACTGCAGACCACTTGATTAAGAGTTAAATTGTCAATTTTCATGAGATATTCAATAAAATCATTTTGGCAACCAAACAATGTAATCCTTACAGAATAAAAGTAAAAAAACCAAGGCAAATATATTCAACACTAAACACTACATTCAATTTGTGCTGTTTTTAAACCAATAAATTTCTTTATTTTAGTATTTGGAGGTAAAGTTTCTGTAAAATAGTTCCAAAATTGTATTGTTATTTCAAAGTATTCCATGTATTTGTTCATGTTAAAGTTAAGATTTTCGTAGACATCATTTACATGAACATGAATAGAGCTGAAAAATATTCCCAATTAAGTTAAAAACTTAGACCCGTCTAATTTCCGCAATGGTGATTTGACTAAAACGGAAGCCATAAAGAAGCTTATAAATAACAAAAGCGCATTTTAATGAATTTTAAACATTCAATTTGCTTTAACGACTAACATTTCACAACGAAAAAAGCAATATAAAATTTGCTTGACACTTTTTTTGGCACAGAAACTGCATTTTAGCACTAACTGTTCAACAAATATTGATTTACTCAAGGCACAGTAACAAAGCACGAGACTAGACTACTGACTACAATGATTTTTGGGACTCCCATCTAAAACACTTACTTTATAATAGCCTGAAATTTCCTATGACATTCATAGGAATTCAGAGAGTTAGCATTCATTCAAAAGACATTATCTTTTCCATTTAAATAACAATAGTAAATTGTCAATTATTATCCCTTACATAATACAACCATTACACATTATTCATTAATCATGAATTGTAAAAAGACAACTTCTTGAATTTTCTTCAAGAAAAAAATTGCAGAGTACAAAGCTAGTGTAAGCTAATTCAGTTTGTTTCAAAGTTATGGTTAAAATAGATCTTGTCATTGATCAAGGGCAAACGGTAGCTGGCACTAAAAGAAAATGTGAACATTAGGAACAACCAATCATCCATTTACCTTATAACACGGAGTATAAGGACTTCTGCTAGTTTGAAGTAACTTTAGGCCTACCGAGGCTATGGAGCACAGGATTGCTCCTAATCTGAACAAATTCATAGAAATAAATCGCGTATCTTACTCCTACATGACCACAAAGCTGTACCTACGTATCTAATAATGAATCGTCTCCATAGATCTTGCAACAGGGCTTCGATCCTAGATCAACTAAGAAGCTTCTGTTTTGAACATAGGCTGCTAGACTACGTCGAGGCGTGGCGCGCTCCGGACGGGCTGGGTAGGCGGCGGGCCGCGGGCTAGGTGTTCTCATAGTAGGAACTGTTGAGGTGGGTGGTGAGGAGATAGACGACCGCCTCGTAAGTTGACATCATGATCGCAGTGTTCGGGATCTGTCGGACGAGCTGTGTGCCGAGGCCCCTGTGGAAGACAAGCGATTTACAATCTACCCTCAAATTAATTAATTATTAAGTCACACTGAAATGTTAAAGTTTATGTTTATTAAATATGCGCCTCAAGGTGCTCATTTAGTATATTCTCATTAAGTGAAATGTAATAATTTGTTTTGAGAAATCTTTAAACAACAATATGCTACTAAATCATGTACTAATTACTGTAGTTATGTGGTGGGTATGGGTAGCTATGGTAATACAATGCAAGTATAAAATAGGACGTAGTAGTCCATTAGAATACCTATAATAAACATCGATAGAGTTTACCGGAAAATCGTTCACTAAAAATAGTTTATATCTTGTTCTGGCTTTAAACGTCAATAAGGGGCAGCGCAGACGACAGACTTTTATGCGATCGAGTCTGCGGAGCAATAAAAACTCTGAATGGAAACTCTCTGCGCGCCATTCAGAGATTTTATTGCTGCGCAGACTCGATCGCACAAAAGTCTGTCGTCTGCGCTGCGCCTAAAAGAGGATTGTAGTTACCTATAGACTCCGCGGTACCCCTCCTCCATCCAAACTGTGTGAAGAGTTTGCCAGAACTTGCGATATTTGTCGCCTTCCTCCCTCAGCCGTGTTCTTGCTACCTCTGCAAAAAAATCATGGTTATACGTTTTGAAAAGTGATTATAAACGTGAGCATGGATTCACTGTTTTTGCTGAGCTGCTTTATGCTTATACCTACATATTATTGCATGGCTGCAAAGAAAAAAGTGGAATCATGACAGACCAAGTATCACAGTCAGCAGATTTACACTCTGTTTTATATAACATCAGATTTGTAATGGTCAAACCTCGCACATCTTTAAGTAAACCCAAGACGTCAACCGCAAATAGTGATACAGTTTGTATTGAGGACATTATATCTAACAATCAATAAGTTTTATTGCAATGATTTCCAGTTTCACCTCGGAAAACATTCAATTTTAGTCCGTTAAAAGGCTGATCTTAAACGAAACGGAGTAGAGAGTATCAATAACGCGCCGAATAACATAGATCCAATCAAAAACTTGAAAGCTTGTTCCTTCTTAAAATTGGTCTGAAACTTGAAATATTTAAGGATTCATGATACGTATGCCTGTGTATGTAGGTATTCACGTTCCTTCTTACGTCTAATCTCTCTACTGCGCATATTTTAATATTATAAAACAGTAAATATTGCAGCATGATTCATCCCGCATAAAATGGCTGGCTTTTTACGGCCTCAAAGTTTTCCTGTCTCAGTTTGTTCAGTGATCATGATCGATCTCCGTCACTAGTTTGAGGCTAGATGTCTGGGCTTTTGTGTCTCGTCCCGAATTAGAATAATGACTTTAATCTAGCAGACGAGATAAGATGGCACATTTGATAGTCAATGAACCCCTGCTAGAAAGATTAGGTGAACAGTCAGTTATCTGGGCCACACTAAGTATAAAGATAATGTGTTCTTTCGTTTTCTCGTATATTTTAAATAATGAAAAACGAGCAGGCACAGTCTTAAGCCTTTTCTTTTCAAGATCACTACTTTATCTAGACCTAAGTGACCCAATTTGTGTTGCTAAGTAGGTAGCTACAACCGAACTGAAATACCAGTACAATCTTGAGAAAGTGATAAAGCAGCACACACTAAACTGTTTAACGAGTTTATCTCATGCAAACGAAATTAATCCGAAGTCATTAACGTCTCTACAAATTATATGTATACCTACGTCAATTAAATATCCACAAATTTTACTAGTTAAGGTTAAGATACGAGGTAGTGTAGTTTTGTAAACAAGCCTAAACAAACAAGTCTAAAACGATAAAATATTTTGCGCGCATACTTAAAATTAAAAGCTGACATGCCTTCTCGCTGCACGAAATGGACTGCGCTCTCGTTTATGCCATAGAAACCTTAGGCTACAATAAAAGCTGTCGAAAGACTTACCATGAGGGTAAGCAATACACGAAGCGACGGTCTTTGAGAAGGCGCCAGCCGCCATGAACTCTAAGAAATCCCTCGGCGAGCGCTGGTCGGTCGGGATCCCGTCGACCGCCCGCGCCGCCATCAGCCGAGCCTTGACTCCCTCGTATAGCACGAAGTGAACCACTGTCTCGCTTATGCCCATGTAGGATGCGGTTATGCCTTTGTAGAAGCCTTTTATACCCTGGAAATGTTAAGGTTGGTGAGAAGGGCGTGTTTTAAATATTTTATTGTGAGGGGTAGACAGCAATTGCCCTTTATAAAAGTACAGGATAGGCCCAATCCGCCCTGGATCCGCGTGAGAACTGCAGTTCAGACCAGAGAGTTGCGGTTGAGAGTATACTGAGTATACTGACAGTTAGATGTATTTAGGCCGAATGGTGTCATTATTAGAAATAGGAAAGGTTTTATCCCTGTTGAAAAAAGCTCATTGTTGGTTTTACTTCACGTCACGCACGAAATTGTCAAGATACCTTTTCTCATGTGTTTTTACTTTTTACTAACTATCAAAGTATTATTGCCTTCTGTTACCTAATTTAGTACGTAATTATAAACATAATCATGATGCCAGCGCTATAAAAAATACAAGGAGGATTTACAATTATACGCTTAGAATAAGATTATACTTTTGTTAATAACGATTTGGTGGTTGTGCTTCTGTACCTATGCAATAATTCTGAAGTACAGAATAAATCAGCTCAATCTAAGCTAACTTTGATATTTTTTGTACTGAGGCATAAAGCTCGTGTGCTATCTTGAGTGACTCACAACATTACAAGGGTTTCATTGCCCTCGGAAACAATGGAAACCTTACATTGGTTCTGATAGCGAAAGCTTTGCAATTTCTGTTTGCGCCGAAACTATTCGGCACACGTTCTTAGCGCGTGCACTCGATGTGTGTACATTAAAAAAACAATGACGAAATTCGTGGCAGATAACAGAACATCGCAGGATTGTAACACGAAATCGGAAGGGGTCCTCTGTACAGTGCACAAAAATGTGTAATCAGTTCAAAGTGAAAGTTTTTAGATAAGATTGATTTGAGAAATGTTCTTACCATTTTAGTGTATATCCTTTTTATGCACTGCAAGGCTGTCACGTTTTGACCATCCAATTGTAGCCTGGTTTTGACGAACCATATCGGGTTTGTCATCGTGCACGAGACAAAACCTGAAACATGACACACTGGTCATTTAAGGAATACTGGTTACCGCGAGGCGATGTGTTCTTTGGGGCCTAATTTTGACGATGATCTCAGCAATCTTAACAATAAACATACTTTATTTATTAAGGTTTGTTCAATTAAGATCCCCAGACATTGCCAAATGAGCCAAAGGGGTCGTCGGTTATGTGTATCGTGCCTGCAGCCTGTGGTCATATGAAGCGAACTTTACCTGCTGCACTGGCGGCCGAAAGATGCACTATAGGGGTGTCGGGTGCAATGTTCTGGTTAAGTATGGCCTTGGCTTGGGAGTACGTGCAGAAGTATATTGCCCTAGACGGGGCGACCCCCACAATGTTCGGTCCTAAGCCTTTGAACAACGCCTTTGGGCCCTCAGTTTGGACAATGTGTCTGGAAAAAGCAAATTAACATGAGTATGTTGTCCTATCATTAACAGGTGATAAATCTATGACGTAAATTAATTCATTTATCTGGTAAATGGTCCCACCTTTGCACCTTTGTGTCAGGTTATTTAAAATATTAACTGGTCGCAAAGATAAGGAGGTCTCTGACGTTAATGATTGTTTGTTTCGATTGAGATAGTTGGTTGCCGCCTAAAATATCTGCGACCGACCGGCGTGGGGTCGCGCGCCCGCGTCAGCGCCCGCACGCTCAACAAGAGTGATTCTGAGATAAAAGTTGAACAGATAAGCGGTCACCATCACCACCAGTGTTAGTTGAAGGCTTGAAGCGGATAATCTCAAAATATTCGGCGACTGCAAATCCTGCTCACGACACGAACGCCACACGTGACGATCGATGGGCGCATTTAATTTCTTATCTATTAGCGCACATATGATAACCATGCCGGCGGAAAGCGGTAAGATCCTGTTACTATTTGATGAATTGTTGTTTATATAAGAAATGAATTTGTAGTTACGTAGATAAGTTTGAGATTTCGAGTATTTTTCCATTGCATCTTCATCCCGTGAAGGTAAGAGGCTACAGCGTTGCTATCGGAGTGACGCTCCGATACGAAAGAGAAGCTCACGCGGAGCGGGAGTGTGCCGCAGGCGGCGCTGAGATGTTATCACAAGAATTAGGTGGCCGACGGCCAATATGTCGCTCTCCTGTGCATACCTGATTCAAACATGGCCACACCACACTCTTCACGGTCACAACTAATATGGATAGGTCAGGCTCGTTGATAATAAGCCATGCACATTAAACATTTAAGTACAATACTTTTTCATACTTTCTAGATAATCAAGGTACTCGTAAGTATCAGAATTGCAAGTTTTATCAAGCAATATACCAATCGCGATATAATATCTTTAAATTTATTGCGTTGTTTCAGTTATAACAAATCCGATGCAATGCTTAGCTACGTTATCGTCGAAACGCATCTCGGAATAAGCCACTACAGATCAATCAGTAGCGTATTATCTTCGCGGGTGTTTTTGCATACAAAGTTACTACCTACTGAATTTTTTGCATTCCATTATTCAAAAATGTTTACAGGTCAAGGCAACTAACATGAAATGTCTAAAACCCGTATCGTAAAGTCTACACAGAACCAGCAAACCAAACGGAGCAACAAAGTCGAGTCGCGCCAAGCGATGTCAAACAAAACCAACCATTACAACTGCTTATCAGAAGCCTTACATTGTACAATCTAGATAACTATTATTGGGACTGGCCTTAAAAATTATCTATAGCAAATAAAGGAAGTCAAGGGCTTACCTGATGCACTGTATGAGGCTCATGCGCGAGGTGGTCCGCGCGTGGCCCGCGCGGGCGCACTGCTGCACCTGACAATTGTACGACATCAGCATGCGATCTGCCTGCTTGCTGTATGCGAACATCGCGCCCATCGTACGTCTGTAGCCCCATTTAGCCTCCTGCGTTACAGTGATGTGTTACAATGCGACCCCACCGAGAATTATGCGGACCAGAGATTTTATTCGACACGAAATCGAAACTGCAAAACACGATGCAAGCGAATTGAACATACGGGTTGACGACCTCCGTAGGCGTTGATAGGAAATAGGCTATTTTCGTGCCATCGTTCGCAAATATCTAAAACTTTAATTATATATTGGCGTGTTCTGTTTTTAATTTGAAGACATTTAATCCATGCAGTGGCGTAGCTAGCATGGGTGACACCCGGGGCGGATATTGTA
>BHDV01005900.1:242784-268386 GCA_005406045.1 Adoxophyes honmai | reverse complement strand
GGGGCGGACCGCCCCCGCCGCCCCCCCCTAGCTACGCTACTGAATCCATGCATTGTGCAGTTTACAGTAATTTTATCACGTGATACGCAAAAAAATCTCTGATCCAAAGATAGTTGGGTCGGTGATAAAGTCCATCTCTTGTGTTTAGCTAAGCATGCAGTTAACACAAATCAGCAAGTAGATACCGTAAAAGACCCAATGTTCGACACTGAACCAATGATCGCAATATCCAGCCCCGACTCAATGGTAATAATATAAAATAGCAGAAAACCTATCGACCATTGGAATTAAGCTGTCGACCAAAGAGTAGTTTAGAGTTTAGAACGAAAAAAAGAATCAAGATCGATCAAAACAGATAGATTACTTAAAATCTCTAAGAGATCGACCTGTTTTCACCGTTTCAGCTTGATTACATTAAAGTTACAATGTCGAGAAGTAATACATATTATGGACACGTGAAGCTCCGAAAGCAAACAAATCGTGACCAAGTTCATAAGGACAGCAAACTTCTCATTTAGTTCTCGACATGTGTTAAAACGAGAATAAACTTAAATAGCCACCACAAATTATATTCTTCGGCACACTAATAGGTATTAAGCACAATGTCACTATCGGCGGTTCCGGTTTTGGAGCCATTTACAATGAAAATGTTCTTGAATTTTGATTGCCATTACATCAATTCCGGAATCAATTAAGTTGGTTCCTATAGCAGTTAAAATAAACAGGTATATAAAATACATAGTTGATGAACGATTCATTGTTCATAAATAAAATTCGTAATGCAATATTTTTTTAGATAAATTACCTCTCAAGACATCTGAATTTGTAGATTAGGCACGTATTCTATCGTATAACAAGCAGATCCTTAACGCAATTAAAAAGCTCACAAATCATGATACATTCCACGTACACAAATAATTAAAACTACAAACTACTCTAACACAAACCACAAACATTTGTCTTGCTCGACACAAGTGATGGTAATATTAATATCAGATATTGGTAAAGGGGCTAAAAAGGGACAAAGGGCTGTGTGATCGAAATATGAAAAAAAAGTATATACGAATCAAGGAAAATATATGAATGATATCTATTTCTCAGATTCTACTAGGTACATAATTATCAAAAAATGCTTTGGCAGTTAAGAGAATACTTTATTAACGATTTCATAACATCTTAGCACCTAATTTGCTTTGATAATGTTGCATTTAATTTAGTATTAGTCAAGAACTGCGGAATTTCACAAAATTAATTCATGTGTCATTGCAATATCACTGGTACATTGACTTCCAGTGGAGATTGTTTTTCGAACTTGATTACCATCATCTTTTAAGGCTTCGGTAGGCGTACCTACCTAAGCACTAGAGAGTAAATAACTAACAGACTTAAATAACAAAGATGGTCGTGTAGAAGTATTAATCAAAGTCATGGAAAATAACAATGCAGAAGAGTAAACAGCGAAACCTTATGAAAATAGACTGTTGACTTGAAGCAAATGAGCACCTGTTGATAGTTAAAACGGAGCACCCTAAAACTACCGCTGTAAAGACTAGTTTTGAACGTTATGCCTAAGCATTAATGATTCACTGTAAAACTAACAAACTAACAATATCGCACCTTATTAGTATTTTGATGAGATCGTAGATGTGTTCGGTTTATTGTTTTGGTCTGACGCCATGCGGCCAAGGTAGATACAAATTCCAATTTGGTTCTTAAAGTATAGTTAGCAATGAAACGATAAATAAAACAAATATGAACTTGAACATTATGTACCTACCTACCTACCCAATTTTATTTTTATACTCTCTTTGCATTAATCTACCTATATTAAGATGATACTACAGCTGGTCTTGATTTATGTACCTTCTTGGAGTAGAAGTCAAAGAAAAGGGTCTTAAGAATTTCGCAGACATTTCTCCATTTGAGTTATCATTACAGAATTGGACTTTGCATCAACAGCCGCTTGCTTACATCAGCGCGAATACAAAACCGTGGTCGTTTAATGTACCCATAGTCTAAAATTAGAGCAGAATTTGATAAACCTGACCACGTCTCGTAGAAGACACGCCTTTGAGTTAAACAGTGACCTTGATAATCCGTTAGCGTAGTCACTGACATTGTGGAAGGTCACCGTTTATCTACCACTGGTTATGCAACAATACCTATAGTGGTTACACCAATTACAGATATTACTGTAAATACGACGCAATAGCGGAGGCTTGCCGCTTTGCCCATAACCGCATATCTAGCCTTATTAAATTATCTGTAAATTCGCGGTCCGATCGTGTTCGATAATAAGACGTCACTGGTTTTACGTTATCGTCTTGCTATGTGGTCTGTTAATTCTAAATTCGATATGTAGTGTAGTACCTATCGCGCAGATTACCAACTACCAGATTCCAGGCGATCTGTGCAAGTACTTTATCTAATAGCTAGTTGGGATATTGTCTACTCAATTCTGAGCCATTAGTATCACTAGCAGTGAAACAATGGTGGGAATTGTTCGATTTATATTAGCTACAATAGAATGCCATTATACATAGGCGATCCGGCCTAACCATTATTTCACCATGCATTTCACTGTGATTTCGTCATTCTATAGTCGTTTCTCGTCTACTTAATACCATGTGCTGATTCATTTGCTCAAGGATAGTATTCCCATCTCAGAGATACAGTTCACCTACATAACTTGGTTAAAGTCACCTTCAAGAATTGTAAAGCTAAAGCAATAATTGTCTTTGTCTTTTTATCAAAAGAATCCAGCATGTTGTGTTGGCTACTATTTCATCATTGGCATTTCACTGCGATTTCATCATTTAGGAGCTGTAGTTACAAGCTTTAGTACCTTTAGTGTGTGCGATTTGTCGATTTTTTTTTTTGAACAAAGACAAGGTTTCCCAAACTTTTCACGGATCCTTCAGATTAAAACTAATATTTTTCACGAGTGTGTAAAATTTATTGCAAAAAAGCATTTTTATCGATATTTGAAACATGAATTTTAATTAACCTTTTAGTAAACATCAAACATTAGTAGTTTAATTTGTATCTCCCCCCCCCCTTAACATCTCCCACACACCCCCACTAGGGAGACATGTCCTTTGTTTGGGGATTCCTAACCTTGGATCACATTAACTAATGCCCAGAAAACTTTTATTGAGTGAAACGAAACAACTATTTAAAAATAAAATTTCAAGGTTCTACGCAATGTTGAACAATCGAAAAGCTAGGGATATTTAAACGAATTAATAAACTACATATTAGGTTGGTAAGAATGAAAACATCTCTCATTTTCCATGTGAATGGCTGAAGAAGCTCAGTAAATACGTTAAATAACTAAATAGGTCAAGATAGGTAGGTGAGTTATTTATAGGACTTCTAGGCGATATGCTAGTAATTTGTCATTGTTACACCACTTTTTAATCTTGAAATGTACTCGTAAATCTCGACCCGAAATACACAGGATCGGATGAAAACATCCAAGCAAATTGACAAATCACATTACGGCTATGACATACACTATACCAGGATGACTTCTATTTCTATCGAATTCTGTTGAGGAGACTTACTAAAATTCATAAACTGATTTGCCGACCTTTACAAAAAATTGTCTACTTTATTTCTGCTCTCCTGCATATAAAGAAATCACACATCCGACCTGATGCTTCTCGAGTCGAATATTATAGTAATGGACTTGTTTTCTGTGTAACGTTTCATGCGGTTTGCTTTCCCCTTTCGGGAATAATGGCGTGATATTCGATACATATGTAATGTACATAAGCAAGAACATGACGGCCATTTACCTAGATATTTTTGAGAAGTTCGCTAAATAGATCGAGAAGTCGATAAGACCAAGAATAAGTCGTGCAGGTCGATGACCAACTAAACGAACAGTAAAGTTACATAACGACAGCATTTGACTACCTGCATGATATATACACGATCATTAAATACTAATTACGTTTGACTCATCATTGCTTAATACAGTTTATCGCTGTATCTGCCCGTACTGCAAAAACGGGTGGTACCATAAATTATAAAAGCGTACTTAAGCAAGTTCATAAAACAAATCAATATTTGCTGGCGTGTTTGCTGGTATTTGGATGGGCGCCAGCGTCGACTTCGGGTCACTAGCTCAATTTCTCTTCGATTTTTTCACAAGTTGAACAGAGACGGACAATGTACGTTTTAACATACTTTCTATTTTTAAATCAGAACAAATAGAGTACCTAAATATTCTGCACTACCTTCTTGCATCTAGGGTAAACTGTCAGCGTTATTTCAAGATTTAGTTTGATCTCAATGTCTATCGATTATTATTAGCTCTGTTTACCTTAAAACGCGGTCATTGAGCGTGGGTGTGTGCGTAAGGTGAGATTGTGTTCATATGCACCGATGCATTGTTTACCAAACAGCCCATGTCGTACAATTCAAGTAAGAGAGTAAATCAGTAAAATATAAAAGGATAGCAAATTAAAGGTGGTAGATGTGCCATTGATATTTGTAATTTTTGCACCAAAATTTAGCATCAAGAACTGGTCAACTAGGTATATTATCTTGCAATTTTAGTCTCTAAAAATTTACATAAGCCTCATTATAAGTCCGTTCAAAGCAGCTTAAGTTTTGAATTTCGTTTCCCATAAAAACCAAAATAAAAATTCAGGTTTATCATAAAGAATTTAAACCAAAAGTATTAAATATTTTGAGTATCACTCTGAAACGTAAACTAGTGCACCACGTTATGTTTGACGTGGGCGTAGTTCACGCTTTTTGAAAAGAAATAAACAGACAAAGGTAGAGAAACCCTGGACACACTCTTTAGACCATTTTCAATGCATGTGTGATGTTTGAAGTGAACGTAATTTACACTTTGAAAGAAATAAACAAAGGTTGAGAAACCCTGGCCACACTCTCTATACCATTTTCAATGCATGTGTGATGTTTGAAGTGAACATACTTCACACTTTGAAAGAAATAAACAAAGGTTGAGAAACCCTGGCCACACTCTCTAGACCATTTTCAATGCATGTGTGATGTTTGAAGTGAACATACTTCCCACTTTGAAAGAAATAAACAAAGGTTGAGAAACCCTGGCCACACTCTCTAGACCATTTTCAATGCATGTGTGATGTTTGAAGTTAACATACTTCACACTTTGAAAGAAAAAAAACAGATAAAGGTTGAGAAACCCTGGCACACTCTAGATCAATTTCAATGTAAATTATTGTTTGCTGCATAACTAATACAATTGATAATGGCGGTGTGCAACATGTGGGCTTCATTATCTCCATTATGTCTATTATCACAGCCATAATTTTAGTAAACATGTTTGCATGCATCAACTTACAACTTCTTCAATTAAATTCTATTTATAGCTCCGATTATCTTTTACAACCAGTGTTGTACTCATTACATTATAAAAGGTACTACTTAGGCACAAAGTGTAAATTTTAAGTGTACCTAAAGCATGACCTGACCTTCTGCCCAACCTTCAGTTTATAAACCAGATTGAAAAAGAAGTCAGCCTTTTAAGGCACTTGAGACTTTATAAAGTAGCTATTTGGCTAGTTTATCTTAAAAGTATGAGATAAAACATTTTAAATAGATAAAGATAATGAAATAAATGCTTGGATAAAATTTGAAATGGTACAAGCACACATTATAAGAAATTCTTTGTCAGAAATACTCTCTTGTCAATCAATAACAGAATGGGATGTGATGTTTAACCCCTCGTATGAGGGGCATTCAATATTTTCTATGTATATGGAGCAGATCTGCTCCTAAGCATACGAGAGATTAAGTAAAGAAATAAGCCAAACATTTCTGACAAAGTTGTCCTGTCAATGTGTGCATAATTTAAAAAAGTAAATTACCTGATGCTTAGGAATTTTAGAGCAGACTCTCTTCGACCTGGCCGCATTGCTGTCAGATGGTGGTGGCTGCGACGGAGGTACCCCAACACCCTTAGATGACTGCAGCCGAGTCTTAACAACTTCCAGTGGACATGTCACTACCGCACCGGCCGTTCCAGCAACTCTGTAATTTGGTTAAGCATTTATGATATTGGACACTATCTTGACTGACATGTTCGTAAATTAAATATCTAGTTACTGATACTGACAAAATATTGCAAATATTCTTGATTATCTGTAGGTTTTATTACTAACACTTATAAAATGTCAGCTAGTGAGCATAGTATTCCATTTTTTTTAACACTCAATGTTGTTGAATACTGAGCATTTTCACTTTTAATTAGTTTAATTTAAAGAAGCAAATTTTTAAATGAAATTTAGATGATGAAAATTTTAATCAAGGATTAACCTCTCATATGCTACGCGGAGCAGATCTGCTCCATTTTAAGGATATCTTTTTTTTATTTTTATTTTAATCACCATAATTTGTAGATATTGAAACAGAAGAGGTTCAAATGCAGTATATTTTTCATTTTCCGCATATGAGGGGTTAAAAGACTTGGATTTGTAATGACCATACAATATGTGTGACAAAGTTTGTTTACTTTGACATATGTAAATAAACAAAAACCAATCACATTCATAAAATTAGGTAAAAGCTCCATTTTGGTGCATTTATTATACCCATTATACTCGACTCGACTCTGGGAAAGGGTTAGTGTATTGTGGGCGATGGGCTAGCAACCTGTCACTGCAATATCACATTTAACCATCTGATTACCCTGAAAATGCTAAACGTGGCACTGGATTTTTGAATTCATGTGCTCTGCCTACCCCTCTTGGGAATACAGGCGTGAGAATATGTACATATGTATGTATTATACCCATTAATTACATGTGTTACCCGTGTGGTACCGGGTTAGAATAGCACCTCCCCCTTTCTTCCCGTGGGTGTCGTAAGAGTTGACTCTGGGAAAGGGTTAGTGTATTGTGGGCGATGGGCTAGCAACCTGTCACCGCAATATCACGTTTAACCATCTAGTTACCTTGAATTTGCTAAACGTGGCACTGGATTTTTGAATTCCAGTGCTCTGCCTACCCCTTCTGGGAATAAAGGTGTGAGAATATGTATGTATGTATGTATGTGTAAATCAAGTTTTAACCATTGTAAAATATCTACAATGTAAAATTATTGAGAACTCATCTGTAATCATATTGGACTTCTACAAAGCAAGTTACTTAAATGTAGGCATTCATTGTAAACTAATAAGTAAATAGGAATTTAATTGGCATTTTTTAATGATTTTGTGGATTTACTTTATTTCATTAATTATAGCTCTTTTTATGATTCATTACAAACAATACCCATCTTGTTGTTTGTGTTTAGTGTCAACCTACTACTTGAATAAGATTTGGTCATGCATCCAACATTTGAGGCTTGTTCAAAATAAATTACTATAAGTTGTCGGTTTAGGTAGTTAAATCAATGTAAACAATCTTGACGTGTCTTTTTATTTAAACGTACACTTTATAAATCGAAATCTTTACATTTTACAATTTTGGTATGAAAAAATCATTTACTTTCATGATTGAATTGTATAGTGTAACGATTTTCATTTTTAGACTGTGTATTTCAATAAAAAGACATGTCAAGATTGTTTATCATCTTTTAAGTACCTAAACCGACAATGTTTAATGGAAACAGGTTCTACTGACTATTAATATAATTTACAAATAACTGACTATTAATGTAATCATACTTTTTTCTATTACACTATACAAAACTCAAATAAATACCAAGCTTTTGACTCTTAGTCTAACGGGCTAAACAGAGCACATGAAACGCAACATAGGCAAATTCATGACAATTTTAAGCTTTTTGGCAACTTCTAACATATTTTTAGATTTTAAGATAACAGGTATAATAGATGTGTATCAAAGGTTGGCATCTAAATGCTAAACCCCTTTACTACAGTCCAACCTAAAAAAGTTCTTGTGCTATATGGTAAACAATCCAAATATCAACATAGTCAAGTTATATGGACCATGAAACGGTCACACAAACATATTTGCTTCCTCATCCTTATCCATAATGTTGAACGTGTTTACAGCAAGTAAATAAAATATGATAAAATGGACTTATTTCAGTTTTATACAATTATGGTAATCATGCGTTACTATAAGCTGGCGGTCATTTATCGCAAAACAATACTGAAGGTTGGAGTCAGGTTGAAGTAAATAAAGCTGGTTAGGCCACATGTTACACATCACATTCAGTTCCACACCGTTCATGTAGGTAGGTATGTCAACAACGATAAAAATAAGATATGAAATGTTATCAATTCAACACCAAACTCACCCTCCGGCTAGAAGATGTATTGCTGTATCCCTTTGAGACATTTTAGCGCCACTGAAATAATTACATGTCTGCAAATTGCGACGGTCTATAAATAAACAAAATGCACCACCACTAATAGCAACGTTCCACGCACCGCACTCAAACTTGATGTCCTAAAACGTTTTATAAATCTCTATAACTTCCTTTTGAACCAAATCGAAGTAGATTTGTGCTTAAAAGTCTAAGCTATATGTTGATAATTTCGACGCAGTTATGAAAATTCGGCAAAAAACTTCGCTCACATCACAACATCACTTTCGCACGTCCGCCGCCGTAATGTTTACGCACACTTGATTGAGATCACAGCGTTTACAGAAGCAAACACGTTCAATCTTACTCACACACTTATAAGCTGTGCTGCCATATCAAACGTGATTAAATTAGTTTACATGCAAATAGAGAATAAATAGATTTTATAAATGTATTACGTTTCAATATAAATAATATTTGATCCAATTCACACAAATTAAGCATGTGTTTAAGTAGTTTGATATTTTTCAACGCGTGCATTATTTCCAATTTTACGAGTGGTAGCACTGAAAGCACTAATTCTCAATCTGTTAAATTTTGTTGTCTTTTCTTATGGACTCGTTCATGAAAAACTAGGTTAAATAAATAAGAATAATCTATAAAATAAACAAACAATATATTTAAATGGTCACAGAAACAAAAGAAGTTTTTATAATGACAATTCGCACGCATATTGCACGATTGGGAAGTCAATTAAAAAAAAAACAGTGTAGTCTGTCAGATAGATTACTATAGAAATAGAGCACACTTATTTTTTATTCATTTGACAAACAAGAAATAACAAAGGTATAGTGCACTGAAGTTCAAATAACGCCACTACGTGGTAAAATTTTTACCACGTTGTGACATCAGAAGCTTCGGAAGAATTTGATGATCCATGCCATTGTCGATGTTTACTTATTTATTTCATGAACCAAAAAAAAAGCAATTGTGATTCAATATAATTAGAATGATTTTATGTTTCACCCATTGTATATACTTATTATTATCAACTCCAGCGCGGAAGTGGTTACATTTTTTGTAAACCTTACATTAGTATATTTTCTGAATAATCCGCCTGGAGCCTTTTTTTAATTTAAGTAATTTTGTACTGGTTGGACATTGTTTCACAACTATTTTGCTAGGCTTTTAGTTGCTTATTTTTTGCAAGTTATGATTATGATGATATTCCGAAGCACTGGTAGACCAAAAAACACTTGTAAGAAGTTCCCTTATATGTATATTTATCAAAGTAAAGGGCTTTTATGTGAATTATATTTTTCAAATTTCGTTATAAAAAAAGACGTTCATGTCTTTTGCTACTTTTTAATAAAAAATATTCCTTTGGAAGATTACTTTTATTTTGTGTGTTAAATTGTTAATGTTGAATAACAAAGAACTCCTTTCAAGAAAATGAGTATTGGCTTAGCAACCTTTAAGTCCAAAAAGTTTACCTAACAACCCCACACTTTGAGAACCGTTGTGAAACAAAGAAAAAGTGACGTACGTGACTACCATCACGACGTCATTGCGTTAAAAAAAACTTCAACGATTTCTAGTCAAATACATTTTAAAATTTAATATTTGTCATTATGTTTGTTCTCTACGATAAAGTTTTTGTTTCATTTTATTTCACTTCGGGCTTCAACTACGTTTTAAATGAGTAAAGAGTTATTGTTAACAAGTACATCGGTTTTTTAATGAAACTAGGACAGCTCTACTGTCCTGACAACTTTGACTGACAGTGACAGTGACAGCACAGCTGTCACCATTGTCAGTATTTTCCACTTTGTAACTTTGTTGCATAATCTTCTACATTTATTATTAAGACTGATAAATCAATCGTCGGCTTTTAACGGCGAAAACAAATTCGCCGGTTATCTTAATCTTTATATTTTACATCACCCATACCCATACTGCTCCCAGCCGCAACCATGTTCGCATCACGGAACTTCGGAAACTTGATGTAAATTGTTTTTTTTTTTTTAATTAAATTTTCAGCTGTAGATTACTTTTTAACATCCAAACTTTTTACTAATTTTGTTAATTATTGTTATAGTCGTGCGGCGGGTGCTTGTCGTCAGAAGCATACGCTGCCAGATCTCCCTTATGAATATAGTGCTCTGGAGCCGGTCATCAGCCGGGAAATTATGAGCTTGCATCACAGCAAACATCACGCGACTTATGTGGCCAACCTGAACGCAGCCGAAGAGAAACTGGCCTCCGCTCAAGCTAAAGGTAATTTTGACTATTTATGAAAAAATAAAAGAAATATGTTCAAGATTGAATTGTTTGTGTGATCAAATCACATGGCAAATATCTTAGTAATGCTTCTAAATGTATACTCAATGAGAGTTGCCCAAGCCCTATAAAAAGCCAGCAGCGGGATGTGCAATGTGCATAGGCTGACTGATGCAAAAGAGAATAATTTTTATTCACTTTGTAATATTAAATCCGACAGCAGCTGATACAGACACAATGCTAAGTCTACTCAGTGCCGTCAAGTTCAATGGAGGAGGGCATGTGAACCACACCATCCTGTGGCAAAACTTGTCTCCCTGCAAGACAGAACCCTCCTGTTGCTTTGTAAAGGCGGTTGAACAGTAAACAATGTTGCTTTTTTATTTTTTCTTGTTCTTGTCCAGTAGGGCTTTGCTAATCTGGATGCTCATTATTTTGGTTCATTATGTAATCTGGATATGTGGGTGGATTCATTTTTGACTACATTGTACAGTCACCAGCACCAATATCTGATGAAACAAAGCTGCATAAATATCTGATATGAGTCTATTACTGGAGACAGAAGGACGACATATCAGATATTTTTTGTACACCAACATTAATATCTGCCTCGGCGGAAAGCAAGAAAATATCTGATATGTCCTTCTGTCCCCAGTAAAGAGCTGTATCAGATATTTATGCAGTTTGGTTTCATCAGATATTGGTGCTGGTGACTGAACAACTGGCATTTATTATTTTTGAGGTGTGAAAACGGGGAAATTATAAGTAAAAGTACAATTATTTAGCTTTGTTTATTCCATATTTCTTACATTTTGTACTTTTTTAAACTATGTTTGCACATGTGTACAAAGTCTTATATAAATTGATTTCAAATTATTAACTTTAATGCCAGGAATGTACTTTATTTCAACTATAATTACTATCATCCAGATGCCTGTTTTTCCCTATCCAGATCAGGGAGCCCCTACCATAGTTGTAATTAATATTTACATACTCATCTAACATTGAGTGCTCATGGGATACATAGATTATTATCCACTCTCAATATTCATCACATTGATGATTTGACCTACTAGAGATGGGAAAATGACAGAATGTGAATGAGAAAATGTACAGATGGAATATATCACTTTCTATCTCTAGTAGGGCCAAACTGAAGATTGAATATAGGGAATGGCTGTAAGATGTAATGTAAATAAATTTGGTACTGCATTTTAATTTGTCTGTTTTCAGTAGTGTTAATTAAAGCATCATGACAAGTACTGTGACTTCACTATTGTTTGACACACTTAGCATAGTATTTTCTTATTAGATGTCAGTAGATTTATGGAAATAATTTTGAACCTTGTTGCTAAGGATCTTAAAGTCATTTTGCTTCATTTTTCTTTTTTGATCACTGTCCTCTATTCGTTTTTTGCAGCAGATGCAATAAACCTAAGTTAATGTGAAGAGAAACCATAAAATTCCATTTACAATTTTATTGGTTAGTTGATTGTCATAGAGAAACATACTTCAAAAAGTGAATACAAATCAGCTTAACATTGAAATCTGTCATAGCATTGCCAAGAAAAGTAACAGAGTTGATTAAAATTTTATTGATCAGTTAGAAGTTCCATTAATTTTCAGTTTTGATTGCTTATTTTCGACAGGTGACATCCAGACAATAATCAATTTGGCGCCAGCCCTCAAGTTCAATGGCGGTGGCCATATCAACCACTCCATCTTCTGGCAGAATCTCTCGGCTAGCGGCGGCAAACCTTCGGCGTCGCTTAGCAAAGCTATTGAACAGTAAAACTTTATTTTGGCATAAGCATGGAAGCCTTCTCTACATCCGTTTATTTTTCTTTGTTTTCCATTGCTTGGTTGTCCCTTGCGCTGTTCCTCTTTCCTAATCACAGAACTCCTTTGTGTGTATGGAATAGTTTCCATACATTCAATTGTTATGTTGCATGGAGCTTGTCCTTTGTCTGGTTAATTTACCAATTAATGAGAAGAGAAAAAGATAAATCCTTCATAACCTTGCTGTGTCACCCTAATCTGTGCATTGTTTTTAACCTTCAACATTTTTAAAGTTATCTGTCATACACTTTCACCTCATCAGTGTTGATTAAGAATGTTAATGTTTTTTTGCAGTTGTATTTTAATTAGATAAGTTTGGACTTTTATTTTTTTATTTTGCAGTCATCTTAACTCATCATGTCTTATTAACTGAAATTACTAATAATGTTTAAAAATAAGTAAATGTTATTTGAATTCATCCGATAGATTAAAGTAAAAGGTCTTACTTATCATGGAGGAACTTAATAATGTAATTTGTTAATTTTCGTGAGTTAAATTATGATTTTATGAAATTATGTCTAGGTCTATCTAAAAGTTAACAGTCCCCGCCATCTTACTTGGGAAGATCTTAAGCAGTGGGAAAGGCATTGCGCGGACTAACCCTCACTACTTAAAATGTTGCCAAGTTAGATTACGGTGACTGTTAAACTTAGCAAAAAAAAAAACCAGTGTTGCTATTACCCCTTGCAAAAAATCTAAGTTTATGTAGACAGAACCATATTCTATGTTACCAAACCGTTTTTCAGAGACTTCGGTTCCTTGGATAACATGAAGAACCAGTTGGCGGCGGCGTCTGTGGGCGTCCAGGGCTCCGGCTGGGGCTGGCTGGGCTACAACAAGCAGATGAAGAAGCTCCAGATCGCTACCTGCGTCAACCAGGACCCGCTGCAGGCCACCACAGGTACGGTCGCCATCTTTAGAGAGAGAGGGGAGTGCTTTCGTTCCTTGTTGTTTTAGAGCATTTCAATTATTATTTTTTTGTCTCAGTACGGCGGGCTGTAAGTCACACCGGAGAAGTATGGCATTACGCTAACGCCTACTTCTTTTTTAATATGGACTTTCGGAAAATACGAGGTTTTTTGTGGAACCAATCGTTCGACCTTCGTATTTTATCCGACATGTTTGACTGGTCTGGTTACCCTGAATTTGCTAAACGTGGCATTGAATTTTTGAATTCATGTGCTCTGCCTACCCCTCCTGGGGATACAGGCGTGAGAATATGTATGTATGTTTGACTGACGCCCACGCGATTGGGCCGCCTGTACCAGCGCTATGACCATCATTTTTCTTTCCTTCATTACGTACAGTCGCGTGCAATAATATGTAAACGTTTCCTAATTTCCAAAAATATGTACCCACATAAGGCATCTTAATTAAGTATACAAATTCACATCATTTTATATGGTGAATTTGTATACATAATTAAGATACGTTATGTGGATACATACTTTTGGAAACTAGGAAACGTTTACATGTTATTGCACGCGACTGTACTTAGACCCCTGAAGAACCGCCATAATGGTACAAATGACCCAATAAAATGTGTCACTCTCTCCCGGTCTATGAATCCTATAACTTTAAGACTTGTTGACGTAACGGATGTACAGATTGGAGCTATCCTCATTACAGGCCTTACAAATGATTGGTGAGGCTTTATATTAATTGACTTAAATAAATAACTTTATCCATTCTGTTTCCCAGGTTTGATTCCACTCTTCGGCATCGACGTTTGGGAGCATGCATACTACCTTCAATACAAAAACGTACGCGCGGATTACGTCAAAGCGATTTTCGAGGTCGCCAACTGGACTGACATTTCCAGCAGATACGAAAAGGCTCTGAATTAAATGAAACTCCTGACCGCTTATGTTCCAAAAATGCTGCATTTCGTTTTGCCCATGTTTTAGATATGTTTGATTTTATCACAAGGTGATTTAGATGTGATACTAATAAATCTAAGTCTAAAAATCCGCTGCAAGTCTTTTATTTAGTCCAGTAATCATCCTTATCACGCCTGTATTCTCAAATGGGGTAAGTAGAGCTCACGAAACGTTACATAGACAAGACCCTGACTATTCCCCGTTTCGTAGCCACTTATAGCATAATTCCAGGTTTGAGTTCGATAAAGGAATACCTCCTTAATGAAAGGCTTTATTGCCTAAAACAAAGTGTGAACTATGAAGTACCTACATAAGGTAAAAGCACCAATGCTCGACGCTTCAACGCCCAGTAGATGACACCCATCTGTCTTACTTACTATGACATAAGGTTGCAAGTGGCAAGTATTGGGTCAGTGTCGAGCACAGGGACTTTTACCTTACATACATATTCTCACGCCAGTATTCCCAAGAGGGGTAGGCAGAGCACATGAATTCAAAAATCCACTGTCATGTTTAGCTATTTCAGGGTAACCAGATGGTTAAACGTGATATAAACACAATACATAATTATAATGTAAAAATCTTCATCAGTTAAGAACGAAGCAAATAGGTAATTACTAATTTATACTGATTGTCTACAATTTGTGGACCACAAGGAAAAACTACGGGATTAGGCGTTTTTCAATCAGCAATCAAAACCAGGATTTATTGTATTGTACAGCCATGCGTAGTACATTTGTCACTTTTTAACAAAAGTTAATCATCAGAGGTAAAAATTATGGGAACTTTCGTAATTATTTAGTTCAGTCTGAAATATTATTTGTCGTGTCATGCTCATTGGCAACATGCAACATAAAAATAAAATTGACAGTTCAATTTGCGGTTTGGTTAAAGAACGTGAAACGCCTCAGCAAAATTAACAATTTCGTTTCGACGTTTGTTACACAGTTGTGTTGTGATTGAAAATAAATAAATAAAAAGAATATTCCGTGATATTCGCATTTTCTGACTGAATTTTTGTGTTCTGCTTGACTAACGGGTTTCATCTGTGAAGAGGTAAGTACCGAATAACTAATGTAATACGCAGTTTAATCAAAGAAAGTGGAGCGATCACTTGGGAGTGTTATTGATTTTTCAGCGAACTAACCAGACGTAGGTAGAAAGTTCAGGAGATCGAAAATGTTATATGGTCAATTTGAATATTGTGCATCATACTGAGTTATCATACCGTCTAATTAAGTGTAATTGCTAAGTAATTGTAACTTATGGAGTTCGAATACGAAGGTCGACATTCCAGTATTTCGCAAAGAATTAACTAGTCGTCATGCTCGGTGCATATCTGGGTTTAATTCCGTTGGCTATTAAAATAAAATACCTATCTCATGATTAAATTGCTTATAATGTTACAGTCGGAAATACTTCTGGTGTGATTCATTTTCCTATGTCTGAGTGTTAATTATCATCATTCATGCTTTATATATCGCTCACATCTGGTGGACAGATGGCTATTCCTCTCTAGAAAAATATATATCATTTTTTATACTGATAGAAGGCTTGTGCCCAGCCATGAACACATTTAAGTTGGATTATCCAATGGTATACATGTAATTGTTACAAAATTGCCAAATATTGTATTGTATGACATTTTATTCCACATAAAACAGTTACATGAAACAAGTCAAAGGTGAAACTATTCCATAGAACATCACTGTCAATTAACCTTTGGATAATATGCAACAAAATATGATAAAAATTTGACAAAATATGTGAAACCAATAAACAAAAAATGAAGGAAAAGTTGAATAAAAAACCTAAAACTACATTTGCTAAATAATTATTTATAAGTCTATCTTCATACATACACACTTTGCATTTTAATACATTATATGACATCCTGATAAACTAACTGGTGAAAATTCTTAGAGGAGGCCTTTGTCGAAAGACAAGCTGTTAAAAGGTAAAACAACCAACTACCACGAGTATGAACTTTTCTATTAAAGTGTTGAATCTCTAATAGCAACAGAAAAATTACACTTAAGTTTTGTTAATATGAACAAACAGCACTCAAGGTTTGGTTTATTGAATATTTTATTTATTTATTTTACTTTAACCCTTAATTTGGCAGCATTAAGAACAAAACTTGCGTTCAAGCCTCATTGCCCCGTTGACATCCTACAAAAAATAATTGTAAAAAAAATAGAAAAAGATAGTCTCGTGGTATGTACGGCACACCGAACACTGCCAAATTAAGGGTTAATAGCTCTAAAATAAAAGATTGAAACAAATGGTGGACATCCTTCCTTTGTTAAAGTTGATTAAAAATATTCATACTCAAATTTAAAGCTTAGTTACAGAAACACAGACATGTCTTTTAGTTATTACATACTGGCACATTTTTAAAAAGTGTTTTGATACAGCACACATATTTAAAGCAAGTGTTATAGAACTTCCAAGAATTAAAGCTATGTAATAATAAACAATATAATTAGGTTTGTCATGCATTTTCCTGCTTATTTTAGCCTTAAAATGCAAATTGCATTGTGCACAACCTACACCCAATAATAACAGGGTGGCGAGCCTGGCTGGTAGGAAAGTGTGGGGTGTAGAGATAGGTCATGTTTTGTAATAGAGTGACCAAGCCGGAGAATGTAAAGAACTTACTCAAGTTTGATAAGTTTTCAAATTAAAAGTCATACTGTCTAATAGTGGTCTCTTGCTGTAAAATACAATTTTGTTTACTGACAATCAAATCAATCAATCAAAAATTATTTATTACGGATAACAAAGATCCAAAATTCTTGTTAGTAAAACAATTTTAAACTTATAGCTACTGATAGTACATACTTAATTCATTGTATGTATTTTTTTTGTTACAAAATGTGGTGTCAAGAGATGTCACCTACATGTATACATAATATGTAGGTATGTCCAATGAGGAGTTCCAATTTGCGTATTGCTGTCTGGCAAAGTAAGTATATCTATAAATTAATAAATTGATAAATCTTTAGAGTTACTGATTATTACCTCACTAATGACAGTAAAAATCAGATGGTTGCATTAGCCTGCCTATGAATCTGATTCAAATTTATTTTGATGATAATTTGAACTGTAAATTTTGAAAAACATTTTGGGAATTTTCCCAAAAGCCTTAGACCCAACCCAAAGTTCACGGTGATTCGACCCTGGGGCACTAATTTCGACCTCAATATTGATAAGGACAGTTAAAAATTCCTAATTTGTTTAATCTGTTAATTACACTCCATCAAAGTTACTGGCAACATTTGTCCTGATACTATAAGCAGCATGGACATCCCCTTTGATGGGTTATCGCGGCCGGCGCCACACGCCACCGCGGTGAATGCACTCGCCAGGGATCTATAAACTATTTAGGTCCGCGGGTTACCATGTCTTAGCCCCGGGACTGCATTGCAGAGGTCTGTTGCATTGAGAAGAATGGCATGCACGAACTTTTCTCGCTTTTGTACAAGATAAGGGTTACACGAGCGAAAAAAGTCAGCCGCAAGTTCACGTGGTTACTCGCCCGTCTATCCTGGGCTTTAGTAATAGAGGTTTTATCCTTCGGGTGGGAAATCCTAAAAATAGATACCTCCCGTTTATTGAACGTGTACTGAGGCTCGATTCAATCTAAAGAGAATAAAAGTTAGCTTTGACATAAGTCACTTTATTCGCCAGTAGCTAGATAAATCAATTTTTCGAATGAAAAAGTGGGTAAGGGTTAGGGAATGCAATCCCGGCAATTTCGTCTAGTTAAAAAAAACGTGATGTGCTTGATAGTGGAGTCATTTACTAGCTAAACAAAGTTCTTCAAAACAAAAAGTATAACTCAAGAAGATTAGTAAGTAGTTACCTACCGACAAGAAACAAAGTGCATAAACTTAACAAAGTGCACAAATCACAAATTACATATTAAGAATACCTATTGTCTGTTAAACGGCATCTCACGTCCTAACATTCTATTTCTAATGTGCCCAGCTGCTGAGGATGCCCTCTCCAACTCCTGACCACTGCGCCCGATCTCGTCAATCTCGAACGGGACCTCGTCACATTATGCTATGGGCCTGATTTCGAAAAATTACACGGGTTCCCGCGACATCGGGATACCGCAAGATCGGGATTGCTTTCCCTAGCTATAGTGGCTTGTGGCTTATTGTAAGACAAAATTTTGTATCGTTTCGTAGAGCACACGAAAATCTACCCCATTTGGGAATACTGTAGGCTTAGCACGGCAAGACGCTCTAGTCGCGTTGCGCGCGAGATAGTCTACCTGTCACTTTCTGACGTCTCTAGTTAGACAGTGACAGGTATAGTCTATCTCGCGCATATCTCTACTCGCGCCCTACCGTGCTAAGGGTAAGGGACTGGGGTGATATTTATGTACGTATGTTGATATGTTGTCTAGACGACGCACTTGCAGGTTTAATATTTAGTTATACTTCACTGACACCATCGTAGACCCTAAATTATTACGCCGCAGCTAAATATAAAAGGGTTGATACAAAATTTCCCCGCTGCGTAAATATAAGGAATTTTTAATCCGGACCTCGACGGGATCAATGACCTGTATTATATCGTAAACCGAAAGCTAAGCAATACGTTTTATGTTATTGAGGAAAGGGCGTACGAGGGAGTGTTGACGAACTCTCAATCGAATCAGGAAATTACCCATCTCCTCGGCAGAGCGTGTGACTTTACTGATCTCGGCCCATATCCGAACCATTTTCTTATTTAGCTTAATAATACTACATTTTGGGTAACACTTTTTTCCCGAAACAATCGGGATTTTTTTTTCTAAAGCTGATTACACCTAGACGCGAGATTTCTAAATACAGTTACTGTACCGTCAGCAACACGAGAAAAATCAGTACGACAAAATGATCAAAAATGTGCATGTGACCTTATACAGGCATGGCCAGAAATTGACTGTTAATATTTAAACCAGCGGTCGGGTATACGCGTCTGAAAAAACCCCTGTAAAGTTTTTTTTTTGGAATTTTCATGTTGTTAATTACGAAATTCTAAAAATATTACCCAGACTTTTGTACTCCGGTTCTTAGTCAAATTGCAGGTGCGTACGCGCCGACTAACGAGACGTAATATAGGTAAAACACAGGGCGTAATGATCTGAAAAGTGATGAAATATTTGTCTCCCACGAGGTCAATAATGAAAAGTTTCAGGAAATATTTTACATGGTGCGTATACCAGATCACTGGTCAAAATGTTTAAGGTCAATTTCTGTCCATCCTATATTGGTAGTTCTCGGCCGCGCAAAACAAACAAAACTTAATTTAAAGCACTCTAAAACCTATTAAAAGCGCTTAAGTAGCTGTTTGCTGCCGCACACTTGAAAAGAGCTTGCGGCTTCTGGTGATAAAGAAGTTTATACATACTTACATAAAATACATACATATTACTTACACTGGAATAAAATACTTACGCATTTTTTTAAGTCTTCAAAAAAGCGTTGTAGCTTTTTATTGTATTTTATGGACTGTTCTTATTGATGGTGTTTTTTCAATAGACTTACACTTAATAATTTTCGTCATATTATAAAATATTTAAGGTAAGCGAAGTAAATGAGCAAGCGATGTTAATTTCGCATTTACCAGCCCTCCACGTCCGATTTTCATAAGTACCTCAACTTTTTCGTGTCGTCCCAATAGAGGTAGCAAAAGTTGCTAAATGGCGCCGTAACGGGCGGTTTTCCACTCAATACAGCCCTTATACAGATGCCCGTAGAGGGCAAGACTGAAGTTCACGCATTAGGCGTTCACTAACCTCCAACGACTTAATGTTTGTTGAAGTATATTTTATTAGACGTTCGCTGTGTTGCGTGTCTACCTCTGCATTAGATACATCGTAGTGTTGTTTTAAAAATCCAAGGTATTTATCGATATTATCGATCCTGGAGCATCTAAAGAAGCTTTACAGATGTGTCAAGTTGATTTCTATTTTACAGGAAAACGTGTTTCTGTTTGATCAAGTTAAAGTAACTCCGGTAATGTTTTTGTTGAACAAAACATGCTAAAGTACAGTTTTCTATTTTATTTTACCGGCTTTTTTGTTGAACTGAGTCACAGACAAAGAAGTTGGTACACCTGGCATTTTTGAGCGTTTGTTTTGTTGTTTCAGCCTAGTGTCGATGTCGCCTAAGTTTGTCTGGCTAATCGATATCGGTATTTGTTTTTGCTGTGCAGTGTTTCATAATGCTACAGCACTAGAGCAAAAAGAAAGTTAATATAATTCTGTATGTATATTGCAAAGGCTTGAAGTTTGTTTGAGGGCGTATGTTAGCTTAGGGACTTGTTGCAAATATTTGCGATGTAAATCATACGTTTCACAGGATCCAATTCTGTTTTTGCTGATAGAAGGGGCTTTTAGACCGATTATAGTGTCTGTTATACGGTAACGGGACGAGCAAGAAGTTAATTATTCGTTAGGAAATTAACCTTACCGCCTTAAATATGGGCGATTTCAGTGTTAGCATAAAGGTATCAGTGTATTGAGATCGTTCTCTGTTAAATTATAGTTCCTGCAAAGGTGTCTGTATTTGATTGGCCCCGTATTTAGGATCTTGGTAATAAAACCGAAAGTCCTAGGGGAGTCCTGACTCGTCTAGACGGAATATAAGATGGAATGCGTGCAATAAATTCAGAGACTCCAGTAAATCGATCGAGACGCGAGGGCACAAATAAGGAAACCTAAAATGTGCTTCTGAATAAGAATCCTTAAAAAGAAAAGTGAGCAAAACTTTGACTAATAGTCCGTGCGTATATTTATTTCGTAGATTTCATGCTAGTTCCTGAGTTGTCCCTGTGCTTGTATTAAGTACCTACTCGCGTAGTTTTTTCACAGTTTAATTCGCTCTTTCGCAGGGTATTTGTGGAACGGGTGCATAACAAACACCTTAAGGTGATATTAACAGCGGGAAATACTGTACCTACGTAAGCAGACTTTCCCCTTTCTTTCTGTCTGACTAAGAGTATTGGAATACTTGGAAGACACATTTCTTGTTCTTGGAAACGGAGATTACCCTGACTTTTTATTACACCTAGAACCAAAAAGTTTTGTACTCGCCTAAACAAGATAGGTATAGGTACGACACGTTCAGGTCCTAAAGAGCCCCCGATCTGTATAATATCCATACAATAAACTCGAAAATTATGTAACGTCGTATGAAAATTATTGATATTGCCGACAAGGACTTTTTCAATTCCACCTTTTCGAAGTTACACAATTCCGCCCCATAAGAAAACTAATAAAACTCCCATAAGTTAGCGGTATAAAGGAATGTTCAATTTGTCCATTTGGTTCGTTCTTTCCCATCAAACTTTAATTTATTTCTGCATAATGAAGCTTCGTTGTGTATTCAACAACTTTTGTCGTGGAAAATAAATGAGTTTTGCCTCATTGTAATCTCAGACTCGTATGGAGAGGCTGAAACAAAGGATCTCTGTCTGTTAATACTCTACACGTATTGACATGACGTAATATTGGTACGCTTGTACTTACATATCTGTATGTCTCGTTGTTTGTACATCGGAATATTTCGTATCGGCTTCATTGTCTCCGGACAGAATAGGGTTGTTTTAGACACTTTGTATCTACGTCATCAACTCATCAAGGTACGGTTGGGCGGTTAGTTCAGATAAGTGCCATTTGTGTCGGGCTTTCATACAATATTCGCAGTGCCATCGCACAGTTATGTCGAACAAGAAAAGGAAAAAAACGTTGTCATTAGCTTAATAAAAAAGAGAGATATGATATTAATGAGGAAAATTTGAAAATGTCTATTTGGTTTGGTACTTTAAAATGTTCTGTAGGTAGAACAAGCCCATTAATATAATTTTTTAAGCACATGTTACTGGTTTTGTCAAGAATTGTTGAATACTACGTCGATTTTCGGTCTGTTTAAGTTCAATCAGTAACTCTTACTCGTTTTTTTTTAGTTCCAGTTTTTGTTCCTATGTTCTCTATGCCACTGATGCCGCGCTGTAAGAGTTCAAGAGAATAGGTGTCTAAACGAGTGTCTAGAGGCTTTGGCTTGAATTATTCCTTTCGGAACTGACGTGCTAAAACTCGACACCAGACGACAAAGGGTCTGGAGAGCTTTTCTACAGACAACTTGTGCTTAGTGAAGCGGAGGGAACTGGTAGATTACGTCCTCTTAATGTACATAGACAAAGGGAAAACCTGGCGACACTGTTGTGTTTACAAGCTTTTATCTATCTCGCCTCATCTGGGTGTTTATTTGTTTGTCTGTGTGTAATTATAGGTTATGTGTAGGATTTTCCGTGGGGTATAACATATTTTCATTTCTTCTGTAGATGTCGTAAGAGGCGACCAAGGAAATAAGGTATATTTTAGACGACAGTCTAACAACCTGTCACTAAAATACCAAAAGCACAATAGTTTCCACGGGATAACGATTAAGTCAATGCTACGCAGACGGAATCGCAGGCAATACCTAAGTGTTGGACATATCTTTAAGTCTCAATTACATTGAGTCTTTCGCCGCATGTTGCACGTGACCGCAAAAATGTCATGGTTAGACATCGGATTATATACATACATACATACATACATACATCGGCTTATACAGCCACGAGAAGAAGTGCCTATCAGACACTACTTAAAACGTCTGTTACAGACGAATGAGGCCGTTGATGACATACATACATATTCTCACGCCTGTATTCCCATGAGGGGTAGGCAGAGCACATCGGATTATATGCACTATCAAAATGCCAAAATATGCATGCAAATATGCACTAAAAAAGGGCGAAATATGCACTAACATATGCACAATCAGGGCGAATTATGCACATTGCACAGTCAAGAAACAAAAAAAATTTTCAACAGCAATATATTTTTATTATTTTTCTAAGTTTTCTACAGCAAACTTGTGACGTTTCAACGTCAACTGATGTTACCGGACAGAACTTAAAATTTGGCGCCATCTCTGCGGAAACCTCTTCAGGAAAAGTTTGTCCGGTGCCGTTGATAAATGCGTAAATTTTCTTGATGACCTCCAAACCAGAGATTTTACACAAAATGCATCTAATTTACCCCGAACCTTTTGCGATAGCGAACTTGGAAGGGCGTTACTCTACGTAAAACAACATACCAAACACGAAAATATGCAGTATCAATGAAAAAGTATCAAAATATGTACTATCAGTGAAAAAGTGCCAAAAAATGTAATAATATGCAAATATGCAAATGCATATAATCCGATGTCTAGTCATGGTAGTCGGCTGCATTCGGCGAGCGATAGCTGATACAGCGGTGACGGTGTTCTTGACCGAAGTAGTTTGGATCGCGCGACCGCTTGAGGTGAACTCAGTGTATTTGCCGCTTTACAGCCAACTTATTCTGGTAGCAAATACCCCTTGGCTATCTTTCTTTGTAGATAACTGGCTATACAAAATGGCAACAATGGCACTCCACTCCGAACCCGGCTTCGCTCGAGTACCGGATAAGCTTCCAGATTAAACCTAAAGCCGGCATTTGTTTCTGTTCGTAGCTTATTATGGGGTTTATCTTGTGATGTATAATGATTAATAATGAATGTAATGGAAATGATGGTGACTTTGAAGTATACGTTTGTTTAGTATTCATCTTCAGCAGTGAGTATAGTGTTAAGCAAGGTGAAAACAGAACGTAACATGTTTTACTGATCGCGAAAAAAAAAACACATTGTTTGCTATGTGGTGTCTGATTTAGAATAGCACCTCCATTTCTTCCGTGGATGTGTAATAGGCGATTAAGGATATAAGTTAAGGTGTATTTTGTGTGTCAGGCTAGCAACCTGTAACTATTTTCTTAACTTAAAATCTAAAAAATGTGCAAAACTTGAAATGCTCGTAGTCACGGTTTTGTTCATGTAGCATTTCGTGTTTCGAGTTAATTTGTAGCCCGTCATCTGCAGTATCGAATCAAATGTAGCCGTCTGCGCTTTAAGTTAGAAACTAACCCGTCTGTAGTGGTCCATTCCTCTCGAGAAAAAGGATTCTGCGAAACTTTCTAGAAAAGGATATTTTATAGCCATCAACCTCGTTAACAGCTACTGTGGTAGGATAAGAACATGGATTCTCCTATATTATCACAAACTTGTAGTCCAAAATGGATTAAGTTTGGTAGACTTAGTAATCCTGAGATTAATCTGAAATTAGTAGGCTTTGTAAGCTTTAGACAGGCCCCTAGCGGTTATAATTATAATTCTTGGAATATTCCTCAACTAAATTTAGCTCCGCCCACGGTGCTTGTAATATAATTTCATTAGCAACGACATAATGTTTCGTCTAAAACGTAGGTATAGGTAAAAGTAGAAGGAATATGCGCAGTAACGAATTTTTAGGTCTATTGGGTATCCGAGGAGCAAACGGCGAGTGTCGACACGTTACTGGTAGATCAGACGCATTTCACTTCCGTTGCCCCTGATGCGCCGATTACCCCCACTAGTTTTCCGAGCGATCTTAAAAAACCGCCTGATGTATAATAGGTTAGGTAACGTACCTAATAAAAAATGCCTACCTATCCTTTGGTAAAAATCCATTGAAATCAAGTCAGAGTTATAAATCTCGCACAGATTATTTGCAGATTAGTTGCTATTTCAACAAATTTTCGCTACAGATGGCCGACGGCCATATCGACGGTGAAGTACCAAGAACTCCTAACTACGAAAACCTAACTTTACAGGAGATGAAAAAAACGTCTCATAATACGGCGATAATACGGTGCCGTGACTTAGTTGGTATTGTCATTTATTATTATGCGGCTACATAACAAGAGTATTAAACCAGTGTCTTCAGCAATTATGCCAAATCGAATTTCGAGCGTGACAAAATAAAAATCTCAAATTCGCCAAAATGTTAGTTAGGAGGTCTTGGTACTTCACCGTCGATATGGTGATGACAAGTCCTTTCATAACGGAGCTTCTTTTTTCTTAGCAATGATGGTCTTCCGAAGCTCTGGTAGACTCGAAAATGACGTGTAAAAGTGCTCTTAGGAGCCTATGTGTATAAATAAACTTTTGAATTTTTGAATTTTAAGAGTCTCAACTCTTTTGTCGTCCAAACTAATAAGTGAGTTTCACGAAAATGTTCGAAATTGATAACTCTTGCTATTTCTATGAACGTGCCAAGACGCACCTCATTGAAGAAAGCCTCAAATTATTTCAGTTATACGTCAACTACAAACTGAGCACTGCCCGTGATAAGAATAAGAATAATTTTAAACAAAAAAAAAACCGACTTCAAATCTATACTAATATAATAAAGCTGAAGAGTTTGTTTGTTTGTTTGA
>BHDV01005900.1:212447-242428 GCA_005406045.1 Adoxophyes honmai | reverse complement strand
AAAAAAAAAAAAAAAAAATTAGGTCGAATTGAGAACCTCCTCCTTTTTGAAGTCGGTTAAAAACTAAACGTCAATAGTATCTAGTAGATCGCGATTCGCGACGTGCCAAATCACAGCCATTCATAGTCAAACTATCAAACATCGCGATCCCCTAACAGAAGTATCTCTGAAATATTACACCATCTTACGAAGTTCCCGTAATTAGGCTTCCATTTCGATACTCCCTTCATTTCCCCGAAAAAGTTCGTCTTTGATGCTAATCGAATTATTTATATTCCTCTCAGCCACGTCGGCAGGTGGGCTCGCCTAATTCCTCCGACACGCGTGTTATCAAATTTCCATTACTTGAACCTTGTCTAATATTCGGCCTACGTTCTTAAAAACTTCACCGGACGTGCGATTCTGTTTTCGTATTTATACTGCATGAGTTGCTCGTGGTCCGGTTTGGACTGTTTCCTGTTGAGGCAAGGCTGGTTTTTCCGTGGCAGGTGTGTTTGAAAAGTCTGAGGTGTCGTTCTGGGAGCTTACTCGGGTCGCGTTATTAGAGTCTTGTCCTTCTTTATTGGAATATACGAGGGGCTCGGCGCCTCCTCCGCGAGGGGGCGCAGGACACGGCTTGACGTGACGTCTGGATTGCTCGAGTCGAGTGTTGCCAACTATCAACTATGTTGCAAAATGAAAAATAGATAGTGGCAGAGACTATTCATTTACTAGGAGTACCTATCAAGACAAGTATAATAAAATAATAATTATAAAGATAGTAACGGCCATAATGAGCATAGTTTGTTATTTATGTGACTTAGATCCGTTTTACAGAGCGTCGTCGAAATTTGGAAAGAAGGCAAGCTAGTTAATGCTCACATGAACCTCAGGGGGCATTTCCAAATAGGCAAAACATTCGAATGAAACGTCAAGGCGTCAACCATGACTATTTCGCGTTTCGAAGCCACATATACTATAATTTTAGGTCTAAACTTACAAAATCTTATTTACATTTTCTTACATAGATGCTGAAAACTGGAACATTCTTCTAAAAAAAACTTGTGCCCGGGAAAAATAGATTGGCAATACTAACGGTGCTCTGACCGTTACCAAGATTAAAGACTTATATGTTCAAAGCTTCAGAGCGGCAGTGTTCTCATTTTACTTGAAATAAGCCATCCTGAAAGCGAATTCCGTGGGCGTCGGGCGTATTGATGAAAGTCAATCAGTCGCTATAGATTCTTTTGTTGACGACATGGTAACGTATTCTTTTGTGCCCTATTCCTGTAGACGTTACCTAACTGATCTATGTTGAAATCGTCTACGCATTTTTTGTAACTTTTTCCCTAGTGTTTTGATTTCTGTGTTACTGTGTTTGTGTCCGTTTTGTTTCGGATTTAGAATAACACCTATTTCTTTGAATGTCGTATGAGGCGACCGAGGAAAATAGGCTATGTAGAGTTGGTATCTTCTTTGATAAAAGAGTACAATTTTTTTCTAGAAATTCAGGTAGAAAAACATACACATTTAGTTTTAGTTATTATATTATAACACAGAGTACTATGGACTGAAATAAAGTACGATACTGTATGAATAAAATAGTACAGGTGGCAACCCTAAGGTTAAGGTATGAATTTGGTGACAGGTTGCCAACCTGTCACTATTATAGGTACCTCTTCTATCTTTAAACTTAATAATTTTAAACAAAAAAAAACCGACTTCAAATTTGGGCTATACTGAAAGCATTTGTCTAATAATGAGGGTGACCTTCCATCACCAGCAGGCCTCACTAATTACTGAAATTATATTTTCCAGTCTGCAGGTGCATTCAGTATTGAAAGAATTATCCTTTAACTCCTAAGCATTAAGGAGTTGACCTTCCATCATCAGCTCAGTCATATTTTTTTTACTGCCAGACGTAAATACTGGTGTAGCTTTGAAAAATGTACTAAAAACATTACCTGTGCCAATAAAATTTGAGGGTTGCCCTCGATTTCCCTCATATTCCATCACCAGATCAAGATATGCTGGCAATGGGACCACCTGGAAACTATACCCTTTCAAACAAAAAAAAAATTTTCCAAATCGGTCCAGGCGTCTTCGAGTAATCAGCGAACACACATAAAAAAAAATAATAAAAAAAATAATAATGATAAAAAAATATCCCGACGAATTGAGAACCTCCTCCTTTTTTTGAAGTCGGTTAAAAATATGCTAAAAGTAGCTACGAAATATGGAACTGTGTATTATTGTTCATATATCATTTCATGTGCTCTAACTAGCCCATTCGGGAACACAGGCGTGATGTATGTCTGTAAGCCCACTAGTACAGTCACGAACCGCGATTGTTGAGCCACTTGCCACTGTTCGCAATTTAGACGTGTAATCAATGACCGATGTGACCGACTAAGGCCTGTTCAATTTACTAAGCGGACACGCTTAAACGTCTTTTAAACTTACAATTCGTAATCAATTGATATACTATTGGCAGCAATGATATTAGCAAATCCATCTTCGTCAATTGCGACATATTTGTTCTTTCATTTTTAACTATTTTTCGCGATAGAGCGTATTAATTTAGGTAATCGCAAATTAATAGTGCAAAAATGGTATACAGGGCAGTATTCACTGCGACAAACAGCAAAAATGTACAAATATTCCAAGTCAGCGATGTACCAAATCATTAAAAAATTTGGAGAGCATCATACTCTCGAAGATTTACCGAAATCTAGACACGGAAGCGGGCCGGAAAATCCTCAAGTCGACGAAAATGTAATGCAGCTGTTAAAATCGCTAAATTATCTATCCGTTCGTGAAATTGCCAAGAAAGTTGGCGTCAGCGTAGGTACAGTACAAAATATTAAAATATATATATATACGAACCTACGAAAAGCATAAAATTCCGAAAAGAAGTGTAGAACAGCAAATTTAGATCGAAAAAACGGTGCGGGAAGTTGTACAACATCTTACTAAAAGATAAATCTCGTTGCATTTTAATGGACGACGAAACTTACGTAAAATATGATAGCAGTACATTACCGGGGCCCCAATACTACAATGCCGTCGTAGGAGAGTCTGTACCCGAGGAGGAAGAACTATTAAAATGGATAAATTCGGGAAGAAAGTCCTGGTTTGGCAGGCAATCTGTTCCTGTGGCCTCAAAAGTGTTTCTTATTTTGCAACAGGCACTATTGGCGGTGAAATATACAGAAAAGAATGCATCCAAAAACGGTTAATTGCCGCCTATCGGAAACACAGTATCCCACCCTTGTTTTGGCCTGATTTGGCAATTTCCCACTATGCTAGGCCGACAGTGGAGGTACTAAATTCAAAAAACATTGAATTCACTCAAAAAAACACAGTCCACCAAATCGTCCGGAGCTCAGTCCTATCGAGCGGTACTGGGCTATTGTGAAGATGAACTTAAGAAAGGATGGTCGTGAAACAAAATCATTGGAAGAATTAAAAAAAAACTGGTTTACAGCTAGTCGAAAAGTGTCAAAAAGTGAAGTGCAGCACTTATGCGTAGTATCCGAATAAAAGTCTGTAATTTTTAGCGATGTAATTAAGTTTTTTTTTTCATTAAATGGTATTTTGTTTGTTTTCGTTTTAATAATATTTTTAGCCAAATTAAGACATAACAGCGAAAATAAAATCATAAAAATAATAATATTTTGTGTGTCCGCTTAGTAAATTGAACAGGCCTTAGATGCCAGCTATTGGATTAGTATTACACGACCAAGTTACAAACATAGGTAACTGGCTCAACAATCCCCGTTCGCGATGGTACCTAAATGTTGAACACGATCATTTAGGAGTGGGGTACAAGTTGTACGAGATAACGAGTTGGTTAGCGGCACGTGTTGCGGCCATTCGATATATTGACACGTGGACGTTTAGAAGTCCATTGTGTACACGTGCCTTATTTATGGACACGCCTGTCGCAACCGGTCAATTGATTCGGGTAAACCTGCAGTCCAACCACTTGATTATAAAAAATATCATACAAAATTAGTGAAAAAGAAGAGCTTTTGACATAGAGCCACCGCGAGGCTCACTCATACTGAAATGAAAAGGATGAATTCACGTATTTATATCGAGATTAATAGGGTCCCGTTTTCACCCTTTGGGTATGGAATAAACGTTTACGTATGTCTTTGTGTGTAGAATCTCGTTGTACGGCTACGAACTTCGTACGCATTGGCTACGACCGCGACTGCTACGAAATAACACGTTTACTGCGCTCTGGTGCTACGACAACTTATTTTTCAACCATGCGTTTTACATACGAGTACATCACGTTTGCGTTTTACATATTTCCAAATAGGGTAAGCAGAGCACACGAAACGCTACATAGACAAAACCATGACTATTTCGCGTTTCGTGGCCACTTTTAGCACTTTTTATAGGTCTTGAGTTGGCAGGTATAATAGAGACAGGTTTCTAGCCTGTCCCCTAAAATATACCTTTACCTATTTCCTTAGTCGCCTTCTACGACATCCACCGAAGAAATGGTGAGATGAGACATCACACGGAACATGTGTTTTAGATTTTATAAATAGCTGTTCTCATGTTCCCGTGTGGTGCCGGGTTAGAATAGCACCTCCCCCTTTCTTCCCGTGGGTGTCGTAAGAGTCGATTCTGGGACAGGGTTAGTGTATTGTAGGCGATGGGCTAGCAACCTGTCACTGCAATATCACGTTTAACCATCTGGTTACCCTGAAATTGCTAAACGTGGCACTGGATTTTTGAATTCATGTGCTCTGTCTACCCGTCTTGGGAATACAGACGTGAGAATATGTATGTATGTATGTATGTTCTCATGAAAAGCCTCTCATGCATATAGCTAAACTAACGCGGTGCATCTCCTCTTTTATTTACCGTGCGTTCGTTCACGTACTTTGCCGTAAAGTGGATGTGCCGTAGGTGCCGCTAACTACTGCCTTTATAGTCGTCTCGAACGGCTGTAAAACGTGTTACTGCCTCACCGCAGGGCATTACCGCTTACGATTTCCTTTAAGCGATTTTGATGGCAGTAAAGATATGTTCCTAACTTAATTTGCTGTATTTTAGGGCACACATTAGTATTTTGGTCTTATAACGTCAACGTACTCAAGATGAATCAACTTTGGTTATGAAATGCCATAGTCAAAGCTTAACTGTAGTCGGTTAACTTCAAGACAACACGCCTGTATTCCTAAACGGTGCAGGTAGAGCATACGTAAAGTTAAGTAGTCAAAACCATGACTATTTCACGTTTCGCAGTTATTTCAAGCACACTTTTAGGTTTTAAGTTAATAGGTACATAAGCTAAGTCCACATCAGTGCGCTTTCACGTTCACCTTGCGTCTTCCTCTGACGCATGCCCGTGCAACTACAGCGCATGCGCTGAAACTAGATCCGTCCTCAATGAAGACGTGCTGGCGGCATGCGCTGTTGTTGGTGGTTGCACGGGCATGCGTCAGAGGAAGACGCAAGGTGAACGCGAAAGCGCACTGGTGCGGACATAGCTATAGTGACAGGATTCTAGTCTGTTACCTAAAACATACCAACACGATTTAATTTTAAGAGTCAGTCGATTGCAAGTGTCATCTAGCATTCTAACATGAAATATTTTTGTTACAGATGTCTGCAGCCTGAAGTATATTGAAAATCACTCACAGGTTAGTTTAGACAAAATATAAATATTTAATGAAATTTCCATTATTTGATGCCTACTCTAGAACAGCCGGCTTAGCACGACAGAGCGCGAGTAGAGGTGCACGCAATAAGATAGATTATACCTGTACCTGTCACTGTCTCAACTAGAAACGTCAGAAAGTCCCGTACGTCTAGCTAGTGTGTTCATTTCGATGGTGCAGTCGTTAACGAATTCGTTTAAGAGTTATCGCAAAATTGTATGGAAAGCGAGACAGCGCCGCCAGCGGAACGTTTGCACAACTGCCACGGTCGACAAGTCTCCATACATTCCGCGACAACTCGCAAACGAATGCGTTAACGACTGCACCATCGAATTGAACACACTAAACGCTCCGTTCGCGAAACAAGTCGCCCGTGTTGCTTTGCTAAGCTATACAGTACGACCCATCAAGTGCTGACTTTTGTTAACCGACTTCAAAAAAAGGAGGAGGTTCTCAATTCGACCTATTTTTTTTTTGTGTGTGTATGTTACTCGATATCTCGGAGACCCGTGGACCGATTTTCAAATATTTTTTTTTAATCGAAAGGGTATAACTCGAAATTGGTCCCATTGGCACGAAACCAGGATCTGATGATGGAATCTTGGAGAAATCGAGGGAACTCTTCAAATTTTATATGGAGATGTACGGCGTTTTCGGGTAATTTGTTGATGAAATCAAGATTTTACATTCAGTAAACAGAATAATTTCAAAATATTGCTAATTTGAAGTCGGTTTTTTTTTGTTTAAAATTATTAATTTGTCAGGTTTCCGTGAAATTTACTCTTATAAATATTTTGTAAAAATCCAAATTTCTTTGCAATGCTGCAACCTATTGCTTTGAAAGACAATAGCGATCGCGGCCCAGATCCGTGCAGAAAAAACTTGTCGACGTTTCTAGGTTAAGGTTTCAAATAGGTCGCATCTAGTCAGTAGTCATGATTTATGGTATGGTACGATCCATTACATTTACAGGGTCGTCTGTTTTGCCTACCCTTCAAAAGAGTTTAAAATTTTATATGCAGAAATAAAACGGATACGTTCACGTCTGCCGTGTGGTGTCGGGAAATATAGGCGTGATATATGTATTTACAATTAGGTTCTTTGGGTTTAACTCGACATGTTTCGGGTCAATTCGTAATCCATTATTGGGAGCAACGCGCCGCGGGAGGCAAAAACGTGAAACTTTAGCAAACAATCCTGCAACTCTTCTTTTAAAAAACATCAAAGCCATGTAAAGGAAAAAAAGAAAGCTAAATAAAATACAGCGTAAAAGAAAGTTCTTAACTGCGCAGTCTTGAACATAAAGATTAATTTACCTTTATTATTTTTTATTTCGGTCCCCGTAGCTCACGGGTTGACCCTAACCTCCGAGGAATAAATTCTTCGATGTGACGTACTAATTACGCTTTTACCGCCAAAACGCCGCTTTGTCAGCTGCGTTCTCTAATTGGTTTTATATTACAACAGATGGCGCCAGCGTCACCTGAACCGATATTTGGGTATGCTCATGCGGATAAATCGTAACATAAAATGTCTTTAATATGGATAGGTTACTTAATATTTAAGATTCAGGGCGAAAATTTGTGAACAAACGCGTAATAAAGTTCAAATGGCCGGTGTAGTTTTTGGATCGTGTAATTAACCAGTTTTTATACTTACATTTGACTTATTTCATTAAGGAAATCTCATACCAAATTATGCCCCAAAGAGTAATAGGGGCACAAATTAATAACAATGTCAGATACTCAAAGTAATAATATATTTTTTTAATTTAAAAGTGACGTGAAGTTCATAAAACTAGGTACCAAAAAATAAGAGTGAAATAGTATTAACAAAAATCAAAATAATTTAAAGGCCACAAAAGAAGCGTAAATCCCAAAGAAGAAACTGAAAATAGGCTCAAAACTTGAAATTTGTCAGATGTCTCTGTACTGTATCTGTGTGGCTGGATGTACAAAAATTGGAATCTGTATTTAAGTTGCATACCCAACTAAATTGGAAGGCAAGTTGCACCTCGTAAAAGTCATATTGAATTACGTAAGTCAAAACTGTCGCTCACTGAACGATGCTTACACGGAGAATTCTTCAGAAGCTCGTTATCCCCGTAATGTTGCGTTCATAATGACTGCAGTCACGCGACGTGATGCGGCGAGTATACTGATTACCTATTACGGTGTGGGAGGACGCCTTCCCTGGCGACTGTTTCTCTAGACTTTCCCCTATTGCCTTAGTCTTATTAGATTGGCCTTGTTGTCTATCGACGGGCTAAATGTTTGTTTAAAGGGGTAAGGGGACTAAGGAATTACGAGATGTCATTATCTTTATGCTTATGTTCATTTTATTGGGCATTGGCACGGAATAGATACTTGTATTACGCACAAAAGGTCCACTCATTAGCATGTTTAAGTTTGAGCTAAAAAATGTTGCTCTCCCTTACTACCGTTACCTGCTTGCCGTAGATATTCACGAGGTCGCCGGTGACGGCGTAGCGTACCTAAACTGCGGGGTAGATATCCCTAAGTATTGGAACTCATCCTGTCCCGATTATAATCTAAATGGTTGCTAGCATTAAATGCTAAGCATGAAGCTGGTAATGTGCAGATGTTTAATTTTAATGTTAATGCACCCTAAGTCTTGCCTCCAGTAACGCGAATTCACGTTCCCTTAAGATGAAAGGGATTAAGCAGCTTCTGTGAGAGCTTATTGGGCACTTTGCGCTTTAAAATTCCTAAAATTATAAGCTGCTTACATACAATACCAGTGAGAGCCGGCTAGCAAAGGTACGGATAACCCAAATAACAATTTCGCTACCGTACCGCACCTAACCTTCTTCGGTAGTTGAAAACAACGTTCTATATTCCAGTGTTCTATGTAAAATTGTATATATTTGCGTGCTTCTAAAGTCTAGGGGTGGAATAGGCAACGTTTGCGTTGATTGGCCGCCGGTCGCGACTCACCGACGCCTGTGCTCACTTCACTTTTAGTTTTTTTTCTCCGTCGCGTTAATATGCTTTAGCTGCTTTAAAAATTCAGACTCGGTGCAGTCTTTCATTTACTTCGTATACAGACAGTGTTGAGAAATAGCCGTCAAGGCTAGCTGCCAACCGAATACCTGAAAGGTGTTTGGAATAGTAGCCTCCGCTATTAATATTCCACGAACCTTAGTCCCTATCTGCTCCTCAGGGAATGAAATATGGTTATTACGCTATCCAAGGAAGCAGGTCTAGAAGCATTATCATGGGGTAATAGTCCCAAGAAAGTGGCCGGAAATTAAATTAGGGTTGCCTTTTATTGTGCTTGAAAATGCGGGCTTAAATCAAGGTTTCTTTTTTAACATTATAACTTGGAACTTGACTTTTGCAATTTTTCTGTTACCTTTGCCATATTGAACATTTAAGGATATTTATAAATATGTAAGCTAGAATTTCGCTTTTTGATTGATGCTGTAAAATGTCCCTGAAATTGTGACGCGACAAGAAAAACAAACCTCCATGTCCCTCCGACTTACCTAGTACCCTTGCCTCCGACGTCCCCGCTTGTCTCCGGAAGGGTAATGATATAAACAAAGGTAACATACCGGCGCCTTGGGACGTGCGTTGTTCTGTATTTTAGTATTTTGTCGCTTCCATACGTGAGCTGAATCAATCGCGACCTGGTGATTTACAATGGATGTTAAATGGCGAAGTTCAGAGCTGAAACATGATTGGACTGGAAGTGGGCTCTCAGTGTTCACACGGTGACAAGCTGATATGAGAGCCACGTGCAGCTTGAAGTATTGCTACACAGTTTTACGATCCTGCAACTATGTTGTACTTTCATGTGTCTGTACATCTTGCATTACTAGTTTCAAGACGTAAGCTGCAGTAAATAACGTAAAGCTTCTGTCTTGGGATACCTAATTCAAAAGCGCAAGTTTATTGCTGATTAAATTTAATGTCAGTTGTTTGAACGCGTACGTATGTAGGTACTTGGCAATGTGCTCCAAGCGCACTCGATTCCAGAAAATTTAATTTATAAAATGCGTGCAAGCTGAAACGGTAAATTTGATTTTATGTTCTGTTTTAAATTTAAACAATACAGTTTACGGCACAAACATGTTTGAAAGTAATATATGTATTTCATTGCTGTTGAACTTTCGTCCTTCATGTTCTAGATGGGTAAACATAAATTGGATTGTGGGTAACACGAGTTATATTTTGCTGTCTGTGAATCCTGCCAGACCCCAATAAATATGTTGCGTAGGTACAGACTGAAATTCTGAAAGTTTGTTCATAAAATACACATGAGATTTATTTAATGTGTACAGACCGTTAAACAGTAAGTTAGTTAGAAGTTAAAAAAACTGGAGAAAAACAATAAACCCAGCAACCAACACCATGATAGGTATCTAAGACAAACTTTGAATAATAAACGTTGTTATATCAGAGTACTTACACTCTGGTAAGAGGATTCTTACAGAAGAAAAGGAATTTGAGAAACAATCACATAGGGTTTCTACCTTGGAGTATTAACGCGTAATAAATGATAAAATAAGCGTGGCAAATTGGCGATACTCCATGCTATTTATTGCAGCGAGCCGCACGGGATATTTCGTCTTGTTCACGATTCCAAGGGAGGCTGCTACCTACTGAATAAAGGTGTAACATATCTTCGGCCTCCGCGCGTATTGTTCCATGCAAGCTTAATGTTCACGCCATAAGCTTTGTTTACGTTTACTGTTGGAATATCATTTGTTTTTCTTATTTTATGTTTTTTATTTTGAGTTCATTGCGTGGTTAATTATTCCAAAGTAATTTCGGGTGCGAATATAACTGACCATTTTTATGCATCGTAACTAAAAACGATAAAGGTTCTTAACTTAGTTTGGCACGCTTAGAAAACAAACGCTGAGTATAAAATGAATCAAGAAAATAGAAGTCCATCTCAGTCATACAACAGTACCTTTTAGAATTGTTCTTTCCTACGCAATGAGACTGTTTCGGATATTCTAGTTAAAATGTAGATGCCGAGTTCAAGTCATAACTTGTTGAAAATTTACAGTCCTAGTTCAATCTGAGTTACACCCCGCCGGTCCTATAATAAATTTCCTTTCATGTCCTGTCGCTGTAGTACACAATAATAATTTAAATGGAAAGTTTTTTATTTATTTCGTAGTTTCACAATCATGGTACATAATTTTATTAGTCTAACGTACCATTTATCGAACAGCGCTATTCACTATCGTCAAAACATGATTGAAAGCTTGCCTTTATGTAAATGGCTCTATAATCAATCAATTTATATTCAGTCTGGGTGTCATAATTTGGCCTTATGAACGAGGTTCGTCGTTTATGCGGGTGCTAAATAAAATCTGGCTTAAGCAGCGTTTACACGATAACATTTTTACTCTGAAATCCTGCTCTGGGAAGACTGAGAGGGATTTAATATGATTTTCATGTTATGCAGATCAAATGACTAAGGAAACAGATTTAGAAACGCTTTAGACGACAGGCTAAAATCCTGACACTATTGTATAATAAGTGAAAGGGGTATCCCTTTCACTTGTTTTTAAATGTACATTATGCCAAAACTGGCTACGAAGCGTGAAATAGTTTTATCTATGTCACGTTTTGTGCCTACCACATTTGAGACCAGACGTGATTGTACTTATACAAATCAAACGCTTTATTCGCAATCTGCCTTTGATTATCCTCTGTCCTTTTACAGTACTTTAAAATGGTCGTGGGAGGCACGTTAGCCATAAAATAAACGAACCGATTCCAGCCTCCGAGGGAACAAAAAATATCAACTTTTAAACGAGTCCTATATCAAACCTCTTTGTAGGCGGCAGTGCGTCACGGTTTAATTGTTCGCTTCAAGTTTTATTGCTGAAATTTCATGTACGTTTGATGCGGTCTGACGCAGTCTGTGGGCCGACTGAAGGCCTTGGCCTTGCCTTGAGCTTCGTTTTTCCCGATCAATTGAATGGTCCTGCATTAATCGGTATAAATAGATGACACCAGTATCTAAAATCAATGATATTAATGTACTATTTTTATTATAGCCACAATGTTAAATGCTAAAAAGTTAAATCCTAAAAGCTACAATGGTTACATCTTTATTATTTTCCGCTCGCATTTATCTAGCTTATGCCTGTCCAAACACAATATTGTTTTAGTTACAAATACGCAATTTAAAAATTAATAATTCGAAACGTAAATTCGTTCCATCTGTCAATGCATTGTCTCAAGCCAGCCCAGAACCAATCAGGTGCGAGCTCGGATCGCGACGCATGCGCGTCCGTAGGCGTTGGGTCGATACCGCACGTGACGTCACACCCGCTGACCAATGGCGCCGAACCGTCGCACGTCAATCGATGTGAGCGTTTCCGTCGCCAGGTTTGTTTGTACTTGGGAACAAACGCCATTGTTGTCCTATTAATACCACCGTTTTCATGGTCACAATTTTTTTTTTTAATTTTCTTTCTACTAAACTCCAGCCAGTATGATTTGCTTAAAAGTATGCTGAATGCTGAAAATATTAATTGTAAACATTGCAGAACTTGGTCGTTATTTCAAATTCTTCCACGTCACTGTCTAAATTGCCTTAAGTAAACGCGAGGTTATATTATTATAATGTCAGGATTTTCTTTGCTCTTATGAGCATATGAGAAATGTGTTAGGAATATGTTCGTCCTTGGCTTAGCCTAACAGCTGACGCGGCTTTGTTATTATGCTCTTTACGCTACTTGACATTTGATATTTAAAATCTAAATAGGACTAAATTATGTTTCGCTACTGAATGAGTGGGTTACAGAAGTGGGATTAGGGAATGTTTAGTTAAGTTATACCTTTTTTATTTCTGCGGTGAAGGAGAAAAGGAGGTATAAAGTTTGTCCTTCCAGCGACACTCGTATGCCTTACCTACTTCTCAGAGGCATGCTGTGAGCGAGTCTAGAATCTGAAGCAGAACTTTATCTCAACACGATCCTAGAGAAACTCTTACGTAGTTCAGAATGTATTTTTATCTCATGAATTGTAATGTGTTGTATAATAGTGAACCCCGCCGAAGGGTTCTGTCAGATGGTATCAGATCGTCGCACTACATGTAAAAGCCTTTACAAGCTTTTAGCAACAAAAACATCTATATTGTTAGTGGAGTGGTAATGGTAAAAACGAACGGTTAAAAAGAAACTTAAATTTTCTCGCAAACTCTTGTCTAGTTGTAATAGCATCTTTAAATACTTGATGGTCTTGATGTAAAACTCCGTTTTGTTTATTATTATCTACTTACATAGTTATTATTCTTCTTCATTATAATATGTTTAGGGTGCCTGGAGGAGATCGATCGGATTCGAAAGATTGTTTTTGTGATTTAATAATATCACTAAATTCAGGGTTTTCTATTTATACATACATATACATACATATCCTCACTCCTGTATTCACAAGAGGGGTAGGCAGAGCACACAAATTCAAAAATCCAGTGCTACGTTTAGCGATTTCAGGGTAACCAGATGGTTAAACGTGATATTACAGTGACAGAGGTTGCTAGCCCATCGCCCACAATACACTAACCCTTTCTCAGAGTCGACTCTTACGACACCCACGGGAAGAAAGGGGGAGGTGCTATTCTAATCCGGCACCACATGGAAAATTTTCTATTTATAAATTTTCAATAATCATTTACTTATGTTGAATTTTGGTTGAGAAGTTGAAGGTAATTTCTGCATTTGAGTAGCGCTGTTTTACTGAGAAATTTGAGATAATTTTGGTATCTGTTGCTACTTTGTGAAACATTTAACGTTTAGTAATAAATTGTTATGATCTGTTATTTACGGGACAAATTTTATCGTCCTTTCGGGAATTTATAAGGAAAACTGGTAGGAGCCGGGCTCGCAATTAAGCGAACCTTCCCTGAATTCTTTACGTTAACTTACTTGGATGACATTATAATTAAAATTAAAAAAGGTAAACCTAAAGTAAACATCAAAGGACTTAGTAATTTAGTTTATTTTTTAAAATATGTTACTTTACTAACCACCACAGACATGAGTAGGCACTTATATGGATCAAACTTATCCTTACTATCCTTACTAGTCCTTACTAATATTATAAGTCAGAAAGTGAGTTTGTTTGTTTGTTTGTTTGTTTGTTTGTTTGTTTGTTCCGCTTTCACGCCGTAACTACTGAACCGATTGCTTTGAAATTTTGCAGACGTAAAGATAGTAGTCCGGATTAAATAATAGGCTACTTTTTATCCCGGAAAAACTGATGTTCTCGAGGGAAAACAAAAATATAGTTTGCCTGATAGATCGATATCGATCGATGATATATCGATATCAATCGATGACCGATCGATAGATGATAGATCGAAGGCGCTGTGTTTTCTTATAGTTGTGCTTTATACAGCAATATAACCGAATTCCACGCGGGCGAAGCCGCGGGCGGAAAGCTAGTAAGATATAAAAAAAACGGTTTGTAACTGGTATTTTATTTTGATGCTACATCTTTATTTTATACCATGTAATTGCAAAAGTATTCATGATTAACTGTCTATAAAGGTACTAACTACACATATAAAACGTTTTTGTATACTGTACTCAAGGGGTATATTCGGTGTAGTTACAAACATAAATATTGTTTAATTCTTATTAGTACCTATCCCTAAAGCCCACTCACGACTACGTTTACTTGCGAGCTATTTTTATCACCAACTTAATGTGTTTGCGAAGTCAGATGAAAGCTAAAGTATTGCCATGTACTTTCCTATTACCAGTGGTGTTATTCTCAAACTTACTAAACTTGTCGAGCTCAGCGTCGAGCTGTCAAATTTTCCAAATAATATGACAGCTAATTTTGACATCTCGACGTGTTCAGTTTGTTATGCTAGAGAATGACGCCATAGCTCGCTAAAATAATATAGAGCCCCTATTAACCCTATGTCTTGTTTCTAAGATATATTTAAATGTATGAAGATCTACTATTTTGTACATACATACATATTCTCACGCCTGTATTCCCAAGAGGGGTAGGCAGAGCACATGAATTCAAAAATCCAGTGCCGCGTTTAGCAATTTCAGGGTTGTCAGATGATTAAGTAAACGTGATATTGCAGTGACAGGTTGCTAGCCCATCGCCCACAACACACTAACCCTTTCCCAGAGTCGACTCTTACGACACCCACGGGAAGAAATGGGGAGGTGCTATTCTAACCCGGCACCACACCACTATTTTGTGATGATCCTTATTATATCGGTATACATATTTACCTAATTAATACGTATAAGTTTATATAAAAAAAATCAGGAGAGACCAGCACCTTAATCTCCTTTTTGTTTTCTCGCGAAACCACAAAAATGAACTTCCAATTAAAATCGGAGATGCCTTTGAAAATATTTTTATGAAGTACTTAATTAAGTTAGTGAACGAGCAATTTGGAGGTCTTTGGTTTGGCCGGTGTCCCTCAAGGCAAGGTATCGACCTTCGTCCCCGGGATAAACGACCTGTCAGGGCTGTCAGACGTCAGTGAAGTTAGTCGGATCGCGGTCACATTTCTGATCTGGCCATCAGTCTGTTTTAAAAAAAGATTGAGTCTTGTTCTTGTGGATGCCACAAAATACTACTTAATATGGTTGCGAATTGTCAGAGCGTTACCAATCAGCGTGATAATGATAAGATTAGTTATGTAATTGTTGAATAAGACCCGTGTGTCGTGTGTGATAAATGCCGAAAAATAGGTAAGTGCCAGCTCCGTACAAATACAGTATTGGTTTTTCAACAGTGTTTTTCGTATCCTTCACTCAGTGCCGTAACTAGGGCGGTGCCAGCGGTGCCCAGGCACAGGGCGCAGACCCTGGAGGGGCGCAGAAATGACCAGACCAGTATCTTCAAGGGCGCAATTTTTGAAGCTCGCACCGGGCGCATAAAAGGCTAGTTACGGCACTGCCTTCACTTACTGAAAAAGCTGCCTTTTTCATTCTTAAAAAGTATGCATTCAACAAAAGGTTTCATATTTCACGGTATCATTCAAAATAATGATATTTAAGCGACCGCAACAGCGTGCTTACAGCAATATTTTCAGGGCATTTCACGGATAAGCAACATCCTAGTTACATAAACGAAATGGCACATTTCCATAATAAATTAGTACCTACAATTGTGGGGGGATTAGTATAATCCACTCGCGCTTAATTCTCTTCATTTGTGCGGGTACAGTCGGTGAATTAATTCTTGTCAGGTGTGGTCGGGAACACGGTGACAGCGCCTGTCAGGGGGTATTTGGGATGTTTAGAAGTGTGACAGTTACTATTACGACTGTTTCGTAACTTGACTAGAAATTGATGATGTTTAATATTTATACGTTGGAAACATGTGGAGACATAAACTAAATAAATAACTGTCTATATTTATGCGTAATAAAATGTCTAGACATTCCAAAGATAATATGTATTTCCATTTATAGTATGTATAACCCTAAAAGAGAAAATACGAATGTATGAATTTATATTCGTTCATATCAACCCAAAGGTAACCCGAACGCTCAATTATTTCACGCCTAAATAAGCCTCTAAAATGGATTCGTTATAAAAACAGCAAAATGTAAAAACGGGTGATATTTTCTGAAGGTCTTAAAACAAAGAGCAAAAATCCCTGGGGATTGAAAAGCGAAAATCCTATTTTTATTCCGCGCAGTTACAGTTACATAAAAAAACATTGAAAATGGTCGTTACGGGCTTTGTACACCGAAGATTGATGAGGCTGCTGATCAGATTCTTAAAATACTGCATTAAAGGAATCCATTTCTGTATTAAAACAGTATGGCCACGTTTATGAGTTTGCTTGAAAACCTCTCGATGAACTCAAAAGTTACAAGTTTGGCGATATTTCCATAATGAAGCGAGTTCGCCTTTGAGCCGACCTCCGGACTGCGTGGGCAGGCTCTCGCCACTTCATATAAATAGCTATAGACATGTAATCGACTTAATGCCTATAGTTAAGATATCGAATATAAGGCTTTCCTTCCCTATTAGATAAAATCTGACCCCTTTACTAACCCCTTTTTATACGCAGACTATTTTGTGGAAGCTTAATTGGGTCATTCCTATCGAGCGAGTCAACCTCCACTCCTCGTTACATAATAATTGTCGAAAATTACTGGAGTATATCGATACTAATATCGACTCGATGCTTAACAAATGATGCTATCGTCCGTTATTTGTCCTATTGTTATGCGGGTAGCCCGTATCCAATGGCTTAAAGTTCGAGCTGCTTGTAACATAAAGCGCAGCAGTTTGCTTGAATCTGCAAGTCAAATGCCGAGTATCTTCTTGTAAAAGGCAACTTGCTAGCTCGGGTGGCGGTAACTCTAGACAGTCTCAAGCGCGATATCAAATTGACGCCGGCGCTGGGGAAAGTATCTCAAAGCTTTTGCTTTTTGCTTCAGCTACAAGTATCTCTCTGCAACGTTACAAGCTCGTCGCCTGTGCGAAATAAATCAGTACAGAAATGCGTCATAGTTTCGTAGTAGTAAGTACTTGGTGTTGGTCGTCCAACTCGTGCAGTTGCGTTTGACGTTGATATATTCATACTGAAAGCTGTAGCGATGACTCCGATTTAACAGAAGTCATGCCGCACTGACGACGGATTGATGATTTACATAGTTAAGATTTTGATACACCTATTCAGGTATTCACTTAAGATGATCGGCAGGCTACAAGTGGTAACATCAACCAGCAGTATAAAACCAGTGTTTCAAAATAGTGATATCAGCTTACAAATATGTGTCATTACATTTACGTCAGTTAAACCTAAATAAAATGTAGGACAACTAACTTGTAGTAAGGTACCTATAGATTATCAAACATCCTGCGTGGGGGCTTGTGACGTTACTCTCAGCTAGAAGAAATACCATATAGCGACGCCTCTCGAACTTCTAAGCATAGTAGGTATTCTCCTTTTTTGTTTGTCAAACAAAACAGTAAATACGTATGCGTTATTATTTAGTAATCTAACTGAAGCAATAAACAGTTTGTTAATCGTCATGCCTATTGGTCGCATGACAAAAATGTACCGTTATAGTAAATGATTGTCAAGTTCACTTTTTGCCTTATTTCCCGCACGTTTTCCTTCCAGTTTAGCTATACTTATAGTAGTAGGTACCTAAAGTGGTAGGTGTTGAAGTGATGTGAGTGTAGCGCCAGTGGGCTCGACAGAATGATGAATGGCTCGGACCCGTTTGCGGAGTTGTCGCGGCTTAGCGATATTATTTCATTTCATCTCGTGTAGGAAGCTGACTGAAACCTAGATTACAGATAAGAGCTTAAAGGCCTAGGCGATCTGAAATAGGCTAACCGAAGAAAAACTAACGCAATTTATTTCAGATGGTATATCTTTTCGTCGAGTTTTTGTGAAAAGGTTTGAAAATTGGGGTTGGGTTCGTAAGGACTAGATTGCATAACGACTCTATAAGTAAAACGTCTTAGTTGCAGAAGGTCTTGGTAGCTAAATGTCTAATTGTACAAACGTCTTAATAATAGAATGCCCGGGTTTAAGTATGGACTTAGTTCTATTACGTCTTGTTTGAATAACGCCCTAATATCAAAATGTTGCAATAGCAAAACGACTAGGTAGGCATATCGTCAAACTTTAATAACGTCTAAGTGGCATAACGACTAGATGGTTGAATGACAAGAAAAACTTGTGAGTTTCAAGCCGTTTTGTGATAAAATAAATATTTAATATTCAACTGATTTAATACTAAAATAAAAACGACATCAGGTGCAAAGCCTAGTATGTAGTTTCATATGGAACTATTGGGGTTATTTATTTGACATTTACATATGTACCGACTGTTACATAAACATAATATATGGAACTGGAATTATGGAACTTCTGGGATATCAGCGTTTCTGCCGGCGACTTTGTCCGAGACCTAGACAACTAGTCGTCTCTACAGAGACTAAAATCATCTTATATTACCAAGCCGGTATGAAATCTTGACGTTTTGCTACCAAGACCATATGCTATCCAGACATTTTTCCTTATGCGTCGTTTTACAATCAAGACTTATTAATAACTTGGACGTAAACTCTATTAGTCGTTTTGCAACTTCGGACGTTATGCTATAGTTGTCGATCTAACAACTAAGACATTCTACTCACTAGGGCGTTCTGCAAAAAAGACGTTGTGCTTAACAAGACCTTATGCAACTAAGACGTTTTGCTTATAGAGTCGTTATGCAATCTAGTCCTTACGAACCCAACCCGAAAATTGCAACGGAAATTATAATAGTTATGTTTTGTTAGGTCTTGTCTAGCTTGGATTACTCGCAATATAAGCTCTGTAAATTCATTTTACCTTTGAAAAAACGTTAACTTAACACATATTACCAGTTTCCAAATGTTATTTCACTGCCAAAATAAATGTTGACTTTTCTTTAGCCCGCGTGGCGTTGAAGAAAAAGAAAAATATTCTGAAAGGAGGGCAAGTCGACTTAGATTAAGAGTAATGCGTCTGACACATTATGAGCCTCGAATCTGGGACGCATAAAACCTTGCTCCGTGTCGTTCTGTGCGTATATTGGCCGTATTAACCCTAAGTAAAAAGTTAACCAGAAAGGTTCCAACTACTTTGAGATAAACTTTTAAAATCCTACGTCATCTTCCGCAACATGCTTGCGTCACAACGTAGCTCGCGTCTACGGAACACGTAGGCCGCTACGATTACGCGTAGCGCCGTCTACGCCTGATTTCCTGCATTTGCATTCAATGTAACCTACTCAATTTCGTCTCTGTTATCGGTTTATTTCGGTGTACATTTACATGTAATCGTATGGGTGTATAGGCTTATGGAAATGACGTGAATCATGAACGGAGTGCCGTTGGCACTCTGACCTTTGGCCCACGCTTTTCCACGTCTACGTCTATGTATTGACGCTTATTGAGTGCGGGCAACGACGGCGCTGTAGACCGTAGAGAAAGCTTGATTCTTAATTAAGTGAAACTAATTAATAACAGCTACAGAAAGCTAACCATTGATGACATTGCTTGCTTGCCGACGTGTAAATTAATATAGAAACGAAACATGATGTCATGGAGTGACGCGGAAATGTTAAAGCCCTTCTTTGGTATTAAAGGGCTTTAGCCTCGCGCCGTGATATTGCAATCTCTGATGACTCGCTGAAACGCTAAATTTTAACACTCCGTCCAATGACCCCGTGGCGCATATTTTACACAAAAAGAACGAACTCGTAAGCAACAGAAAAACGTGGCCGGCGAACTTTATTCAATTTCAATTCTATTTAATTACTTGCTCTCCCATTATCCGAGGCGTGGGTTTTAACGGTTGAAATTAAAAGAGAGGCTGAATTTAATGGTCTGCATCCCAACATTTTATTAAGCGCTTTTATACATATATTAGAGCAGCTTTCAAATTACGCGGTTTCGTTTTACACGCTCGCTTTCAACCCAGACTACTTCAATTCAAGCGATCTGAGTGGCATTATAATAAAAAGAAACGTTTTAGGATTTATTTCATTTGTTAAATTGCTTTTAGCGCGGTTTATTTCAATAGGCAACACGACTGAAGAAACTGTTTAGTCAGTCAACATTGTTAACAAATGTTCTACATGTGTTTTTTACTGTCAAGGCATAGGAACTGTATTTATTATAAATAAGACCTGTATATGTACTACCCATGTAAAGCATGAATAAATATGAATATGAATATGAATATGAACAACGGCCGGTACAACTACTGTCACATGAAGTATTATACCTTATAATTATCTGTGTGGTGTCGGGTCTAGAATAACAACCTCTTCATTTCTTCTGTGGATGTCGTATGAGGCGACTAAGGCAATAGGTTTACGTACATTTTTAACGGCAGGCTAGCAACCTTTCATTATTATGCCTCTTTCATCTATTTATTAATCTTAAAACTATGCTGAAAGTGGCACGGGACGTGAAATTGTCATGTTTTGTCTATGTATCGTTTGTGTTTTGCCGTTTTTGAGATTCCTCATACTTAGAACTGAAAATCAAAAACTTTTTAACAATCCCACACGTGCGGGGATCCACAGATACGACAGTATCTATGTATAGGTCATCATGTCATCAAAAATGATGTTGGGGACCAATATATTTTTTCTAAACTAAATAGTTTGCGCGACAGACTTCCAAAGTGGAAAATTATGTGTCATTCTATTTTCTCTAGAGTTAGAGTCTTACTTCTAAAATAAGAGAATAATTAATCTAAAAAAATATTTATGATGTACCGAAAATTTGTTTGAATTTGAACGAGATCTAGTAAGTTTTTTTTTTATTTGTCATGAATCGTAATCCGCAATTTACCTTTCATTTACTCACTCAATGGTTGGAACCCTTCGTGCGGGAGTCCGACTCGCACTTGGTCGGTTTTTACGATTATTTTTTGATCTTAGGCGGTTTGTATGATAGCTAAGTTCACTAACGAGTTAGTGAGAACACCGACAGAAGTGACGCCATGCGCTGCATAGGGAGGCGTGCATCGGTTGGCTGGCTGACTCATCAGTTACATTCAGCGATAAACGTCTCCGACAGAATCACCCGCCCGCCCTATTTTATTCTGACTATGAATCACATGAACATTATATTCAAATTTGATCACGATATTTGCCAAAATGTGGGGAGATAGTATTAGATTTTCCAAAAATTGCTATTGCAAATTTCAATTTAGTATCATAAAGCGAATGAGTTTGCGTATGGTCTACTCAGTGATTTCTAGATTTATACAGGGTGGCTGGAAATTGACCGTAAATATTTTAAACAGTGGCCGGGTAAAGGTGTCCGAAAACCTCTAATCCGCCCTAACCCTCGTCCGAAATTGCCTAAAGCATACATAAACTATCCGTAGAAGAAATGGAGGTGTTATTCTATGACACCACACAGGAGTAACCGAACAATCTGAACTTTCTGAAATATCAAAATGAGGTTATTTTGAACTCTGAAACCAATTTAGCTGGCGTGACCTTCGCATTGGTTGCTCCAAGGTTAAGTAAACCGAACTTGAAAGGTCCAAACACTCAGACGTTTCCCGATTTCCCTGAGATTGTTTCCTTGGCTATCGATGCGGTCTGACAAAGTAGGGTAATGTTTTTCTTACCCATCTTTGGTCGCCCTTGACTTGAATTCCAGTGCCTCAGGTGGACGATACTCGGGTTGGCAATTCAACTGCACCCTTCAAGACTAGCCAGGGGAGTGTAGGATTAAGGACTTCAAGGATTTGTGTACCCTATCTCAGAAATGTAGTTATGTGGATGACTTAATTTTTGAATTATTAATTTTAGTTTATGTAGGAAGCAGTATTTTAATCTCTAAATTAGTCTAGATCTTGTCCAAAAGTATGCAGAGCTATTACGGGTAGAGTTAGTGGTGTAGGTAAATGTTTACTTTAAATACAACCATACAGAAACATCAATTTGGTACATACATACCTACTTATCACGAAAAAAAGAATCGGGATTGATTAGGAAGGTTTTTAACCTGTGAAAACAATCTGAGTACAAAATTTTCTTTCAAGCAATGTATGGTTTAGTTTAATTTTAGCAATTTCAAATCTGAATTACTTGCTTGTGATAATATCACATGCATTGCATTTATATTGGTATGCAGATCCCCGAACGACGCTGGTACGCGAGCGGCATTTGAATTGCTTTTTGCCCTGTTGCATAATCCAGAAACCGCTTATAGCGTTGTTTAGTGGGCCGTCTGCTTGTCGTGTTCTGTAGAAACCCGTGTTTTATCAACTTGACCAAAATACCCTTGTTCCGTTAGTAAGAATTCAGTTTGTTAAATTACAGTTGTACCAGGAACACATGTTTATGCGCGGATTCAATGTTGGCTATACGTATTTGCGTATCCTGCCCTTAACCTATGTAATAAGCCTATCTAACTATTTGAAGGGGACTGCGACGAAATCTGTCACAAGTTATGGTAATGCGTCGTCCTTCGATACATGTTACTAAAATCGAAAGGCAACATCAGAAGTTCCTTTGACTTTGAGGACGCGCTTCAGGCGGCGAGCAAACAAGCTTGTCCAACACCCTTTGACGCAGTCATGTCAAATATTCAAATATTCATGAAAGTCTCAAGAAGTCTGCACCGAGTCAGGAGTTAAGGAAGATGGGTGGGCGGACGGTGAGCAACGTTTTGATTTCGCATTAGTGAAGCAAATTACATTTCAGTAGGGTCTTTAAGTTGAAAGCCTAGCCTGCGGCACAGCGGCATGTAATCGCTTATGAAAATTAACATTCACTAGGACAGACTGACAGGCCATGTTTAACTAAGAGGTCGTGAAGTTGTAGGCGTTATTGATTTCAAACTCAAAGTATTTCAAAACCGCTCGCATACTCGATTTAATAGTTACCACCAAACGTACATAAGTGTAACACAAACGAATTGAGAATATTATTTTTTTAGAAGTCTGCAAACACCGTTGAAATATTTCGACTTCTTACAAAAAGTGCGCTCTCTACGGTTACTTAGTGGTCTCGTGAGATCAACCTCTAACGTAACTTCCAACGTATTTCACGCAGCCTCCCCTGCGCTTAGTATGTCTGTTTGGACCATTTTGCAGCCTACAAAGCTGGAACAATTATCCCAAATGGGGTCCCCAGCGGCACTTGTTTCTAATTAAGCTGTAATTTGTACATTAAAAAGGACTTGTCGGCAATCATTGTTATTTGAGTCGACGTTGTTTGTCTTTATTATTATATTTTTTTGGAATGATTACGTCGTTGCTTTGACGGTATACTTCGTGATATTACGAAAGGAATGGCTTTTATGTAACTTCGAGATAAGAAACATGTTGTTCGCGTTTCTACTGTTGTTCTCTGACGAAAATAGGAAATAATAATGGACCAGTCCATTGAATATAAATAAAAATGTATTATTTTGATTGCGCAATCGAAAGGAACATAGTACATAATTTTCTTGCGTCTTATAGTGGAACAGCAGTTTAAAAAATAACGTTTTGTTTTTTAGCAGTAATCAGCTGGGTGGTGGGCTCCGAAAGATAAACTAAATCGAAGCAGTTTCTAGTTTCCACCGCACCGCGGGACAAAAACTTAGTTGCGAACAATCTGTTCGTTCTAATTAGGTTCGGTTTGCTCGGCTAGATGAAAGTGTAGGTATCCCTCAGGGGAGATAGTAAATCGTACACGACTACAATCAAAGTTTAGTATTGTCCCCATTATTAAAGCTGCAGGAGTTACTTTGTTGATAAACTTAAATAAACTCGAGAAAAGCAATGATAACTTTTAGATTTTTTATTATGCTCCAGGCACGTTTTGGTTGTAATTGTGATTGTCTGAACAAAATAACCTTGATACAAGGGAGTGTATGTTTAATTTTTTTACGCACGTTTCGAGAACGTGACCTGTTTTCTTCCGATTCTATCACAAATTTGAACGTCCGGTGGAACTGACTGAGTCTGCTTCCTTTGTCCCTTTCTTACTGATAAAATTAGAACAAGATGCAGTCAGTAACTAAGCGGGTAACTACCACTTGTGCTAGTCATGCTGAAAGTAGGTCACAGTCGACTCCACAAGGCAGATCTATAGAGTTTATTATAAAATTCCATTGTTTCTCCGCCATTCCTCTGGGATCGAGTTCTGCGCTTGCTCTGAGTTCAATTTCTTTGCAATATTTGCTGCTGGGGCCAAGAGTTGACATAAATGCGGAAAGTTTTTCTAGTGCTCGTCTATATGACATGTGGTAAAATGTCTCTCACAATATTTCCTTTTAAACAATCATGCTTCAGGACTATCGGTCATTTCGCTGTGTTTAGTGAGATTGTGACAGGTTCACTCTCGTCAGCTAAGCCGGCGGCTGCTCATGGATAAAAAATAGGTTTTGATGTTAACTTCTACCAGCTCTGAAGTAGACTCAGTAAAATGAGAGCCACGATGACTTTTCAGTGACCCAACAGCATGTGATAAAGTAACAATTAACTGGTGTAACAATTATTTGAAAATGCGCTAGGTACTTAATTTTCGACAACTTCCCCAACATAAAGCTGCTGCCGAGAAATCGTTTTTATTTGGTAAACCGCTTGTTATTCTACCGTTATTTATTATTCTGTACAAAGAACATTCACGCTCATAGGCGGATGATCATGATCACCGCAGTCGGCGTGTTCGCGGTCAAATATCGTAAAATTGAACCGAGGCCCGGCGGTACGTGCGTGCCGCGAACGTGTTAATAATAATTCACACAACCCACTAATGTTTGGCGGGCCTTTATGTGTTCGTGGCATAACGATAAACTAACAACATGAGCATAAACTTGTAAACAATTTCAATTTGTATGTTTCCTTGTAAGGGAAACTCCTTTCAATAGTAATGACACTCGGGAACAAAGCTACGTCCATTGACCCTTCGCTTTCCGCGATCTATTTCACTTAGTCTTCGGTTATCGTGGTTTGTGTTGTACCGACGTTTGTTATCAGACGAAAGTTGTTTGAGCGTTCCTTTTCAGAATGGAATCGAAAACGTTTGATTGTAAATATATACACAATATTGTTAACAACCAACCAAAGGTAACGTCATATGTAATTTGGACGCGAAACGTAGATGCTTATTGATGAGGTCAGTTTTATTATTTTATGTAAAAGCACCTTCTAGTCGTTTGTGATCGTACCTACCAAACTTATAAATTATAAATCCAGGTGATTAGAATTTGTGAGCTTAAAGGTTCAAGCTCTAGTCTAAAAAGCGTTTTAACTAATTAAAACTAAGATTAAACCTTAACGTCTCGCCTAGTACAACCATTAAAAACAAGCAAAGCAACGCTAAATTTGATCTTAACTGTTTGGGATTACTTATTTTCTAAGTACATTCAAAATTGATGTAGTGGGTAGGGGGTAGGGAGTCCGATCCTGCCCCCCTCCTTAAATAGGCCTTGCGTGATGCGAGAGGTTAGGTGATGTCAGACGAAGATTGAAAGCTGACGTTAACCTCATTCACGCCACGTCTTGACGTTTTGCTGTACCCCCATAATATTTTGTTTACATCCCCTCGTTCCAGGGTTTTGTGAATGAATATTGTTTTAAAATAAATTTTACGCGTAAATTGAGATTAAGTACCAATTTTGTGGGTGAAGCGTCTTGTCTACTTCGTTAGGTAATGACATGGAACAACGTAATTAAAGCCACAGCCGGCCCTTGTTTCGTTTACGCTGCTAAACTGTTTGCTATGGTGGAATACTTCAACTTTACTTAGCGAGTATTCTGTGACAATATTATTAACCTACGTCAGTCCGGGTCTAGACTGAGAGATTCGTGAATTCTATTTTGGTTTTCCCCTCCGCACACCTTATCTTGGTGATTCGCCGCACGTGGCTTTAATCAAGCCATAGAATTTTGTGGAAAGATCGTATAATTTTGTGTTGCGTCTTGCCTGACGTAGGTAATAACATCTGAGGGCCGACAACCAGATTAAACTTTTACACGAGTCACAAAAAATGTAGCAAAGAGTTACGAAATAGTTTCGTGGGCTCAATATCGTATCGCGTAAATAAATAAAGGGCCTCAGTTCGAGCGGTGACCCAAAACGTGTTCTACTCGGGGCTCTTTCATAAACTTATTTTATTGACACGTTATGTTGTAATGCGCACCCAAGTGGCAATATGCCTAACGCGCATGTAACAGCGCCCGTGTGTTCAAGCCGATTCGATGTGTTACTGCCTATTAATATCCAGCTCCCCAATATCTACTTATTCCCACTCCACTGCGTAAAAAGCTCTATCGAATTTCAAGTTTTCTCAATGACTCTTTTAGGGAACATTAAAGCGTCTGAGCTGTCATAAGATTGATGAGTATTGGTACTTTTTTACATTTAAGTATAGTTTATTTTTAAATCAGTTTCATCTCCAAAAAGTGGGTCTGGAGCCCCACAGGCATCGTCTGCGAGGCGTTCAGTTCGTTCAATCAATACGTGGCTTCTGCGTCATCGCCGAATTGCTTCGGACGGAACAAATGCGTAGTTCCACCAGTTCCTTGACCCATGTGGTAACGCTAATGATTCTTTAGACGACTGCCGTTGACTAGAAAGGTAGGGAAGTTATAACTTTACGTACTTTTTCTGTAAACATTGTTAGCGAAGTGTGCTCTACATAATTGAAAGCGCCGGTCAAGTTAGAGGCGAGGTTGTCAACATTCAAAGCGCCGAGCGGCCAGATTGATCAGCCCGCTGAAATCAAAGCGCACGTGCCTAGAATCAGCGTAACGAGTTCCATTCCAGTTGATTTCGATCGCTTCCAAATTTGCATTATATTATTCATAATAGCCTCTGGTATAGGACTCAAAATGTATTTGGAATGACAAACAATCCAACGGCAAACATCGAATAAATCAAATGTCTTAAAGATATTGTTCCAGAACATTGTTCACAAATTGTCTAGAGCTACTTTTGTTAATTACGTAAAACAGGAAACTTCTTGTATCATTCACCTATATTAAAAGAATTTATTGCATCTGTAACTTCCATGCAGCTTGGATGAATAAAAAATCTCGGATGAAACGAATTTATCGTTCCTTTTATGCCCATTAATTTTGTTAGGGAAGAATATAATCGAATTACGTCGTTTCATTTCTTTCATGTCAAGTATTTCACCTAAATGCGAGAATAAACAGCTTTCATCCCGAGAGGAATAGGATTAGGACAACTGCGTCATAGTCGAACGCTTTGGCTTTTCGGCCATCCCAGATACATGTAGAGATTACAATCTTTGTTATTAATTGAATAGTTATTGGAAGATTGGTCTTCGAAATGGTCGGGTTAGTGTGGATTTGTAAATGATATTTGCGGTAGTGGTTGCGCGTCGGTCGGATCGCGCAGCGGCGTTAGATCGAAGGCTCTGGTGCCGCGGGGGTGGGCCGCGCATGCGCCGCGCCGGCCGCGCGCCGTCCCCGCCGCCGGCCGCAGTCGCACCGCGCAGCCTTCGCGACGCGCCATGTCGGCCGACGCTGCGACTTGACCGGAGCACAGCTCAACCCTAACGGATTTAGTGTAAACTGCGACAAGAAGCGTCGCTACAGACCCCAACCGCACGGAAACTCTGGTAAGTCCTAGCGGCTCGCCACGTACCAGCAACACCACAGTGCAGTGCCCAAGGTTCGAAGGCTTATGTGCTTCCCCGGATCCGTGGAGTAGGGGGCGCTAGTGCGCGCGGTGAGTCATCTCTGCGACGACGAGTTTTCATGGCCGCCCCTTTCGGTCTCGTGAAGTTTGGTCGCTGGAAGACGTGAGACTGGTGCAGTGGATGTTACGTAAGTGCGTGAGCAGTGCAGCGGCCGTGGTGCCGACGCTTTCGACCGCCGGGGCGCACTCGAGCGTAGGCAGTTACCGCACGCGAGGATTGCTTTCAGGAAAACATTCACCATTCTATACGCGAATCTTGTGCTGGCAACTGTGGATTCCGTTCATTTGTTCTGTGCTGAGCCGCCATGAGGCTGGACGTTGAATTTGTGCGCGATATTTATGTAAGGCGAGAAAATTTTGTGGTTTATGATGTTGGATTGTGAAAGTGCTTTTTGAAATACGTTCGCAGAAAAAATTGTGATAGTGCAAAATTACTAAATTGTCCGTCTCGTCGTTTAACGTGGGTATTTTTTTCTTTTTTTACGATTTGTTTTTGTTTTTGAAATTAAACGCTTTTATTGCCGTTCTTTGAGATAAAAAATTGGGTGCAGTTTAGTTTGTTTTCCAACAAATCCAATTGAGTCAGCTGAGCGATGCGCACGCGCTTCCTGCGCGTCGATGCGTGTCGATCGTAACCAATTAATCTGGTACTTGACCCGGTGCTATTACAGTTAACGTTGAAATTGATATAGGTACTGAACATAACTGTTGTTCGTGAATGCATCTTGCACAGACCGCGGCCGCCGCTGAGATGAATCATTACGTTTTTTACCAAACATAACGGCACATGGCAGCCAACTGGCGACTGGCCTCTTTATTGTCATTAGATCACACCTAAGTATTCAGAGCTTTAATGACCATACTTGAAGTAGCAAGATAGTTGGGATTTAGTTGTTTTTCTCTTCTAACGAATTTTGCTATGAATAAGTTCTGAAAATATTATATTTATTTCAATTAACTTAACTCAACTATGTAATACTACTTCGAGTATACAAAAAAAGTCTGATTCTCTTCGGCATTGTTTATCAAAATAAGCTATCGCTGTCCAAAATGTAATAACACAAAGTGAAAGCCTACGTTTTGAGGTCTCCATGGAGCGACCAAAGTACAATTGTATACGTTATTACTACCGCTACTTCTAATGCCAAAAAACGACGTCAACTAAACTCGACCTAGCCGCAAATTACACACTGGGGAACGGTCTTGGCGAAACACTGTCATTACAAAACTTGAACAAATTGTTGCTTCTGATTTCATTGCTTAGAGAATCTCATTATTACATTGCGGTACAAGCCATGGTATTTGGCCATTACTTTTCGTAATGTCCGAAAGTATTTCGGTCTCACTATTGGCATGATAACCTACTATTAACGAAACTGGTGTTAAAACTTCGTTGCTATAAATTTACTTCAGTCTCATTACCACCTATTTACAACTACATCCTAACCCTAAGACACTAAATTTCTGAGTTGAATAGTGATTGTGTTCGTTTTTGATTTTTCGTTTTTATATAAACAAACGGTATCGACACTGGCATGACTATCTAGTACTTCTTTGAGTCGCCGTAATGCTATTATATTTTTTTGTCGTTTATTAGCCTCTGTTCTGCCTGAAAACAGTATTTCATTGAGAATTCACTGAAGAACTGTGTTAACATGTCTATTGTTTTTATTTCTAATTATGTCGCATCGGGAGCGTGACGACATGTTTCATTTATCACTAAATATGTTTATTTCGGCGACTTTAACCGCGATTTTATTAAAGCAAGTCTAAATAGTTGGCAACTCAAATAGACCCTCGACCATGGTACCAACATTTGGCAACGCTTCATTTCGCAAATGCTAACTCCGGCGGGACATAACAGCCGCGTAAAAGCAGTCTTGTGTTCCGTCTAACGCCGATGACGCAAACAAAGCATTAGCATTAATTCTTAAAGATCACTGTCTTTATAGCGAAGAAAATTGTCTTTGAAATCGCAATTGGAATGGAACCTCCCTCCGCCCACGCGGCGCCTCGTTAGTGAATGTCGCGATCCCGGCTCCTGAACAGGAATGTTCTTTAATAATTCCGCTTCGCTATTTTGGCTCAGGATGACTTCGGCCACAGTTTCATTTCGTCACCTTCTTAAGTCGTCCACAGTGCCATGTCGTCAGCCTACAA
>BHDV01005900.1:170185-206122 GCA_005406045.1 Adoxophyes honmai | reverse complement strand
GTTAAGTATTCTGGTTTTTTTTTTCGCTGTATGTCAACTGCATTTATCATTGAAGAACTCGCTTATATACCAAGTTAAAGGTTACTTGGTTAGGTTAAGAATTTTTTTTAACTGTCAATTTAAAATTCTTCAATCCTGGCAGGGTCGCCATGTAATGAGAGGAGCGATGTGGGAGCGTATAGAAAGAACAACTGTTGCGTTAAGACTCTCTTTATTACAATAAGTGGGTCCTATATATAGGTTGATAGTGGGAAGGTGTGTGTGTGGCGTAGCACACACTACAGTACCACTGATCGAATTTATACTCGAAAGTAATTAAATCTGAATACTCATTGAGAAAAACTTTACGAAGTATTTCGAAGTTTCACCAACTCCCTAGCTTAAATTTTTTAAAAGTAATTCGAACGGATGAAATCGTGTTTAATTGTCTTCGAAATTCTGACATTATGAGCCTTTTGCAACTTCCATGGTCATGCAAACTGGGGTCAAATTATATTAATTATTGCGGAAACTTCAGAACACATTACTTCACTCCATTTGATGGCAACGGCGTCAAGTCTCGTTGAAACGTGTCCCAGTGAAGTTTCATATTGCATTAAATTTTAATCCTGCCTCTGACATTATCTCGCGGCCATGATCCTCGTCAACAAGTTTGAAGCACTTGCCTCGGAGTTAGGTAAAATAATTCATCTAGTCGGGTGAGTTTACATTCAATATTTCAGATACACCTCACCTCTCTCCATCTGAGTCCGTTAAACATGGTTCTTCATCTAGTCAATATACGTCCCAATATGAGGGCTTGGGCGATAGTTCGCACGCCGGCATAAGCCCGATCGAGAACTTAACACTCAACATTGAATTGCTACGTAATGCAGGTTTCTTCATAGGGTTCATTTAAGTTTAATACCTAACTAGGATATACCTAAAGGTAAACGGTTCTATAGCTTTGGTTCCCTAGTTCTGTCCAATTAAGTTTATTAACACCGAGCTCTGATCCACGAAGTGAAGGTTTATTCATTAGTTGTACGATACGAATATAAGCGAGTTTAACGAGCTCGCCCTCATTATTTCGATACGGCATGGCGCCTATGGAGTGGATACAGTTTTGAAAGCTTTGTTTATTTACTTTAGCATTGTGATCGTATTGTTGTTGTTGCTTGCCAAATTGGAAATTACGGAACTAGTTAGTCTGGAGTGTTTTATTATCGTTCCACTTTCGTTATTGCGTTGTTTTTTAAAGCTTTTTGTCTCTGCATCGGCAGGTGTGTCATGTAGCCGTTACATGCACACGCAGACACCTACATACACGCTTGTATTCCCAATGTGTATTTTTTAATATGATATTATCAATACTACCCGTACTTTCCGTAGATTTCTAGTTTGGTGTGAACTCTACAAATATTTGTCGGACGGCTACTATATATTATGTTGAATTTCTGTTACGTTATTGTCAAGTTGTTCAAATCAAAGTCGCGTATTTTGGAATTTAACCCTTAAATTGGCAAGAATTAAAAAAGTCGTGAATTCGAGCCTCTTGCAGGGAAACGAAGTCAAAAATTTTAGTTACAAAAAAATAAAAAAAAGGAACATTTGACAATGTACATCACAGTGTACACTGCCAATTTAAGGGTTAACAAATGAAATTGATAAACCGTATGTGCCAGCGGACAATTTCATATCACATTTTATGTCCAAGTTCATTGCCACATTGCGGGACGGCGTAAGAGCCTGAGCCGTAAAAAGGTATGGTGGCGTCATTAAGTGCGTCACGATGTAAAGTACAGCCCGAAAACCATGAATATGCATTAGCTGGACATTACGAGGGGTATCTGGAACCCACGCGCGAAACTTGTATGCCCAATCTTTATCGCCGTCCACTCTTTAAGTTATAGCGGTTGGCTATTTCGTTTTAATGTAGGCATTTTAGTAAATCACGCAGCGGAATACAGGAAGATCTAAACCTTTACTGTGGGTACTATTGAAGAAATTGATTCCTGACCCACCAGATATATCAGTAGTGCTATTTATAGGTAAAATCGAACAGATTGATTCCTGGCTCACCAGATAACGTAGTCGAAATGCTCGTAGATATAAGAATAAGTTTCTTTGTCAAGCAAAGCAGTGTCACTATGGCGTTTACTGTAAATATGTAGGTTCTATGCTGGGTCAATAATGAATTGGTTCGATGAATTCTCGTTTAACGGCCGGCCAAAATTATCCAATCTAGCGACGGTTTGACTTTTAGACACATTTTGTGTAGACGTAACGCTATTTTATTGTATCTAGAAGGCTAATACGCAGATTAAACACCCAGTACAACACCGAATTACTTTCTGTAAACATAATAAGGGTACGTTCGCAGACCATTGTACCTGTAAATAGCGACCTTTGCGCTCTTAAGCCACCGCAACGCGCTCCAATGGTCCATAAATTCCATTATGCCCAATAAACCTTGTCCATGGGGCTGCCGACGATTCTCGTAAATCCCCTATGGCCCCCCGCGGCAGTGAGTAATTCTAATGCTTAAATTCACTTACGTAAATCTGATTTGAAAGCGTCTGTTTGTTGTTGAGTTTTATTGTTTGTAGGGTATTCCTTAATTAATCATGTAACATAGCTATCACTGAACAGCTTCTATCTTCAACATTATGACTTTGAGGTCTTGTGTTCTTTTATTAACATTGTTACTAGAAGTATTTTAAGTGTGGCCTCTCCTGATTTGTCTTTGTGACGTTGAGTAGCCTCTTACGTAACTGTTCATGTCGGTTCCTCGCCTGACCTTGCTGGGTTTGAGTCAGCGTTTTCCCGCTTGCTGCCATTTTGTCCAAAGAATTACGCTATTCGAGGAATCCCTATTCATTCGAATGCAAATTGCCTAATCATATTGGCATTTTATGCAAATTTTTCTTTGCGTTAAGTAAGTTATGCCTTCTGAGGAGATATCTTGAGCCTAAATTACTGTCGTGTTCCCGGATTTTTCCATTTTGATTTATTACAGTGTAGTGGTTATGTTGTCCTATATCGTTGTCATTCTAAAAATGGTATAATACATTGTAAAATCATTTACTACAGCAAATACAAATAATTCATGGGTATCTAATCTATCCCCATGTCTCCTCACATATGTCACTAAAAACGTATTTTCAACGAGTCCTACGGGCGTGCAGCGTTTAAATATGAACTTGTATGCATGGGATCTTTGATTGAGATATTTTATCACACTGGTACGGAACCCTTCGTACATGAGTACAACTTGCATGCACTTGGCCGGTTTTTATATCATAAGGTCAAACGAAGAGCACGCACACGCGAGTCGGCGGGTTTACGACAGTTTTTTGTATGTGCATGTTTATTACTTGGAAAAGCAGTCACCGCGCTCTATGAAAACGTAGAAATCGCATTTTTATGGCAATTAGGCTAAGAACTAACAGTTGGATGGAAGGTTGCAGTCAAATATAACTTTTTAAAGAAGACACCCCGCCTCAAAGAATCCAGTCTTTTGGCCAAACACTGGCAATCCAGTTAGAAATAAGATTGCCTTTCAAATTCACTCTGGCTTTATTTAGTTTTTGTTCTGTTATTTCTGTCCAAATTGTGTGGGATTTGCGCTACTTTCCAACCCCTTTTGTGGGTGGAAGGCTCATTCCGGTCCGAGGAGCGGGATAAATGGCATAACCTGCCGAAACTGGCAGATGTAGGTCAAGAGTCTTTTATAACGGTCCTGAATCTAGACGTTACCGGTTTAAAAATGAAATTGCTTTTCTACGTGTTTGAGTTAAAAGTACTCACTTGATTTCGCTACTTTACTTCTCTTGAACAAGATACTGTATTTTCCGAAGAGCGATTAACGTCCGTCGCATATCTTACCAAATGTTTTTCACGACCATGGTTATTTTCCTAAGTTTATTTTCCATAGTAGCATTTCTCAATTTAAATCAACACCGAAACATGGGTTATGATTATGATTAGTTTTTATCGGTTCGAAGAGCCAAAATAACGCAGAAGTAGGAGTTCTGCTAGCCTCCATCGACACTGAATCCGTGTCAATTATACTAGAGGGGAAGCTACTGTGAAATAAGCCTCAGTGAAAAACCACTGTGGGAAACAGTACCAGTTGATAAAATATGCGACTGGTAATAATTGGCAATATGATTATTGATTATATGTTTCAACCGCTTCGCTTATCTGGTCACATTTTATACGAAAAGGCTGCAGATTCTGTATCCATTTTGGACTATTTCTTAGAGTTTCTATATTTCTAATAGGTGACTAAGCAAGTGCAGAGATATTGGAATATTAAAACACCTTTACAGAAAAGTTAAATAAACGACATTTTTGACGACCGAATAATCGCCTATCAACAAATCAAATATCTGTTATGTAGTTTTTGATTTTATAACTTAATGAATACAAAAGTGATTTTGTTTAATTTTAATAGCACAACAAGGCCAAGCAGCAAATGAAAAACAGTTCCGTATCAAACAAACCTTTACCGATCGATACACGATTAAGCTCTATGCATTGACAGTAAACATCAATCTGTATACATTGACTGGCAAACATCAATGTTCTTGAACGCCCCTGCCCGGTGTAAAGCCGGGGTCGTAACAAATGTTCCCCGGGAAATTTTCCGCCCCATTCCGCACAATTACCGGTTGCCCTCTTCGTTAAATCACTCTTGTACTTTGACCTCTTTAAACGTCATTGTCTGAATTTTCGCGCTATTGTTGTCAAATGTCATTCATTAGGGAGTAATTAAGAGTTTTCTTATTTTATAATTTTAGTCATTTTTTTTTGGAAATCATTGTGAATTCATTCTTTTGTTTCTGAGTTGTGTTGAATCTGTTGTATTGTTGTTGGATGGAGGAACAATACATAACGTTAAAAGTCAACTAAATAGGCTCGGAAGGTAAGAAGTAGTAGCTGATGAAGATTGAACAGTAAAGGAAGTGTGTAAACAAGCACATCAATTGACTGAATATTACAAATATTTCTTAATCGGTATTTTAATGTTTGATTTTACGTGCGCCAAATGAATTAAGCAACACTAAATCGTTTAGCCGTATCTGAATAAGCTTCAATATGAGCTTTTTCCTCAATACAACGTGGTAGAGATGTTGTGTAGAGGCTTCGTAAACTTCCTGGGCCGGTTTGTCTCACCGGAACCGGCGTACGGGACCACTTCCGGCTCCGACAAGATGGCCGCCCTATTGTGTTACGACTGTAGTAACAGCTGCCGGGAAGGTGATTCTATACGCAAATAAAGGGAGATAAACTCAAAAATATACCAACTCTATTTTCCCTCGGTTTACCTTTACTTTTTACGATATTGTTATGTTTCTGTACTTTCTGAGGGGTAACGTCACCACGTTAGTTAGCCCCGGTTAGCTATAATTTTGGAGTCTTTAGTAAGTACCTATCTAAAAGCCTAAGAATTTATTACAAAGCAATTTAGTAGAAATGCTTTTTTAAATGAGTAAATAATGCAAGTTTGACAGGAAAAATGTGAAATGCGAACTAGTGAAGAAAATGTGAAATGTATTCGTGAACTTACGACCTCGTGGATCACATCACGGACAACACTGGTGGTAGACCATAAAAGTTCCTTCCTTGATGCAGGCTGCATAAACTTTAAAATTGCTTTGCTCTCGCCGCGCTCTCGGCGGTCGTAAACGGTTTTATTTAGCAATAACTCTCTTAATAGTACAAGTTTAGGTGCAAAGTCAATCGTGAAAATGCAGCGGGATGCAGCGGTGACTCATTGGGGGTGGAGACGGAAGGGTGCAGGCTGGATTACTAATACATTTCCTTTTTATTAGCTGTTGGATGAATCAGAATGTTTCAGTGTGGCTTTTTCAGGGGATTCGTTTCTTAGAAAATTACAAATTTTCTATGATAATCCGTTTTTATAACGAAATGGAAATGCATTACGTATACTCCCGGGTTTGGGGAAGTCCGGGAATCAAAGCTGAAACTACAAGAAAGCGACAAATTCAAAAAAACTTTCATATTGTATTACCGACCATAGTAGGTATAGGAACCAACGATTGTGATACGTACTTTCTTCATTTCGGTTTAACACTTTTAATTAGCATGCCTATTTTATATTCAGCAGTCAGCAAGCCGTCCCAGAATAACTTCTTTATCTAACGATCAAATTAATGGTCTTTGAATACTGTTTTAACTCAAAGAATAGCTGAGTTTATCTTTCATTACACAGCCTCGTAACTACCAAAACTCATTGCCTTAACAATGTGTCTAAATAGGTATGTGAAGACGTATACAAATTATGTGATTTGTCTAAGATTCTCCTTTGAAATTTAAAGAGTTTCATCGTCTATTACAAAACAGACTTCATTTCAACATACCTACAGTCTACCTTCCGAAAACATCTTGTTTGGATTTACTTAAAATTAGTTTCATTGATCGACCACACACATACATTTCCTAACCCTCCAACAACCCTTTCATTCGACAAAGACTGGTAACCAGTTCTCGGTTACCTCATTAGTTGTTGAATTGTGAAGTGGCCGCGACTCGGCGGCGTCGCCGGCGGTCGATACGTCGCGACGGTGTGGCTGCGAGCAGTCGCAGGTTTTATGTGGGTCCTAGGCACTGAAACTGTAGTGCGACATGAGCAAACTGGTTTTTGTAGTGGCTGAATTGTTTTTTTAGGGAGTCCCTAAATATACCTAATAATGTGAAATGTGCTCGTAGAGCACTGTACTAGAGCGTTGGTTAGGACAAATTGATAAGTTCAAAGAACACACAAAGCTAAATAAATTCAGGTGGAAAGAAACTGGTTGTACCTGCCATATTTTTATGTGTAAAATGACGTATCTAAATCTGAAGACATTATATTTCTGTTTAGTTATCTACTTAAAGTTGACATGGAAACTATGAATTTATGGCTTCCTGGCACTTCCAGTTAGATATAGTGACAATCCGTACCAATATATAAATGTGAAAGTGTGTTTGTTTGTTTGTTTGTTTGTTTGTCCGTCTTTCACGGCTAAACGGAGCGATCAATTGACGTGATTTTTTAGGTAGAGATAGTTTAGGGCATGGAGAGTGACATAGGCTACTTTTTGTCTCTTCACAACCCCCAATTTCCCTAAAGTGAGGGGTGGAAGTTTTCAATGTACAAAGCTATAAATTGGTATGTGTGCTATCTCCTCCGTGATACCCCGAATTCAACGCGAGCGGAGCCGCGGGCAAAAGCTAGTAAACAATAAATTTACAACTAACATTTTTATAACATTTTTATTTTTTATATTCTACAAATAAATATTTATAATTATAACTAGATGTTGCTCGCGACTCCGTCTGCATGGAATTTGATATTTCGCCTGTATCAGTCAGTTGACCCATGTTTAATATGAGCGACTGTATGGATGAGAGCTCAACTTAAATATAACGGTTATAATCTCCAAAACCGTGATAAACAGTAGTATACGATTTCATTGCGACTCTTTCAGGGGTTGAAGTGTGAGAAGGTACGTAACTGAGAGACGAACAGATCGGCTTTCACATTTAAAATATTAATAGGGATCAAGAATCCTTAGGATCGCCTTATTATGGCTTGTGAATGAAGCAAAAGAGATATGTCGGGATCGTAACAAGTGGAATAAATTAGTCTCTTATACCTACTACCCCTGTGCGAAGGAGGCGTGACGGTATGTCTGTATGCTGTCATACAAAATCACATGAGGCATTTATCTACTGATTTATGCCCGGTCATTCAATAGTCGTCCGTAGGGCTTGTTAATATTGTGTGATGGATGATTTCGGGCGGTCATTACCCACTTGTGCACGTATTACTGGAAGGTCATTCTTCAGATATGGGGGTGAATGTACTTATGTATTTACATTTGTATCTGTGTTTAAAATTAAACATACTCGTGTGTATTGTACAAAATTGATCATAATTTAATGAAAGTATTTTCTAACTGTTTAAATGCTAGACTGATAAAATAATATATTGTATTAGTAAATTTTTGGCAAGATTTCAACAGACTGATTGTTATATTTTGAACATCCTCTAACGGTTTAGTTTTGACATGAACATATTTTTAAATGATTTTCTTTTGTTACAGTTATAACAAACCCAAAAGTTCCAGAAGGAACAAAAGATGCCGCCAAAAGCTTCAACTTCGATTTCTCATATTGGTCCCACAACGTAAGTACCTTATAGTTGTATAACTAAAGGAAACTTTACAAAGATATCCTCCTTGCTCAAAAGAATTGAAAGACATGAAACCAGATAACAATTTAATATTCATAATAATTAAAACCTGTTTGGTGTAGGGTTTAAAATAACACATTCCATTTATTCCGTGGGTGTCGTAAGGGGCGACTAAGGATAGAATTTAGGTATGCCTTAGGCAACAGGCTAGCAATCTGTCACTTGCACTCATTAACTTAAAACTTACTGGCTGCGAAACGTGAAGTGGTCGTGGTTTTGACTATGTAATGTTTCGCATGCTTATCTACCCCGTTTGGGAGTGCAGGCGTGATGTATGTATGTATACTTTTACATCCACCGGTCAAGCACTTAAAAATAATGGATCGATGGGTGGATTAATATTGCCTTCATTAAGGAAATAGCAATTTGAAACTTTCTAAGATTGAATAAGACAGGGGTAGAGGAGAGACCCTTGCACAAAAAGCACTTACGATTTGACGAAGTGTTTCTTCTTAGCTATTTAGTTGGATTTGAATTGTCATGTTTTGGATCCAGTGTATTTTTAATGTATTAAGTACTGATCCCTTGTTATAAAATTTTCGGAGGCCTACTGAAATGTGTTGAAAATATTTATAGTACAGAACTTTAAACCTAAAAATGATGTTAACTAAATAACGTTTCGTGTGCTCTGCATACCATAGGTATTAGGGAATACAAGCATGATGTATGTATCTGAAACTAACGTGCCACATGAAAAATATACGGTTTATATGAAACACCATCTCCGGTGCTAAATCAACAGCAAATAGGGAGATTGCCTCGCCTTCCTGGGGTCGCGTTTCCATCAATGCAAACGACAGAACTTTTAATGGAAACCGCTATCCTGTTTCCTTCATTCAAGGTGTATCCCAATATAAATATTGCATTCAATTTGAAAATGGATGTTGTATTTTTCAAAACACAAGCTTTTGTTTAACTAAAATGCAATATTTTGTATGTCTTTAGATGTACCTACGCAAAAGAGCTATTCAAGAATTTCAAAATATGATAATTTCAGCCACTTTGAATCGGGACCTTGGGAACATCTCTTAATGCATTAAACGATCACTGGCTCCAAATCATAACAATTCATAACCAATTTAAAAACTAAGAAACACTTCGTCAAATCGTAAGTGCTCTTTGTCTAAGGGTCTCTTCCCCTCGCCTATTCAATCTTGGAAAGTTTCAAATTGCCATTTCCTTAATGAAAGCAACGTTCATCCCGGCATCGATCCGTTATTTGTTAGTGCTTGACCGGTGGCTGTGTAATAATAAGATTTCGCGCCAATCGCCCAGCCAGCTTTCTGCTCGTTTTGGACGACCGCCATATTGGATTTAACCTCAACTAGATTATCGGATTATTGTCTATGGTTTCTGCGGCGGTTGGTTGAAATTGCTTATTTGTTGTTTGTTCAACACAAATCTGTGTACAGTACAAAATAGATTTATGAAGTTAATCTCTGGTCAAGCGAGACGATACTGTATCAAGCTATTTTTAGTACTTGCTTGTATTTATTTATATGGATTTGAACTATACAATTGTCTGTACTTCATGAAATTTTGTCATCTCGATGCTGCGCTCGCCGAGTAGTTTAGTGTTTTACATTACAGAATATCATCACAGGATATTCATTACATTACATAAATACATACATAACGGCTGTATTCCCAAATGAGCGGAAGATAAATAGTCAAAACCATGATTATTTAATAAGTTAGAGGAATGATAGTTATAGGTTGCTAGCCTGTACTTGAACGTATATCCTTAGTCGCCTCTTACTACATCTATGGAAGAAATGAAGAGTATCTAGTTATTCCAAACCTGACACCACATGGGTAACACTACTAACTAGGTATTCGTTAGTGATTTCATAATAATTTTTGTACCAAATCTAATTTAAACTTAATTCTCTGATATATTTTAAGTAATTTATATTCACCGAAGAATTTAGTCTACCTTTGCTATTTGAAAATCGCAGATACTTGCAATTAATTCTTCAAGCAAAGAGCTTTGCTTAATTAGTAATTAAAATAAGAGGGGTTTGCTCGAATTATTTAAATTTATTCGACGACCAACGTCCCTGGAATAGATTTGCATTAATAATGTTACAATTTTTTATGAGCAATGCTCTTTCATTCTATTTTTATACGTACTTTACAGGATGAGGAATGTTTTTTATCTAGCGTCTAATAGTAAACACATTATTTCCGTCTGGTTTGATTCCTTTTCTATATCTCGATTTTTTTTACAGCCCAGCGATCCGGAATTCTCTTCACAAATCATGGTGTACAAGGACATTGGAGAGGAAATGCTGCAACACGCTTTCGACGGTGAGTTACAACGTTATTCGTAAGGGACATTGCAAATGCTACCAAGTAAAGTTAGTCTAGATCTGTCTTTTACTCCGTTTTTTCATAGCAAGCCTGTCTAACTTTTTTTGACTTTAGTTAAGACTATAGTTACGGAGGTCCACTAATACTTAGTACAAAGGCCTACATTTTTTACAAGTACTAAAGTAATTTTAAGCTTTTTGCACCTACCGTTACTGTGACTACGGAAGTTAAAAGTTTTTTTGGTTTTGGTTACCTTTCAGTAGCTATAATCATAGTCCCTCCTGCAAATAGAAAATTCCATTCGGATTTAGATTTTTTGCAATTTCACATTGATAACAACGTTTTATTACGTTTATTAAAATCAGTGAGGCAGAATTTATCTGTAGTGTAATTTTCATTACGACACGGAAACGCTACCTTTTCGTAACAACACGCGCTTTCTCTTGCATCCGAGAAGATAACATTTGTGTATTCGTTTCAAGTATGAATTATGTTATGGTTGCGCAAGTTTTGATATTAGCTGCGTTCGAGTGACGCAACCGATGGTTATTATGACTTTTTCATGCGTACTTTTGCGTGAGTAAAATCGTCGTAAAATTCGTCAACATATTTACGTAAAAGCTGTCCACATAAGTAGGTAAATAGATTAATAGTCGCGATGGAACTGTTTACTGTATACGATCGTTTGATCGTTTGTCAAATTAAGGTGCGAATGTGAGAATCGACAGAACACAACACAGTCGGTTAGACCCTGTGCTTTTCTCTTCAAGATATTTTTCAAGGTAAATTCTAACTTCAAATGAATTCTACCGAGTGTCACAGACGAACTTATCACTCTACTAGCAGTGGAGGTCCACTCCGCAGTTTATGTACAGTCACGAAGCGGGATCGTTGAGCCACTTGCCATTGTTCTCAATTTAGACGTGTAATCAAGGACCGCTGTGACTGACTAGATGTTAGCTATTGGATTAGTATTACACGTCCAAGTTACAAACGTAGGTAAGTGGCTCAACAATCCCGGTTCGCGATGGTACACTCTGCGCTCTAGACCTCGTGAAAAGTCTACGGAAAGATGGTAACGGTGGAAAGAGAGCTTATATCTTTACATCTAAACATGTTCTAGAGTGGACCTCCTTAACGTAGTCCTATCACCTATTCTGTGGTACATAAGGCATCCAGTTCCAAGTGCAATATTCATCCCCAGGATACAACATATGCATATTCGCGTACGGCCAGACGGGGGCCGGCAAGTCGTACACCATGATGGGACGCGGCGAGGACCACCAGGAAGGCATCATCCCTCAAATCTGCAAGGACCTGTTCCGACGCATCAGGCAGACCACCTCCGATGACCTTAAATATTCGGTGAGTTGGATTATCTTTTCGTTCTCATGTGTACCTTACCAGCGACTGGCCTCTATCCCTCCTGTAAATTGTAAATGAATTTGAAGGTTAAATTCACTGGTTTAGCTAGAGCCTATTCAGCCTTGCCTAGAAGTGGCCCAGATCATGTTTGTCAGGGAATACAAACGAGCGAATTCCACTATTTTGTAGTCGTTTCTGCCGGCTTAGCACGCCTAGTCTTTAACTACCTGCCGCTGTCTAACTGGAGACGTCAGAAAATTTCAGGTGGTCTATATTTCAGGGGTTAGTATATTATGGGCGATGGGCTAGCAACCTGTCACTGCAATATCACGTTTAACCATCTAGTTACCCTGCTGAAATTGCTAAACGTGGTACTGGATGGCGTGAGAATATGTATTGTATTGTATTGTATTGTATTGTATGACTTTTTAAGGAACTGATATCTGTGAGGATATGTATGTATGTATGTTAAATGCGGGCGAGTATGATTGGATGATTGAGCTGTTGAAGTTGGCCATAGGAAACCTGTAATAAATCAACATGATCCGATTAAGCTTATGTTTCTTTGATTCCTTTTAATGAGTATTTGGATCTAAGTTAGAATGTAGAAAATAACGATCAATGGAGTTGGAGTTTGGGCTCGCTTGATTCGTATTGTCGATTACGTTAATTATACATAGATGGTGATCTGACACATCTATTCCGTTTTCAAAAATTACAACTCGAGCTTCTTTAAACCAGGTGGAGGTGTCCTACATGGAGATATACTGCGAGCGCGTGCGCGATCTCCTAAACCCCAAGAATAAGGGCAACCTGCGCGTTCGCGAACACCCGGCTTTGGGGCCTTACGTGGAAGACCTCAGCAAGCTCGCCGTCACGTCCTACCAGGACATATACGACCTCATCGATGAGGGGAACAAGGCCAGGTAAGATGCAGTTAGTGATTTTGTGGGTATGAGTAGGTACAGACGGATTCACGAGAGCTGGCACGAATGGACTGTGTGGGTGAAATTATGAAAACAGCTCTGTTTAATTCACTGTTTCGGAGCATTCTTCAGCAATCAATATTAGAATCCTAAGTCGAAAAAATACACAGAGAGAATATGTGAGCCTAGTAAATTGAGTGTCTGTAATCTGTGTTTTATTCTCACCAGGACGGTAGCGGCAACCAACATGAACGAGACATCGTCGCGCTCGCACGCCGTTTTCACAATATTCTTCACACAACAGCGACACGACCAGACCACCAACTTGATGTCTGAAAAGGTATGCTAAAAGACGAAATTTCAGTAACTTTGTCATAAGCATCCCTTTTTATCTTTTTCTAACACTATACGAAAATTTACAGAAATTGGCGGAACGTAAATACCGTCATGGATTTTTTGTCTTTGCAGCATTTCGTGTGCTTTTCTTATCCTCTTTAAAAGTAGTACTCTGTAAAATTGGTAAAACTTCTTTTCGTTGAATACGCCTTAAAATTTCACAGTCGGTGTTCCTGACTAGTATTTCAGGTATGCCAACCATCTTGCTCGCAGTAAATTGGCAAATTCTTTCCGGACATCTCCCCGCGGAAGGAAATTCGACTCTTTCCAACCTTGTCCAGTAACGAATTTGCGTTGTATTTTGAGGCCGTGTCTTTGGAGTGACCTTTTTACGACCTTGGCGTCCTTGACACAGTTGAGTCGCTGTGTCAGGGTCATTCAAGGGCGAAGGGCACCAGAGATGGAACATGGAACTGGTTTCATGTTCCTAAGGCGTCACATCGCAGATTACTTGCAACTTTTGCAAGTAACGTTGTGAGTCGTGACGTAGACGAGTGGCATTGAATTAAGTAGTTTTTTTCTGTTTAATTCGCAGGATTTTACTACAACGTAATCACGTCCAAATTAAGACACGCGATTATACGAAATTTAACTTAACCTGTAAAATAGACGCCGGTAAAATTCAAGTTCCAAATTAGTACAACGACATCTGCTCATTTGCTCGATCACTTGTTATATATCTTTACAGGTTTTACGTACCAATCCGTGTATTTAGGTTTTGTACGTAACGAGAAGTTTTACAACTCTCAAATCACAAACGGGACTCTAATAAAAAAAAAACAAGATCTAAAGCTTATAAAGGTAATTCATTACCTTCAATCGAAACCCCCTGTTATCATCACATCATGCCTGTATTCCCAAATGGGGTAGGCAGAGCACACGAAAGGCCACTTAGACAAAAATTGCATCCTTAGTAGCTAAGAAAAAGAAAAATTCTTACTCCATATTGTAAAACCTCACCCGACGTTTTCTTCCACTCAGGTGTCCAAGATTTCCCTAGTGGACTTGGCGGGGTCCGAGCGGGCGGATTCCACGGGCGCCAAGGGCACCAGATTGAAGGAGGGCGCCAACATCAACAAATCACTGACCACGCTGGGTAAAGTCATCTCGGCACTCGCTGAAATCGTAAGTTGATGATATTGAGTTACTGGTGAATAAGCTTGACTTTCTATAGTTTTGTCTGAGATTGACTTGCTCTGATCTGTGTTAGATATTGACTTGCGAACGTCGATCCAGGCGTTTTGGTTTCGAAGTAGTCTGAAAATGTTCGACTTTGTTTGGAAAAGAGCAAAATCGAATGCTTTAAGAATTTTTCATAAGTATACGCTGGTCTCAGGTACTTATGACTTGATATTTTTGCTACGGAACAGTGATTCTATGCTGAATTTCTGCGTATAGCTTTTAATAGTATGTTCATAAATGACTGAAGATTACTTCGAAATCGAAACTCTCACAAAACTTCTCTAGAAAATTGACTGTTAAGAAATCGATTTTTTTGTTTTGGTAGCAGTAATTAAAAGCTGAAACTTAAGAACATTTAACGCTAGTTAAAAACATTATGTTTTCTCTTCTTTCATCTGATAATATTGCTAGCTGCCTACTACTTCGCACATCTAATCATAGTAACATTTTATTTTCATTGCGTCTGTCTGTTTGGATAACTGTAGTCGGTAAGTCTCCATCTCTTGCTACTTGTCATTGATTGTGTTTGAAGCACATCGTTGTCAGTATCAAATTTTATGGCCAGAAGAACTTACGTTGATGATTTTTCATTTTGTTTTTTTTTTGCTACGGAATAATATGTAGTAACTTTACCTACATACATACAAATCTCTGATCTGTTGAAATAAAACGTAGGGCAAATCCATTGAATTTCAGCAAATTCTCGCCAATGTTTATGAAACAATTGTTTTTGCCTTACTACTCTTAATAGCGAACATAGGTAGGTATGTCTAGTTTTACGTGAGGCGTAGTAGCCAATAATTTCCACCGGGAATGCTCCCATGAGCAGCGTAAAAGAATTATGTCGCCAGAAACCTTGACACGGCTTATTAAAAACCTATTACGTGTCGAAACTTAGCCGCTGGTCGTCATGTGATTAATACAGCAGCTTAATCTCCTTTTAATTACAAACTGAACTTTTCGTTGCACTGCTTTTACACAAATTCCAATTGTCTGGAAGAAGTTAAAGTGCTTTTGACTTCTCAGCAAAATATGTTGTTTAATATTTTTAAAATGATAACTTTGTGAAATATTTAACTACCGGTTCATCATATCGAACAATAATAATATATTATCTGACATTTAAGTTGAAATCTCAACGCTTTAATATATTTCCTGAAAACAAACCGAATTTTTAGAACCCCACTATATATTCTTGGTTACCCTAAAAAAAAAAAAAAAAAAGGCATTGGTTTGGGGATAGCGTCATCTGTCGGTGAACGTTGAACTAAATATACATTCTTAACAGTTGCAATAAGCATTTGACGCACTTCCATATATGGCTCCATGAGACAGGATTCCACGAAGTGTTACGCACTAACCCATTAAGAGTGTATTTAACCAAAAGATTTAGTCTCGGAACAAGTCACACTTTACTTTCGAGTGAATCAATTTTTCAAACGAAAAATGCGGATCAGAGTGTTTCATTCTCGTTTGTTTGAATCGGCCCTAAAACGACAAACAAATTGCAGGCGTCCAAGAGTAAAAAGTCAAAGAAGGCTGACTTCATCCCGTACCGCGACTCTGCGCTCACGTGGCTGCTGCGCGAGAACCTCGGAGGCAACTCTAAGACGGCCATGATCGCCGCCATATCGCCCGCTGACATCAACTACGACGAAACGCTCAGCACGTTGAGGTTAGTTACTTGAACACTAACTTTGTCACGTTCAATGTGTGCATACTTCACGGTATAATAGGTCATTGTAACAAAGTGGCCAGTTATTTCTAAGGCTATTTGAGCTGACAAAGTTATTGTATAACTTTTTGATTTGAACACGAATACCATAGTTAGATAAGGTTTAGTGATTCTCTTAGGGTTTGCCTTTGACTCAAAAAGTTTTAAGGCATCCTACTCCGCGAACGCGTATTTGACAGGCACTGACACCATGACATTTACAGATACGCGGATCGCGCCAAACAGATCGTCTGCAAGGCGGTCGTCAACGAAGATGCCAACGCGAAACTCATCCGCGAGCTCAAGGAGGAAATACTCAAACTACGAGAGTTACTCAAAGCAGAAGGCATCGAAGTCGCTGAAGGTAAGCATTCACGAAACTCGAGCAGTCGTTCAGTTAGGATGTTAGTCGTCATGTGATCGGATAGATCGTACTGTGTGACCGTTAGCGTAATGTGTAAATAACCATGCTAGAAGCAACGAGAAACGCCACAACTGTTAACCTGATTACTAAAACGTACGTTTTGTTTCCAAATACCCACCCGAACTAGGACCTGATGGTAGAGTCGTTTATGAAAAGAAAGAACCGCCTACCTGTAAGTAACCGAGGCTTGCGCTATGCATCTGTACACTCCACCTGTACGCTTGGCCTCGCCGGTGTTGCTACACCCAAACACTGGATGTCCCCGTCCAAGTGGCAACCCAGCATACAAATATATATCTGATATATTTTGCACTCTACTCCAAAGCTTGTGGCGTTCGTAGGCAATATACCTCGTTCACTTCACGAGTAAATATCAATATATTATGCAGATATATAAGTCAATTTATATGACTACAGCAGCGCTTATGTTGTATTGGTGTTGGTTATGGTCTATTTATGCATATAACTAGTATGGGAATGGTTGGGATAGTTTTATATTTTGATATTTATATTTATGTCTGTGTATGTGGGACTGGACGTTTCATCAAACAATGCGTTGTAATAATCTGTTTGTAGTTATTTTGTTGAAATGTTCAGTTATTATTTGTATTAAACCGTTCGCGGCCCTTCTCGCAAAGAGAACATTGGCAATACTATTTATTACAAATGTCGTCATAAAACTGGCTAACGGTAAAAAAAAAAAACTTTCGTTTCTTTATAAATTGTCGCGAACGGGCGTTGACAAATATTATGTGTTGCTACAGAAAAGCTTCATAGCTTCAACTGCATGTTATCCCCGTATTGTCTCCGTTTTAGATCTCGATGTTGCCATATTTATCTTTTTTAACTTTATAATCTAGACTTATTTTTCTATACATGTAATTGAAAAAAGAAGCCTGACAAAAAATGTCAAATTGGTGTGACTGAAAAATATCTGATTTGATTACTAATGGAAAGTGCATGTGGTGTCAGTTTTCACTTGCTCTTTCCATTACCATTGTAAGGGATGCAGCATGGTGTCGGTTAAGGGATAAGGGAATAAAAATTACACAAAATAATTGTGTTGTTTTATCATTTGTATGAACTTAAAACATCACTGATCGACTAACAAAGGTAGATAATCTCCAAAGGGAACTAGAATTTGTCATACAAAATTATTACCTTGTCCAGATTAATTCAGGGCAGAAAAGTGACCTCAGCGAAGGAACTGGCTCTCTAACTTAAGGTCATCTCTCTTTGGTCGATTTGTCCGAATAATTGATTTCAATTATGTACAACTAAACCAATCACCACTTCGATAGCATAATAATGTTGCACTTTTTGTCATTTACCACAATCAGTCGAGTGAATTCGAAACATTCTTATTCTATTACTTTCCCACCCACCACCACACTAACACCAGCGTAAACAGAAGAAACTCGTTCACAAAAAGAAGCTGTACAGCAAAAAATAACTACACACAAAGTTTTCTACTGTTATCTAATCAAATAAATCTGGTATAACAGCTGAAGAGAACCAATCGCCGCAACGCAAGAAGAGCGAAGCCGAAGTTCTGTCCCCGAAGCTCTCCCGAGCGGCCACGACCATCGCCGAAGAGGCCGTCGACCAACTGCAAGCTTCTGAAAAACTTATCGCAGGTAACTGTTGACAGGAACATTAAAGAAGGGATATCCCCTTAATTATAAGTATTGTGTTCTTCTATCTCTTTTAGACGGCACGGGAGCATCTTTATTCGTCACTAAGCTACCTCATTTTTCCTAACAGGCTCTTCCAGGGAATGGTATTAACTTGCATTGTCTGTATTCCCGGACGACATGACCTGAGTCTTTTCAAGGCTCAATATACTGTTATTGGTTATTGTGTCAGAGAATTGTTCTTTTTATCTTGTCCATCCGAACAAATTACTGGCCAATTTCATGTACAAAAACCAACTATCAAACTACATTATTGACACACATCCTATTATGGTAGTTGTATCTTTACCTTACAGTTAGAAACCTTTTTTAGATGTCAAATAAACGTAACCAATTAATTAGTAACAGAAATAGATTGGCTAATGATTGTTTCGTTAGTTACGTTTTGCTATGTGCCCAGGTTACGTAATTTTTAATTTAATTAACCATGTTGTTTATGTTATGAATAGTCAAGTAATCAGACGTGAGGTTTCATTTCATGTTCGTAATCAAATATGTAGTTAATTGATTCTTGTTTTCTGGAACAATGGACTTTTTTTGTCGAGTAATTCAAATTACAGTTCAGACTTTTAGGTACTTAAAAAAAAAGTAAACAAACCCGACACAGTCAAAAATCAAGTAAGGTATGCACCTTTGTTTGTTTACCATTTTTTAAGTACCTAAAAGTCTCAGGTAGGTATAGCAAGGTCATTATTTCCGATCCATTACACTGCAAGTTTTTATTGTTTATCACCTGAGATGTATGATAGCTGCCTCTAATCTATAGCTGTTCGTGTGACTAAAGTTACTCGTATTGAGGCAACGTGACTGTAGAATGTTATTTTTTTTTATAAAACTGACATGTAAATGTAATATGTAATAAAAAAACGCAGCAGACCTCAAGAATGAGTCTCACTGGTTGAGTAATAGCCTATTCACTCAGAGCCTTAAGCTGTTATCGAGAAATGTTATCGGCGGGAGCGAATTCCATTCCTTAGCAGTTCACATTGAAAGGATGACGCGAAGCGCTTTGGGCCGGCAGTGGAATCCTAACTACGCGATGATGTAGACGCTTCCCCGTCTCGAATCATTTCATAATACATCTCTCTCTTTCCTTTCCCCTAGAACTGAACGAGACATGGGAAGAGAAACTGAAGCGTACGGAGCAGATTCGCGTTCAGCGCGAAGCAGTGTTCGCTGAGATGGGAGTGGCCGTCAAAGAGGGTATCACCGTTGGCGTGTATTCACCCAAGAAGACACCGCATCTGGTCAACCTGAACGAGGACCCTAACCTGTCCGAGTGTCTCATCTACTACATCAAGGATGGTGAGTTGACGGGATCGATTTACGTTTCAAGAGCGGCTTTTGAAACACCGTTGCTGTAATAAAACAATTAACAAATACAATGTTAGGGGCTGTTTTTAAGGCATCTTATTTAAGCTTTGCTGTCTGTACATACGTTCGTCTGTCTAATGTTTTTGCCTCACGTTCAGAAGAATCTGAACAGGAATAAGTTTAAACTTACACTAATAATAATTGAAAAATAAAAATTATTATTTGTTTGTAATATGATAATATCGTATGCAACTGTGCACAGTTAAATATCAAAACGCTTCTGATATCATTATAAAACGCTACAAGTTTCGTTTCATAAAAGTGTCACTATCTAAATAGTGGTATGGACTTGAATCCTTTATTTGCGAAGCCAACGTGAAATAAAAAATAATTTGAAATTTGAATGTTTCTCGTTGTGCAGGCGTGACACGCCTGGGCACGGCGGAAGCGAGCGTGCCTCAAGACATCCAGCTGTGCGGTTCGCACATCCTCAGCGAGCATTGCATTTTCGATAACACGGATGGTGTCATCTGCCTCATACCGCGTCGTGAGGCCCTAATCTACGTCAACGGCCGGGAGGTACATATCCCTTTATATCCGAGCTGATATGATCGTGAGGGTGAAGTTCAATTGACTTTGAACCTTGTTGTCTATTTTGTGGTTCCAATTATAAGCCCCACGGTCGTATTATTTAGTTTGGAAAGGAATACCCCAGTGGTTTTGAACCTGTGGTCCAAATTCAAAGTATTCGGTAAAATTTTATGTATCTGGCACTGAGCCAAAGCTTCCAGACTTTATAGCCTTACATTCAGTGGGACCACTTATGAAATATATCTTTATTTTTTTGACAACAAATGAGCAACAGCGCTCTAACGAGCGTGACACGTGAATTTCCAAGGCGTATTAAGGAAAGAGTCACAAAAAGTCTCTATGAGAATTATGAAGTCCTAGTACTCTAATCATAAAGTTCATCTAGGATTAGGATGTCCTTTATCTATTCTTATTGAAATTGCATTCCCATCCCTTAGGTAACGGAGCCGATTATCCTGAAGACCGGTTCCCGCGTGATCCTGGGCAAGAACCACGTGTTCCGCTTCACGCACCCTGGTCAGCCTCACGAGGAGCCGGTCGTCAGCGCTACTAGCACTGAGGCCGCTGCCGACCCCGCTGGTAAGCACACGCCACACTTTACAATACCACGTCGCTATGTTTCAAGGTCACGGCACACTTGACAATGTCACGGCACAGTTGACTTTGCCACGTCACACTTTACTATGACAAGCCACACTACAATGCCACTGCACGCTTGACGATGCCACGCCACACTCTTCAATGCCACGTCACACTACAATGCCATGCCACACTTGGCAATGCCGCACCACACTTTACTATACAGCGCCAATCCTGACAATGCTACGCCACACTTGGCAATGCTGCACCACACTTTACTATACAGCGCCAATCCTGACAATGCTACGCCACACTTTACAATGTCACGTCGCCATTTACTACTTATATCATGTCATACTTTACAATGCCACGCCACACTACAATGCCACGGCACACTTTATCATCCCACCCCTCTCCACAATCTCGACTTAGTAAGCCATTTTTCCAGGCCTCGACGCTGAGAACGTCGACTGGGACTTCGCGCAGTGCGAGCTGCTCGAGAAGCAGGGCATCGACCTCAAGGCCGAGATGCAGAAGCGGCTGATGGCTCTAGAGGAACAGTTCCGTCGCGAGAAGGAACATGCTGATCAGCAGTTTGAGGAGCAGCGAAAGGTTGGCCTAAATTCTAAACTTTATTTGTGCAAACAGGCTCCTGAGAACACTTTTACACGTCTTTTTTGAGTCTACCAGCGCTTCGGAAAGATCGTCATTGCCAAGAAGAATGTGGCGCAAACTTGGCAGAAAGTCATTTTTTCATAATACGTTTTTTTACAAAGTCAAATTTGTTACAATAAAATAAAAATAAATAATACAAAATGTGGAGACAATATTGTCAAGGCTCTAAAGCCGTTACTACTTAACTAATAGTGACGTTATGCTCTCACATTATTGTACAGTTGAGGGAAATGAATGTTCAGTGATTTAGCAGACCACATTATCTGTGACCGTTTATTTTAGAATTACGAAGCTCGTATCGACGCACTGCAGCGGCAAGTCGAGGAGCAAAGCGTTACGATGTCCATGTACAGCTCTTACACGCCCGAAGACTTCCATAACGACGAAGATATATTCGGTGAGTAGACATTATCTGCTTCAATAAAATTAAAAAAATAAGCCGTATAATCATACAGCCGACAAGCGATAGATTGAGAAGACTGTTAAAGTTATTGTTTGTAGATTTTTTACGTAAATTATTGTTGATAAAATTTATTTGGTTCCTAAGGTTAACTACTTTTTTTTATCCCCAATAAATTGGTTGTTTTGTTGTTAAATATGTTTTCTTGGATGTTTGCGTGAGATGCGTCAAATCTAGTGAAATTTGCTATATTCATGAGTACCAGTTTAAGACTGCAAAGTTCTGCAAATTCTTATACGAATCTCACGTTAGCATCTGATGATCTCGTTCCTTTGTTTTCTTAAGCTTAGTTCAGATGATAATCAAGGAATTGCGGGACGGTCTGATCGTGCATATAAGCCTACATTGTCAGTAAATTTCTCAACATTATGCACATTAATACGTGTCAATACTTCATCTCATCTCTGGGGTTTGGTCACATCAGTTGATTTTTGTCTTTTGTCTCTTATAATAACTTATAACTAAACAGTGACGTTAAACTTTTTGACAACTTATTTCGCTTTAATAACTGACTAAAATAATGCTTGTTGTTAGGAATCTTGCAAAAATGCCTTTTTTATTGACTGTGCATTTTGTCCCTGGTCTCTGTCCATAATCTAGGACTAACACCCACCTCAAAACAAATCAAATGAGCCCAAACTTGATAAGATTATATCGTTTTATTACGGAGTTCTTGTGCCCATATTTCTGCTCCATGATCAAAACAACTACGAGTATACATCACAATAATCTTAATTTCGGCTCAATTAGAAGCGTGAAAGTGGGTCAAATTCGGGATTTCTGGTTGAGGATTAATATTAACAGAGATGTTAACTGTTTATCTTCATCAAAATTGCAGTAAACTCAACTGGTACTTAACTTTTATTATAAGTGGATAAAAAAACATGTTGTCACCGGCTAGGTGGTAGACAGGTTTAAAATGAAACTGGGAGTGGGTTTTATAAGATTATAATACAGTGTAAAAGACTATATACAAAAAGTTATCAAAATCAGTACTACTCTTACGTATTAATTAAAAATATAAACACAACTGGCCTTAGGATGGGTCAGGTTTTGAGAAAGGATGGTTGACAAGGCAGAGGATTCGTGCCGCCTCGGAGCTCTCTCAGGCTTCAGTATTCAGCGCCGGTCTGTTCCGAGGCAGTAGGGCGCCGGCAGACGGATTACGGCAATAAAGGAAGCGAAGCGGGAAAGAAAGGGCTGGAAACAACGATCCGTGTCACCAGTTTGTTGCACTACCGATCCAAGTCTCGTTTAAAAGCCTAGGCCAGTGAACGTTAAACTAAACGAGACTTGGATTAGGTTTTACAAAGAGAAAAGGAAATTATGCTATTTACAATAATATATTACAGTACCTGCATAAGTGGCAGCCCTTGTTAAGCACAAACTAAATAAAAGTATTGTTTTATTAAACAATTTAAGATTAAATATGTCAAAAAAGCGGCTTTCGCCTAGCCAAATCGATATCAGTGTGCGAGAAAAAACAAAAGCCAGTCGGGAATTTAGAATTTAGAATTTATTCTTTTTGTGAGCGGCCAGTTATGCAGCATGGAGGTTTGCCATGTTACAATGTAAAGCTTGGTATTTGCGCGATCGCACCGTCCCCCCGTGTCGCCTGCACTAAGCGGTACGGTATGTGACACTGACCTGTTTCCCGTTCGGTGTAGTGAATCCCCTGTTTGAGACAGAGTGTTGGTCGGCGCGCGAGGTCGGCCTGGCGGCGTGGGCGTTCCGCAAGTGGAAGTACCACCAGTTCACCTCGCTCAGGGACGACCTGTGGGGGAACGCTATATTCCTCAAGGTAAGCACTAGGTCACATAGAGAGGATGAATGAAAGAAGATTTATTAAACAAAATACGGGGAATGTGGACGGGTGTATTGGGAGGGGAAGACCTAAAGACGTTCCGTGACAAAGCACGGACCTTTTTGAAACAAGCCAAGCCAAGAGTATGTACCCAAAACCGACGAGCATGTATGAGGAGATTAATGAATGTGAGCAAGATTAATTGAAGCAAATGAGGTATGTCAGGATCGTAGCAAGTGGAACGTGACGTTATGTATGTAAGTATGTACTTAAGTACTAGGGTATCGCCTGGCGGTTTTAGATATCTCGGCGAAAGTAGTAAGGGTAATTTGCGTTTGCCGAGTAATCTTAACTACGCGACCTTGTACCACACGCAAAAGCCTTTAATATTCCTTAGCAACAGGAAACATTTTGCATTTTTAATTCCATTTATTCCATGAATGTCGTAATTACTAAAGAAATCGGTTAAAGTTTATTTTAAACGACAGACTAACCTGTCGCTATTATACCTGCCCCCTGAAACCCTCAAAATTATGCTAGACGTCTTGATTTTTAACTGCCTCCCCCATTTGGGTATACAAGCTTAGGTAATCCGGATGAACCTCGTTCGAAAGCCTTTACCAATCCTAATCCCAACAGGAAGCGAACGCAATATCAGTGGAGCTCCGCAAGAAGGTCCAGTTCCAATTCACCCTGCTCACCGACACGCCGTACTCGCCTCTGCCCGGTGAGCTCGCGCCGAGAGACGACGCTGACGACGAATACAGACCAAGCGCTCCGACCGTCGTGGCCGTCGAGGTCACCGACACCAAGAACGGAGCTACGCACTATTGGACGCTCGAGAAACTTCGGTGAGTACTGTAGCCGACGCGCCCCGTAGCAGTGGCGTGGTAGAGCGATTGCACATGTCTATACAGGTAGTCTCGGATAGGCTTGTTTTCTGGAATCGTGATTTGCGGAATCGACGTCGGTTTCTTTTTTTTTGGTACACAAGTAAAATAATAAAATAAAGTAATATTACTGTACAAGGGACACGATTCCGGATGATGACCGACTTATCTAAAACTTGTAAAATGATAGTTGACTGAGAAGTCTTGCGGTAGTGGATCCGTATGTATTGGGGAATAATGCATCCAATGGAAACTGCCTAGTCTCGTTTAAAGTTAGCGCAGTATTCATATTGGTGCATCTTTCCACTACCGTGCAGATATAGTGCATATAGTGTGTTTCCATCGGAAGAACTCGCTTATCCAACGGAATAGAATGATAAAAAGCTAGTCGAGAGAGCACTTGTAGTGAAGAACAATTTCCATAAAGTATGATGAAAAACTATTGTGCACTATATCTGTAATTAATAATTGTCTGTTTCTTGACGAGTTTGTGCAAGGTTTTCCTGAACGTCATACGTGAAATTTTCAAGGCATGTACAGAATAGAACTCTTACTAGCTAACCTAGGATGTGTTTTATGACATGCGTGTATCGGTTATGTTTGGAATGCATGATCTTGTTGATATTAGGATGTGTGATTGTTGACTGATCTGAAGATTGGGTATGTATGAGTATACCGATTCATTGGTTTGATTTTACTTTCTCTCCTTTTCTAAATACTATGGATTCACATGCATTATAATTATGATTTATCTTTTGTTAAGTTGCATTTTGTTGATCCTTGAATGATTTTTATTTTGGTTTGTCTTTACGAAATTCAAAAATATTCAGACAAAGTTAAAAGACTATGTTTTGCTAGTGCCGTGTTGATCGGATAATATCATTGACTTTAAGATTCGGATTTAAATTGGTGTTAACCTAAGATATCATATTTAAGGCTGTAGTTGTATATAATAATTATATTGAGGGTAAGTCTATTTTTTTATACATTTGAATGTATAGTTGAAAATATACATATATTTTTACTAGAGCTTTTTCTGTTGCCGCTTTCTTATTTTTATTTTTCATTTTCTCGTGCTAATTTACGTTAATATGTTTGTAATGTTACCATTTTATCACATTTTCATAAAATTCTAGAGTTGCTAAATTATGAGAACATCATACAAACGACCATATAGAAATGGCGGATGGTTTGATATTTTTTAATTTTTCCGATAAGTAGAATCGTAGCAAAGAAAAAATAGAAAGCGTTAGTTCTCATTATTTACGCGTTCAAGTGGTCGAGGTTCATAAATAAGTACCTTTAACTTTATAATGTGATTTCTAACTTTTTTTTAAATTAGTAATATCTAAGAATCTCGACCAAATGAAATCGTTCGTTGTGAGCATACGCGTCATACAGACGTACAAACACTCAACTCCACAGAAGTTAAAATATAAATACTTACTGGAGATAGCCAATTTATAGCACTCAATGCCACACTACACACTACTACACACTATTTTCACCCAGTGAAACAAAGACAGGAATAGGCCATAGTTAGACACGGCAGGGTCGGATCCAGACGTTTTGTCGAAGATACATCTTATTGGGCACGTAACGTCATCGACAACGTAGAATCTTCAGTGTGAAATTCACTTACAACTAATACTAGTTTTACTTTGTACATTGAGTAATGGTAAGTCGTTTTCGAACTTTCTAACAAACAAAAGTACCGAGTGCCTTCTTTAATTACTTATTAATGGTTATACACGCCAAAAGTGATTAATGAATGCGTTGCACTGAGGTGGCTAAAGAATTAAGGCCGTAAAATATACCGTTACGTGTCCAATGGACCTGTATATGAAACTGTAAATATAGAGGTCGCTTTTTTACTCGCAAACGGTCATCGCGTATTTCTGGATCCGGGCCAGGGCGCCGGGCTACATGGTGGTATTGTCCGTAGCCACCGCCTGGAGCTCATGCGTCAGATATACAACATGAACGAGAGCGCGTATGACGAGGAGGAGCCGCCGCCCCCCGCGCCGGCGCCCCCGCAGTCGCCCCCCGACATACTGCAGTGCATATCGGCGTGCGCGCAGCAGACGCGCTTGTCGCTAGCCAACCTGCTGCCCTCGAGGTTTGTGACCCCGCCGCCGCCTCACAATGGACCTCAACTTACATCCCACTCCAAAGACCACCTTCGAGGGCTCGCACACACAGACCCTTCGAATCTCCGATCTCGGTGGCAGGGAATGACTGGATGCCGCTTCAGTATTGAATTAGGCGAAATAAGGGATGAAATTAACCTGCTTAGATAAAGTCTTGCAGCATGGCATCCCTCTTGGCATCTCGTACAACTCTTACAATTGTACTAACACAAAAACTCATTTGTATGGCCCAATGTGTGGACGGCTTATGGTCGCAAATTATTTACGTGTATGTCGCAGCTGTTGTGTTTAACTTGGTTGTCCTCCACGCCTCGCCTGCACACGAGATATGAAACAAAACGGTTCTGTAGTCGTAGTTTGTTGCTCTCACTGACCATTAAGTCGACTGAGAACTAAAATTACTATCTCGGTCGCCCTCGCTCACAAAACATTACCACCTACTTAATTAATATCAACTTTCAGTAATTTTTGTCTATCATCATTACTAGATGTAGCACTGTCGTAATAGTACATCTTTTGTAATGTATTTTAACCCTAGTCACCACCATAACAAATCCAGTGTTGGAACCAAACTTAAATGTGTCAGTTGCACCCAATTTAGATCATAGTTTGAGCATTTAGTATGGCTTGCTGTATCTTGGGAGTAGACGATTAGAGCAGTTTTGTTTCAACTTACATCTTGAGAGAGTGCCTTTCGTCGCAGGGTTGTGCGCTTCCAGCTGCTGAATTGGCTTTCGCGAGATGGTGGCGTCTTGGCTCTTTATTCGAAATAATTCAAAATTGTACTAACAACTTCATTATATCTAACTTTCTCAATATGACCTATGTATCTGTTTCTCGCTCATTATGTCGTCGGTAAGAATTTACAAACCCATGATTACTTTGAATACTAATATTACGTTTAATATTGATTGGATACGTAAATTTTTAATTACAGACGATATGACTAGATCAAATTATACATTTGAAATAAAAATATATATTAAACGGCATAATAAATGTGTACAGAAATAGTGCATAATATTTTGCCATCCCGAAAACTCAGAATACGGCGTCAGTCAATTATTGTATTAAATAATTAATACGAGGTTTTGCGGACAAAATACGATGGAAAACATTTTGCACTACGTCTGTAACTTGTGAGTTTCATGTCACGCCATCAAATTGAATAGTACAAATCAAAAACATATCGTTCCTTATATGTTGCATTGGACACAGCAAGGCGTTAAAGATCAGAGCAATATTTAACTATGTTGGCTGTTTATCTGAACACGTCACTGTGTTGACCACCTAAGTTGTTCCGATATGTCTGATGGTATATATTTCGCTGTATAATTCATTAATTAACTTTAGGATTATAATGTTAAGCTGATTTTAATTTTTGCGTATCGTACGTACATAATTATTATGCGTATTGTGTATCGTATTATAAAGCAGTATTTCGTCACGATGTTTGTATTTTTTGCACGCCATTAATATTTGAATCGCATTGTCAAACTTCAGCAAAAATAGATTGACACTTATGATTGTTACGAGACAATGTTTTACTATTTGGTCGACAAATTTCATAATAATCTAATTTTGTTGTTGATTATTACTACTACTCTGTCCTATGAATTTTTCTGTAAATTGATATGTTTATGCATATAATTCCTTCGCTTGTATATTTGATTTTGCTCATTCTGAAGGTAATTTTTGGGATTGTTCCTAGTGAAGAAAATACTTACTCCTTTCGATGGATTTTGCATTTCATCACAGCAATAACAATAAAGTTACCTTCTCGGGGTCACCACAGCGTCTAAAAGCGATTAAAATTAGTACCTAAACTGAACTGGATCGTTACTTGGTACCACGACGTTACTTTCACTGTAGCAAACAATTCTGCTTAGGTACCTAAATTGATCTGTTATGGCATCGAAATAAAAATTAAATCATATTTAGAGCTTGTAGTGACGCCCCTGAAATACGTTTAACGTTGCTTGCATCACTTTTGAACATGCTTGCTTAGCCAAAGTTTGTCTTTGCTTTTTTGTTGAGGCGCAAAACTTACTGGTCAGCATTTTGTGGAATGTACAAGGTACTGTGTAACGTAGTGTAGTTCGTTAATGTTATGCTATCATCGAACGCCTTCCCGCTTTTAGCAAATATTCAAATATTTTGTTCCTCGCAAGTCAATAAGACGTTTTTGATAAAAGTATTTGCTTTTGATTTCCATATCGAGAAGATGCGCTAGAAAAAACTACCAATAAGAGCGCTGCATTTAACGATGGTAGGAAATGAAATCAGTTTTATTGGTGGATTCTATTCCCGTACTTTTAAGCTACAACGGATGCGCAGCTTTACACTCAATGTTTTTATTGACATTTATTAAGTCCATAGAAGGGTAAGGCTCAAAAAAATTGTACATAAATTAAGGGTTAATAAAAACAAAATCACGATCGCGTCACGTGTGTTACGAAAATTACCTATACAAAATGTATGGGTAATTGTCGTAACACAAAAGAATCAATTAACTTTTGTTTTTATTAAAGCCCTTAACTAGGTACAATTTTTTTGAACCTTACCCAGATATTATTGCGAAACCTTAAACGATTCCTTGTGATGTTTTGATGTCAGGGCAATAAATCTGCTAGGCCTGATAAATGATGATGGCAAACGCTGCATTAAAACATCCATTTATTATTATTAGTAATATGAATGGTATTCTAAGCTCTATGTCTGGCAGCGTTTAAGTGTCAATTCGATACGACGTACTTTTAAAATGGCTTGGGCACTTTATGTCAAAGCAATATGGGTTAAAATCGAACTAAGAGGATTTTTATTAATTTAAGTTATATCATGTCACTTCGACAGAAAAGTGCCCATGCCATATAACTAGTACTTTGTCGAGCGTTTGGACGTTTATCTCATAGAATATTTTTTTTAAGAATAACCTCCAATATAAAATTACCTTATACTCATTTGCCCGTAAGCAAATACTCATCACGGTTTGATAAAATGAGTGAATTATACTTAGACGCGGATTACCTTTTGTACTGTTCAGGAATTTGATTATTAGACACTTTGAACTTTTTAACAAATGTCTTACTAACACGCCTATCTACTAATCTAGATCTTGTTAATACTCGTGAAACTCCTTTAATGACATAAAATTGCCCATAACCTGAACCTCACAAATTCCTTGACCTAAAATTGCACATAACCTGAAGCTCACGTTTGCGTCGCATGCGCAGGCAACGCCTCGAGCTGATGCGCGAGATGTACCACAACGAGGCCGAGCTGTCGCCGACGTCGCCCGACCACAACATCGAGTCGGTCACCGGCGGGGACCCATTCTACGACCGCTTCCCGTGGTTCCGGATGGTCGGCCGGTGAGTTCCTAGCTCTGTAACCCCAAATTTTTGTCCTAGCCTGTTATACCCCACTGCTGGAACCTGAAATTCAGCATAATGTGTTTATGCGCAAGGCGTGAGTCTTGTGTCGATTAAATCAATCACTGTCTAACTAAAGATTTCAGAAAATTACAGGTTTTTTAACTCGAGCGTGTTGCTGTTCCTATTGGTCAAACTAAACGTGCTAAAGTCCGGTCGCGGAGCTCAGCGAAATTCGAGCATTGACCCGCTGCTATCTATCTCTGTCGCACGCGTGCAGTAATATTGCCCTCACGCTCGCACACACGCTGTGATCCGCGACCGGCCTTTAGTTCAGCAACGTAGCTCTGGTTTTCTGATGCTGATGCCAGTTTTTCCGTCCGCAGGAGCTTCGTATACCTGTCAAACCTCCTGTACCCGGTTCCGCTCATTCACAAGGTCGCGATCGTGAACGAGAAAGGAGACGTGAAAGGCTACCTCCGGGTGGCCGTGCAGGCGGTCATTGACGCCGAAAAGAGTGAGTCCTGTCTAAATAACTCTTGATTCGTATCATGATAAAAATCCACCTACAGTTAGTAATGGTCCTGATGAGACCAGAATATGGGAAAAAAAGTAAAGAAGATAACGTCTTGGAAAGGTCTTGAAATGAATGCATGTTGTTTTATGCGCAAATAAAAGTCACATTCAGAAGAGTAAATAAGAGTTCTTGTAACACCAGCAGCTAAAGTGCTATTGGTAACTTTATAGACTTAAATACATTCTAGTTCACCATCTGCAGGTTTAATCTTTCGCAACAAACGTATCTTCCTTATTCCTAACGAATTAAGACATGTAATTTTTATGTTATTGTACTTGTGTGGTGTCTACGACATCAAACAGAATATAATCATCATCATAATTCTTTAATCAAAATCTTTATACAATTTTGTATGTACAGATAACGCGGAGTTCGCAGCCGGCGTGAAGCAGTCAGCCAAGATATCGTTCGACGACGACATCGCGCCGGCGCGCTCGCGACTCAAGACGCTCGCCAGCGTCGTCGATAAGAACAACGCGATCAACCTCGAAGATCGCATCGACGCGGGCGACTCTAACATCAAGATTGAAGGTTTGTTTGCTTGTCTGATTCATTATCTTAGCTATAGGACGTTTACTGCTGAATATAAGCGTCCCCTTTGGCCTTACATGTGTACCGGTCCTGTCATTCTGCTTGTATACAGTAAACCTAATTGTAAGGTAAACATTATAATGCTCGACAGAGTACAAGTTTCTTAATGGAGACCATTTGGTTAATTGCGTCATTTGCGTCTAGTCTTCGTATCTAGAAACATTACGACATGGATTTAGACAATGTGGCGCCCTAGCGCCACCTACCGTCGAATAGCCAATCTAAACGATCCTACATCCCGCTAACGGAGTTCCGACGTTCACTTGCATAAAAAAAAACTTCCAACTTATAGTGAAATAAACGGATCTCACATTTCTTATATCGAGATTAGCTCGACATGTTTCGGGTCAATCCAATTCCAACTTTCTCTCTGTGAACTTCGGTCCCCAGGCATAACACCAGGAGTGAGATCTCTCTATTAGAGTCCTTCCCACAACACTACCAGATTGTATTTCACCACTCCATTTCAGAGCTCGCTTTGTCGGGCGAGTGCGACGCGGACAGCGGGCGCGGTGACAGCTCGCTCGCGTCCGAGCTGAAGGAGGAAGACTTGCCGGAGCATCTGACCCTCGGCCGCGAGTTCACCTTCCGCGTGACCGTGCTGCAGGCTCACAGCGTCTCCACGGACTATGCCGACGTCTTCTGCCAGTTCAAGTGAGTTTACTTTATAGCGCCACCTACCGGCGAGTAGATGAACTTCTACTGCAAACGTCATTTCCATACTCAACTGTATGATCGTTTCGACATTTTTTTTTCTCTACTAGGTCCTGAGATAGATTTAATATTGGGAAAGGTCTTTGGAGACGTTGTATTGACAACGCGTGTCGTGCATAAAACATCATGATTTCTGGTTTTTGTATTCATTGGAATATTTTGTTGCAGCTTCCTTCATCGCAACGAAGATGCATTCTCGACAGAACCCGTCAAAAACGCCGGAAAGAACACTCCACTAGGATTCTACCACGTACAGAACGTAAGTACAAACATCAAAGACCACATTATGGTCATCATAAGATGGTATAAGAAAATAAAAATTTGAACGTTGAATTATTTTTTTGCAGATCACAGTGCCAGTGACGAAATCCTTTGTCGAGTATATCAAAACACAGCCGATCGTTTTCGAAGTATTTGGACATTACCAACAGCACCCGCTGCACAAGGTGAGCATTTCTATAAGATTATCAGTTTGGTATCTTAAACTCACGCTCACACCAAAGTTCGTTACGATTCAGCCGCTCACTGAAAGACTCTGAAAAGGAAATTTCGCAAAGAGCGTGCAAAAACGTTTCGTATAACATATACAAGGAAGCGAATTAGAAACTATTGTCAACTTTACTTCACTACAACTGGCTACATCTTTGTTATTACAACATTAAGATGTCATCAACTTATGTTAAATTTTATGTTAGTGTAAACTTTCATCAAAAACCATCCAGTATTTGCACGAAAAAGTATAGAATTCACACAAGTGATCCGCATGGAAACAGAACGGATTTACCTATAAAAAAACAGAATGTCACAAGTTATCAAACGTGAAATAGACACGGGTTTTTTCCCGTCGCGTTCCGTGTGGGACCCCATTTGCGAATTAAATACAGGCGTGATTATTATGCAAGTAAAAGCCAAATGCCTAAGTACCTATGTGTTTGCCCGTAGGACGCGAAGCAGGACGGCGGTGTAGCAGGACGCACGCCCCCCCGGCGCATGCTGCCGCCCTCCATCCCCATCTCGGCGCCCGTGCGCAGCCCCAAGTGGGGCGCGGCCGCCGTGGCGCCGCCCTGCTGCTCCAGCCATCTGCACTCCAAGCACGACCTGCTCGTCTGGTTCGAGATCTGCGAGCTGGCGCCCAACGGGGAATACGTGCCTGCTGTGAGTGCATAACAACCTCTAGCGCCATCTGCCGTCCAATAACAGAGTTTTAATCCTTCCAAAAACGCCATTTCCCATACAAAAAATGCAATTTCTTGCCTTATTTGCTCAATATCAATAAACCTAATCAATGGTACGGAACCCTACGTACGCGAATTTGACTCACACTTAAACCAATTTTTGATTCTATAGTACTTAGGTAATAATTGCTGACAATACCGGAAAAGATAAATTTATTACTCAATACAACTTGGTTTGATTTTCAAACTGGGTGATATCAAAAATTAAGGAAGTCATTATGTCAAAGAAGATTTTTTTCTATCGGTTATAGTTTCCTTTCTCGTGCAGCTATAGCTTGACCAGCACCGCTGTACCGCGTCTTGGGTATGCGGGCGGCGAGAGGGAGGGCGATGTCAGCGGAATGACAAAAAGCAACGGCTGCTTAGATTCGCTGCTTGCATACCTAAAGCGCAATACAGCGGTGCTGGTCAAGCTATGGCAAGTACAGATGTACCAGTGTTGCTAACTTAGCGACTATGTTAGCTACTTTTTTTTCAAGCGTTTCAAACATTTTAGAGATTTTTCGAAGACAATTTCTACAATCTAGCTACTAGATTCTAGCAATATTTCGAAAAAAATTTGGCGTCTGGGTAAACCCAGCAGTTTGGCAACTCTGGGACGTATTGACCTTCTCGATTGTCCCGTTGGCAGGTGGTGGAGCACAGCGACGAGCTGCCGTGCCGCGGGCTGTTCCTGCTGCACCAGGGCATCCAGCGCCGCATCCGCATCACCATCCTGCACGAGCCCTCCGGCGACCTGCAGTGGAGCGACGTGCGCGAGCTCGTCGTCGGTACGTCACCGACCAAGCGACCGTCTACCGACAGTAGTGACCCAACCAACTGACTCCTCAACCGACTAACTGAGTAGCAAAACAACTAACCGACGACTTCTACTAGGCATACAAAAAAAAGGTCGGTAGAAACGATGCGCGAACTTGCCCCACCACTTAAAATCTGACCAAGTTTATTGCCGACCACTATACCAAGCGACTGAGTGACCAAATGAGCAGGCGAGCACCCAACGACTTACTGATCTATCAAGCTCCCAACTAACCTAACAAGTGCGCAAGTGATCTGTAAGACGACTAACTAAATGACTACCCCTACTAATCGACAAACCTACTGACCTAAAAGATGTTTCTTTCGCGATCTTCGCAGGGCGCATCCGCAACTCGCCCGAAGCCAACGAAGACACGGCCGACGGTGAAGAGGACGGCGCGCTGTCTCTCGGCCTGTTCCCTGGCGAGAGACCTAACCTCGACGACAGAGCTGTCTTCAGGTAAAAAGAGGATCGGGAATTGGTTCGATAGTACTGTCACTTTTGTGACCCATTTCCGTTAAACTTTCTTAAAACATTCATAATGCAATAAGGTCGAAACTTTAGTGCAATAATGTTGAATGTCAAGCTAAAACCCTGTCATTTCGATAAGTGAAGTTTGCTTTACCTAAGACGGGACTGTTATGAGATAACCATTAGCGACATCAGTTTCCGGTAAAACCATGGTCGGTCATTGGTTAATGACAATGTTATAAAGTAACCATAGCAACATGCTATGTTATAATGTAACCATATCAACTCGCTGGACTACTACTATTTCGCGTTTCGAAGCTTTTTATAGCATGTTTTTAGTTTTTAAGTTGAGAGGTACAATAGTGGCCGGTTGCTGGTCACTAGACGGCCTCCATAATATCGCATCCATAATATTCATATTATTATTTGATGCGCAGGTTCGAAGCAGCGTGGGATAGCAGTCTACACGGCTCCCCGCTGCTAAACCGAGTCAGCTCCAATGGCGAAGTCGTCTACATAACGCTCAGCGCTTACCTTGAGGTATGTAATCTGTAGGAAGGAATGTTGAAGTTGACAACTAAGGATACATCCGAAAACGTTTCGAAGAACTATCTGACAGTCAAGTGAAAGAGAGACGAGTTAGTTATGTGTTTGCGGTAAGCATTTATGTAACGCACCGCTAGATCAAAACAGACCTAACTTGAAATATATCTTAACTCGAAACTAGATCAGAGCACGTCTTATTTTAGAGTTAGGTCTGTTTGGATCTGGGAGTGCGATAAGTTCAGCAGCTTTTTTTTGGTTGCTCAGAATTTGGCAGTCTGTAAAATCAAGAGAAGGTTTGTTTTAAACCATCTTTACTTACCGGACCGAATTTGTAGTATATTCGAGCGTAATTCCAAGCAATTCATGACAACATTTCATTGCAAGTTTAAAAGCAACAGTGGCCCCATCTATTGTTCAGGTGGAGAACTGCGCCCGGCCAGCGATCATCACCAAGGATCTATCGCTAGTAGTGGTGGGCCGCGAAGCTCGTACTGGGCGGTCTCTACGCCGCGCGCTGTTCGGATCGCGCAGCGCGCGCGCCGACCGGCTCACCGGCGTGTACGAGCTGAGTCTGCACCGCGCGCTGGAGCCAGGTACGCTAAACCTAAGGCACCTTACACACTGCGACTTTAATACACTTGCGCTACTTAAAGCATCGATACAGTCGCGATGCTGTCGCGCGTTTCAAAAATGCGCGACTGCATCGCTAATAAAAGTCGTGTGTAAGGTGCCTAACCTAGCTCACGCTGCAAAACCTAACCTAGGTTCAAAAAGTCCTCATTATGACCAGTGCTAAAGGCCGGTCGAGGAGCACAGAGAATTCTATCAAATCTAAGTTTTGGCGTCCCTCAGGGTAGCGTTCTCGGTCCTACCCTTTTTTTGATTTACATAAATGACCTTTGCAATCTTTC
>BHDV01005900.1:146571-169234 GCA_005406045.1 Adoxophyes honmai | reverse complement strand
GCTTGTGCACGTGTGTGTGCGTGTACACTTCAATTCAATTTTTGCGTTGAAATTTGTTTGCTTTTTATTTTACTTTTTATTTTTTCATTCATTTTTACTATAAAACTGTACCAATTGTAGTAACTGTATACGGAGGGGGGCGTTGTTATTCGCGACACAGTTTCAACTATTGCGAATGACATCGTTTCATATTGCCTGTGTATGAAATTGTTATTATTCCCTTAATAAAGATTATTATTATTATTATTATTATTATTTCAAGCGTGAGGGCAATTAATTGCCAATAATTAGCACTGGCAACGAGCTGAGGCTGCACCGCGCGCTGGAGCTAGGTAACCTAAACCTAACCTAGCTCACGCTGTAAAACCTGACCTAGGTTTAAAAAGTCTTTATTATGATCAGTGCTAAAGCCCGGACGCGGAGCACAGACAAATTCGAGAGTAATGGCAATATTACTGCCAATTATTAGCGATGGCAACTGCCTCACCGGCGTCTACGAGCCGAGCTTACACCGCGCTCTAGAGTCAGGTAGGCTGAAGACCGGTCGCGGAGCACAGCGAAATTCAAGCGTTGACCCGTTGCTACCTATCTCTGTTGCACGCAGTAATATTGACCTCGCACGTGCTCAAGTGTTTTGTCATTGGGAATACTTGCACGAAGTCTGAAATAATTAATCACTATATTCACTGAGGCTGTCCTAGAAAACATGAGAAATACGAAAATTTCTGATTAAATACGATATAAAAACTTCCACATTTCAATTCAAAAAATTCCGAAAAAAAAAACAAATCAACTCAAATTCTGCTCCATATGTGGCACAAAATTCCAAATAACTAGCACTGATCACACTCGTTCTTTTGTCGACAGGCGTACAGCGTCGACAGCGGCGCGTGCTCGACACGAGCGGCACTTACGTGCGCGGCGAAGAGAACTTACACGGCTGGCGTCCGCGCGGCGACTCGCTTATATTCGACCACCAGGTACAGTATTACCAAACAAAGAATGCTCCACGAAATACCTGCGTATTAGACCAGTTTTGTGGCGCGGGAAACTTCGATCTACCAATGATAAAAGAGATTTTTTCGCGCGCTGAACACTTGCGTTGGGATTGGTTATTGATTGATGTCTCAAACAGATGACTTATGACATGACAGATGTTTAGCACCCCAGCGCCAAATGCGTCGAGTAGCCGAACTAAAGTGTGTAAGCGAGAATGCATAGCAAGCAAAATTGTGCCCAGAATGCTTATAAATAAAGTTCAATATAGATAAATTACTCGTTCGGCTACTCTCGGATATCGTTTTGCGCTTCTCGGCGCAGACGGTAACAGCCGATGTGACTTATTTTCTTGGGAATACTGTATCAACTATACTAGTACAATCAAAGAATTTGATAAATGTGTTGTTGTAGTTGTTGTATGACTCTTTATTGCACATAAAACAATTACATAGAATAATATTACAGAACAACAGTGTAACTTACGTACAAAGGCGAACTTATCCCCGAGGGGATCTCTACCAGTTAACCTTGTGCCTCTTTGTACCTCTTTACAAGAAATGTCACTGTGACATACCGTACTATCTACTAATAAAAAAAAATGATACGCTGTTACTTACTACTATGATGCAAGGCACTATACGGCGATCCCGGCTGATCAAACTATTTTGTCAAAGCATTTCGATGTCACTTCCCAGTTTTGTTTCTACTCATATCGAGAGTAGGTATTTGCTTCGTGTATTTTATTTATTAAGAAACGACGACCGATATTGACAAGGATGGTTATGATCCTATGAATGACAAACTAATAAAATTTCGCCGTTCGAAACTACTCTCCCAAACTATTTCAATGTCACATTCCAGTTTTGTTGTAACTTAAATTGAGAGTCTGCTTCTCGTTTTTTTTAAATTTTTTATTCAGGAGTACGATGGATTTAAGGATTTAAGATGCTAATGATGATGGTTGTTTCAGTGGGAGCTCGAGAAGATGACCCGATTGGAGCAGGTGGGGCGCACGCGGCACTTCCTTGCGTTGCGCGAACGTTTGCGCCACGGACACGACAACACTGTGGCTGCCAACGACTTCACCAAGACGGAGAAGGTGAGACACACGCCATATATGCCACATGGGACGCATAAGGCACACATGTCACATGCAACACATAAGGCACACAGTTCACGCAGCCACAGCACTCATGTTACGCCTCTGTAACGCGGTTTTGGCGATGTTTTTGTGAATCCAGATGTTTATGATATTAAAATGTCATGTTAATTTTCACGTCTATCTATTGTTCATCGCATTGACTGTGTAGTCCGGTCAATTTGAACAATTGAAATAAAGAAAATTCCGACAGAGACAAATCTCTGTTTAACCTTAGCTTTACCAAATAAACCATCAAAAGTCCCATTCGGTGGGACTTAGAGAAAAAAATGATAAGAACCATTTTTATGGATGATTTTGAGATCTGCTACTGTGCTCTGGGGTACTTTTTTGCTTGACATTTAATTTATAAACCTTTCAGAGCATTATACAAATTTATACGGAGATTGAAACTTCCTTCTTTTCTTTTCTGTCATTTCTAAAAACTTTAGCAATCTTTGTACAATTTTCACGACTCACACAAAATAATTGTTAATCCAAGCTGTTAGCTAACCGTATTCCCCTTTCCCCCCAGGAGGTGTGCAATATGGCGGCGAAGGCGGCCGCGGAGTGCGCGCACGCGCGTGATGACGCGCTCTACGAGCCTTGGGACATGTCGCCGCGCGAACGGGAACTGGCCACCAAATTCCTGAAGCTCATACAGGGTAAGTTAGGCTTGACTGCGTCAGTATGCAAGTTTGAGATACCTGTGTGTGACCCGCCAAGCTGTCTTGCAGAGTTTCGCAACCTTTTTTTGATGGTACTCCCCGACGGATTATAAATAAAGTCATCTTTTTTGTAGAAAAGCTTTTTTTATATATTTTAGGTATATTTGTCATGTAAAATACCTCTCCACGCCTCCTTGGCTGGGTTCTCCTGATTTATTGAATGATTTATCGACGCGCATTATCGATCGGCTACAGTCGACTGAAAAAAACTTATGTCTTCGCAATAAAAGCGAAAATGACGCCGAAGTATCTGCAGGAATCGGTCAAGCACATTCAAGTGGCTTTGACGAGAATTGTGCTTTTTAAACTAGTGTTGCGTGAGCATAAGTCGTTTCTCAAAGAGCTGTTTCCTATTTTGCCTTGATAGGTGGTCACGACCCTGACTGACATTATGTTGTCAACCATTTTGACACAGCCACGTACCATTTTAGTAACTTACTACTTCTGTCATCAGGGCGAATAGGGTCGGGCAAGGAGGTAGAGACGGCGGTGTCCCCGGCCACGCCCGTCGACGAGGGCGTGTCGGCCGACGCGTCCACGCCCAGTCTGCTTTCCTCAGTCCATAGCGCCAGCAGTTTTGAGTGAGTATCGATAGACGACCAAAACTTACCTTTGTACATAACTTAGTTTCTCGTATCGTCATTTTTTTTGGAATACGCAACATATAAAGAATTTTTTTGTGGTTTATATTGTAAACATTCAGAAATTTTGAAGACGCGAAACTGTATGTATGAGTGAGAATTGATCTACTTGGTAATCTCGATTATATTCTCGATAAAGAGTGAATTCAAGATGGTGGAGGTCAGGTACTGTATTTTCCAAAGTCACTGTGATGTGTAGTTAGGATATTTATTATTCATTTTACATTATTTTTCATATAACGATCATGGGGGACATTTTCCATTAATTTAGGTGTTGTGAGTGTTTTCGTGTTTTAACTCATTTAAACATTATCTTTACTCGGTGGAAAACCTTCCACCGTGGTTCATTTAAGAGTTTGTTTGCGAAATGAAATATCAATACAATACAGTCCGCATTAGTCCTTACGACTCGTGTGAACATGACGCAAGTTTAAGTCACTACGTTTCGCTTTCATCATTGTGCTGGTCACACTCGCCGAAACCCTTCAAGAGCCGTACGTAAGCGGTAAAGGCTAAGGCCCGTGGAGTCGGCGAGTGCGTACACCCGGCACCAAAGCTTAACCCATCCCAATCCGCAGACTTTGCTCGCCGGAGCGCGCTCTCTTGGAAAAATCCATGGCGGCGTGGGGCGGCGGCGGCGGCAGCGCGGGCGGCGCGCTGTACGTGCCCGACTGCGAGGAGGTGCGCGTGTCGGCCGCCGTGGCGCGCCGCGGACATCTCAACGTGCTGCAGCATGGCACTCATGGGTGGAAGAAGCGCTGGCTGGTGAGTCGACAAGTATTTTTTTTTCGGGATGGATTCACCACTTTTTGACGTATCTAGTTAGATAGTGACAGGTATAGTCATCTGCTGCAACATCGCCCGCACGGGTGGGAGAAGCGCTGGCTGGTGAATGCCCAAGTTTTTTTTTTTTTTTGACATATTTAGTCGGATAGTAACAATAGTCACTTCAACACTCTGCAACATGGCACGCATGGGTGGAAGAAGCGCTGGGTGGTCAGTACACAAGTTTTTTTTTTCCATTTATTTGAGGGGACCTGTAGGCTCAGCACCGCAAGACGCGCGAGATAGCGTGCGGGATGGACACGCCACTTTCGGACATCTAGTTAGACAGTGCCAGGTATAGCTAGTGGTTCGCACGGGCGCCCTCCTAGTAAAGTCCATGGCGCGTGGGGCGGCGGCGGCGGCCAACAAATTCAACTTAGACGATGACAATCTTTGACTTTGAAAATTGAAAATGACGTGTGAAAGTGCTCTTAAGAACCTTATATTTGCTTAACTAAGATTTTGAATATTATTATTTTTGCTATTCGGTGAAGGAAACCTACACATGGTGACGAAGTATTATGTGTGAAGTTCCCAATTCGCACTGGGCCCGTGTAGGAACTATAACCCAATCCCTTTCATACAGAGAGGCCTTTGCCTACTAATGGGACATATTTAGGCTGGATTATTTATTTTTTAACCGACTACAAAAAAGAAGGAGGATCTCAATTCGACCTATTTTTTTTGTGTTTATGTTACTCGACATCTCCGAGACCGGTGACCGATTTTTAATTATTTTTTTAATCGAAAGGCTATAAACTCCGAGTTGATCCCGTTGGCACTAAGTCGGGATCTGATGACGGGATCTAGGAGAAATCGAGGGAACTCTTCAAATGTTATAGAGACATGTACGCTTTCGATAATTTATTGATAAAGTAAAAAAATTACATTCAGTAAATGGAATACATTCAATTTGAAGTCGGTTTTGTTTTGTTTAAAATGATATAATTCACGTTGTCAGGTGGTCCGGCGGCCGTACGTGTTCATCTACCGCGACGAGCGCGACCCGATCGAGCGCGCCGTCATCAACCTGGCCAACGCGCACGTCGAGTACTCCGAGGACCAGGAGCAGATGGTTCGCATGCCCAACACCTTCAGGTCAGTGCCTCTGCTCACAACTCCCAACACTAATGTATAGTTACAGTACGGTCGCGGAGCACAGAGAAGTTTACTTGAGCACGTGCGAACGGGAGGGCAATATTACTGCACGCGTGCGACAGAGATAGATAGCAGCGGGTCTACGCTCGAATTTTTCTCTGTGCTCCGCAACGGGCCTTTAGTTAGTTTTTTATTTATTTTACTGGGATCACTGCCACAGCATTATAATTATCTTCTTCGGTTCAACATGTAAGATGTGTAATGTGTTGTCAAATATGTCAATTCTTTGTATGTACCTATTTGAATCAGTGCGGAACAAGACAGTTTCTTTCGGCGCATTCTTTTTGACAATGATGGTCTTTTCGAAGCGCTGATAGACTCGAAAATGATGTGTCAAAGTGCTCTCTATTTGCATAAATAAATAAAGTCTTGAATTTTTGAATTGTCTATGTCATGGTTCATGCAATTTGGACATTCCTAAAAAAACCTTAACTGTCAACTGTCAACTTATAGCGTGGTGAGTAAGGAACGCGGCTACCTGCTGCAGACGCTGGGCGACAAGGAGGTCCACGACTGGCTCTACGCCATCAACCCGCTGCTCGCTGGACAGATCAGGTGAGCACACGCCCTTATACAGTACCTACATTGCATAAAATTTTTGTTTGATTCCATGTAATTGTATAAAGTCCGCCAACGCATAGTGGTTCGATTCCACTCTAATGCATAAATACTATCAACGTAGTGGTTCGATTCCACGTGAATTGCATTGCATGAATTCCGACAATAGTGTGGTATAAAGCGTTGCAAGTGCGAGTTCGAATCCTGCTAGTAAACGAACAACGACAGGAGTACAGTTTTTTAATAAGAAGGAAATTGGATAAACTTAAGTAATTATGTTAAATAAAAATATCATTTCACCATACTTGTTCAACTTCTATTAAGATGAGGGACTAAATATGAATATACCACCATGAACGCGATTCTTTCTGATTAGTAATTCATCAGTGTTTGTGCCACTTTAGACACGGTGAATCAAAATTGCTTTAAAAGACCTTCCGATCTGAGATCCTTTAGTTCCGTAGTTCATCTAATTACTACTTTTCTTGTGCCTTAAAGCAACTTTCGTCTTGTCTCTTTTATATTACTCACAATAAAGAGCAGAAAATACTAGTATTTAAAAGTTTTTCCTTCAACTAATATCAGATACACAACCACCCGTCTTTTACGCCGGGTAATATTAAAAATTGACGTCCCTGGGCATTCATATAATTCTTCCCAATGAAAGTTTATTAAAATGCTCGCAATATCAGTAAATACTTGGTTTCTGCTCTTTGCTGTATCCTTGTAGTTTGAGCCATCGCTCGAGCCCGATCAATATACACGTGTAAAGTTGCTTGCACGCAGGTCGCGATCGGCGCGCCGCGGGGACAAGGCGCCGCCGCCCGCATGAGACAGCCTCACGATGGAGTCTATACTCGTTTATTAAGCGCCTCGCCGCACCCTCGCGACCGTACAACTAACGTGCGTCCTTTGCATTGAAACTGCTGGGGAACAAACTTCCACGTCCTTGCCTCGCTAAGTCGCTACGTTCCTCTCTACGCACGACCTAACCCAACTCCCAACACAGGGAACACTGGCGAGTTCTGCGTAAATTGGAACCCGGTGAGCGGGGGAATGACGTGATAGCCGACTCGAATGGGCAATCTGCACAACTAGCATGTTCTATTCTCTCTCGCTTGCTCGTGTACTTCTTTTCTGCGTGTCGAAAAGAGATGCAAGGATGATGAGCGGGGAAATATTGTGTGCTAGCCGTCCCGATTGATTTTTAAGATATCAGAGCTTAAATGAGACGACAATAGAGACTACGCTTTCTGTCTATGGTTAGATTCTGAGGTATTAAAAGTTTCGCTGTACCAAATATTGTTTGTACTATGACAGATATCATAATATACAATTATTATATTGTGATAATAGCAATGTTTTATCAGCGTCTCGTATCGCAGAACTAACCACGTCCTTTTTCAGCACTAAGCAATTGAGTTTCTCTGTCAATTTAAATATGACTTAAAGGTTTAGTGTTAGACGAACGGAAAATAAAGAAAGAATAAGAATAATGATCATGAATGTCTTCCTCATTTGATAATATAAAGTTGCAGCGGAAACAGACCGCAGCGATAGATAACTGAAGTCAATCGAAGCAGGGAAACCGAGTAATGCCAAAGATATGAGAATATTTGTAACTGTTGTTAATTGTGGCTGGTTTGGTGGCGAGCCATTAGTACAGATTTTATATCTAGCGGCTAGAATAAAGCTATTGAGGTTCTTATTACAACTTCTGGTTTGTACTCCATCATTCGCTATACAAAAACAGATACGCGCTACGCAAGACCTCATTAGGAAGTTGATAGGGAGGAAAACAAGAGTACCGTGGTCCACGGATCTATCTCTGCTAGCAAACACCTTATTTTTCAAAACATCTTCGGGACCACACAAAAGAGCTGTCGTTTTAAACTTACCGCAGTAAGTTACTCGAATCAATTATTTTAGCATATCCACAATTTATAAACAGTATTACGAAACAAATGCATTTAATGCTTATACGATTTATACGTAAATAGACATATATGGTTATATATGTTGATTAGTTTACGGGCAACAAGCAAATATTTTAAATATTGAGTCAGAGGCGGGACCAAACCGGTGCACTGATGGTGGGCGTGGGGTAGATAATGAAATTTGTCGAATTTTAACAAGCAGGAACAATAATTGTACAAGACTCTTTTGAGCTGTTTCAAATATGCAAAAGGATGCACGTTATTTACATTACGTTACGTTTGTATAAGTTAATTGTAATTTGATCTCTGTAATGGTTTCGGAGCACTGTTAACCGTGTAACGCAATAATGTATTCAGAGTATTACTTATTCCTATCTCGGCCATCGTGAATGTGTAATAGTTATTGTAATATCTGTAACTGTGGGTCATGTATGCATGTGTGAACGTTTCTAGATCTGCAAGCGAATAAGGTGCTTACAACTCTTTATTGTATCTCTATTGCCAACTGTAGGCAACGCAATTCCACATGGCGTACGTAACTCAAATGAATTAATGCTGTTACTACGGGCGCCGGCAACGCGCCTCACTGGCAATCCGCGATATTCAGCGAAACGTTAGTCTGGCGCGTGGCCGGTTGTGCAGTCTATGAGTATTGTTTTATGTACTTGACAAGGCGGTGTTGTGTCATTCAAGGAAGTGCCGCAGACTTTCCTACTCGTAGGCATTTTACTCGAATATGTAACCTCCTGTGTTTGTGATGCCCGTGGCTACGACCGTAAGTCTGCCGCCGCCCTCGCAACGCCGCCTGTTCGTTCTGTTCGTGCAAGTTATTCTGAATTGCGCACAAATAATGTACGTCGGCGATGTGTGATAGACTCCATTTTGTAACTTCATCGGTGAAATGTAAGAATTTAAAATGAATGAATTGTGAAAAGACAAATTACTGAGAATACCTATATAGATTTTCTTCTAATGTTGGATACGTTATTAATGTAATTTACCTTGTATATACGTATGACCCGAACGGTAGAGTAAATATATTTTGAGGCTCAAATAGCCAATTCGAAGAGGCGGTGTCCGTATGATGTCGTACGTAACGTTTCGTTTCACGTTTAGAATTGATTGTAAATACATAATAATAATTATTATAACATTGTAGTTAGCGTAGACTACGAGTTGTCGGAAATTATTAAATCATTTCAATATCGTACGCTACTTGTTTATAGTTGTATAATTTGTATTGTTTTCTGTTACACCCCTTATTGTTTTCGTATTAGGTTCCTATAGAGATAACGATAAGTTTGAATGGAATGTATAAAGTAGGCTAATGTTACGCAGAGTAGATGCCGCTCTGAGGCCCGCGGCTCTAGTCAGCGCTCTCTGGCGCAGGCGCAGTCGCTCGCCAGGCCGGGATCGTACTCACTCACACACCGTACGCGTCGCTCGACCGCTCCATAGGTTCACACTAATATTTATACAGGAACTATAGTGTAGTTAGATAATCGATGTGACAGTAGTTTTATAATGATGACGTTTGTTTTGAATAACTTATTTCGATGTACCTATCTGACAGTCCAAGCAATGCTTACTCTCGTTACCGCTTCGATAAATGTTGAAAAATATATCTAATATCGTCACTATACTATCGCTTCTAGGTGACTGTTTTATATTACCATTAACTCCGACTCGGCAAAGTAAGCTTTCGTGACGTTTAGTCGTTGTAAATATTTCCTAGTTGATTTGGACGCGCCGCCGGCCGCGCGCCGCTCGGCCCCACTAGAGAATATCCCGATAATAATTAATTTAGCATAGACTATCTAGGTGTAAGATCAAAAAGTATTATCCAACTCTAGACATGCTGTGTGTTATATTTCCTTAAATTTAAAATTATTACAATTATTGTCGTCGAAATTGACGTACTGTGCATCAGGAACGTTCCGTTTGAACCGCACAGTCAGAATATTTTTATTGATCTTGTATTGACGATGTGCTTACCACTGAAAAAAAAAAGCTATGAATAATTAACGATATGCAGGCATCTTCAGGTAGCCCGTGTTCTTCGCCGCTCTTTCCTGCGCTCGACGCAACGAAGGAGAGATCTCGCGTCACGCGACGCCGTTATTGTTTACACATTTCTTTTCTAGTCATTTTGTATAACATTCCAAAGTTTGTAACTATTTACTTTCTCGTTTAACTTAGTGATGTATTTTGCATAGCAAAATGGTGTTTACGTAGCGAAATAGCGCGGGAGGGATGACCCGGCGCGCCGTGCGGGCGCGACTCGCGAACGGTTTCCTTGGCGTTTGGTTTGCAAAGCTTTCCTTTCGTTGTTTTTGGGATTTGAATAAGTCTTTTTTGAATTAGAGATGACAGCTGTCGCTGGATTATATATATTTTTATAGAGTATACTCTTTAAGCTGTACTGCTATTTTTATAGGACTAGGTGTTGTTTTGAGAGTTCCGTTCGGTCCGTTCGCCGCCTGCGTTTCGTTGCGGCCCGCGCGCCGCGGCCGCTCTGTGATTACGATAGTGATTGTTGATTGTTGGCCGAGAATGATATTGAAAATTATATATTATATATAATTTATAAATTTCATTCAATTTATGAGAATAAGAACAATGTAATGATTGGTAATATTACTCATTGCTCTAAATGTACTATCAAAATATATTATACACAGTGTTAAAGGTCATAAATAAAATGCTTTGAAAATTTCCAAACCATTGTTTCCTTTCCTTACCCCACCACAAACGTACTTCACGATCATAGATCGACTTTTATTGATGGCGAGGACCCACCGTAGAATACGTAGAATATTTTTACAGTGAATGTCATTATCACTAAGTCATTTACTGTGAAATGGTTGTAGCTGGTCTGGGTCTATTTTGTCCCACTTAATGAGATTAGAAATGAAATGAAAACCAAAGAGACTTAAGAAAAATACAACAGCAGTTGCGAAGAAGCCATTGGTGCCAATCTTACAGTTTTGCGGGTGAGTTATGAGAACATAAAGCTTCAGTTTTATGAGGTATAAAATAGTGATGTTTGTGGATTTTTTTATGGTAATTCTTTGCACTTTGATCTAGCCAAAGTCTTATAGACATCTAATCGTATTTTTTATAAGTTAAAAACTAAGCTAGTTTATTTTTGTACATGAAACTACCGTAAAACTCAAAATAAACTCGAGTCTTAACACGTTCGCGTCCGGCAGCGTTACACTGAGCTCTTAACCCTTCGTATGCGGGAAATGAAAAATATACTGCATTCGAGCCTCTTCTGTTTCAATATCTACAAATTATGGTGATTAAAAAAAAAAAAAGATATCCTCAAAATGGAGCAGATCTGCTCCGTAGCATACGAGAGGTTAAGCTATGCCTGGCGAAATTATCGTGGTCAGGACTACGAAAAACATGGTCACTGGCAAAGGAGTAAGATTTTTTTGATCACAGACGCTGTGTCACCGGCGTCGAACGTGTTAAAAATCGAGTTCTCCCCGCGACTTGTTGCGGACTAACCTATAGCCTTAATCTCAACGACACGGCTACTGCTAAACGTGCACTACAAGCCACCGCCCCGTTCGTGCTCGACGAAACAACCTTGGTTATCATCGTCATTTGTATAAAATTGTCAAATGTAGGGTAGCAAACAACACTAACAACACCACTCTGTAAAGGCGCGTTCACACCAGCTGTTGATGCAAATTCTACAGTATTCAATTCGGGTGAACCGACCAACCACTATCTCGGCTGAAATTTTGATCCCGACTGAAACTTTGCCTCCGTAGAATGAAACTAGTGCATTGTTTGATTTTAGTGTACCTTGGAATAAAATTGGTCGTCTCCATTTCTTCCAGATTTATCAAGGTATATTTTAGGCGACAGGCCAACAACCTGTCAATATTATGCCTGCCAACTTAAAATCTAAATATATTATATATAATAGTCATGCTTTTGTCTATGCAGTTCCTGGGCTCTGCTTACCCTATTTGGGAATACAGGCGTGAGGTAGGTATGTATTAATATAAAATGAATAAAACATCAATGCTTGTTTAATTCTTTTATTATCATTATCAACAGATAATTATGATTCAGTATACAAAAGGAATTGTTATACGACTATACATTTTATATCATAATTATGTACATTATAAGGGCCCGGGTACACTTAACCTCTTCCGAGCGTCGTGTTGTCAAAGCCTTGCTTGCCATACCAGGAATAGGTAATAGTTCTACAAGTACATAAGCTCCACTCCAGAACAAAACTCATGTTTAGGCATAAAAAATGCTCTCTTTCTACCGCCAACTGCTTCCACACGAAATCGAGACTTACTGTGTGACTCGAGCGTTCGTATTCCCTTAGACGCCGCTGGCTCAAAACCGGTTTCGTGGCATAGAGTTACCAATAGAAAAAAAATATTGCTTTTCTCTCTGTTAAGATATCCGTTAACACAGCCATCATAAGACCATTTCGAACCCATTACGCGTGGTTTAACAATCACAAAAATACGCGCAATGTACCGCGACTCGGAAAGCTGTAGACCTTAAACTAGATTCGACCGGCGAAGCGTACCTAAACTGGGGAGTGGACCGCCTGACCAACAATCACATGTTGAAAATCCGTCGAACGATGTTCAGTATAATAAATAAGCAAGGCGTTGATAAAACAACGACGGTCGAAAGTGGCTAAGTGTGCCCGGGCCCTAATAGGTTTCTCTTACAATTTTATGGTAGAAAATATCAAAATAAAAATAATTGGCCCGATATACAATAAAGCACTGCATTATTCCATGTAAGCCTAATAAATATAATAGAATATCTTTAAAATTCATAGCTTTTGACTTCACACGTGATATAATCACAGGAAAATACTTTTAAATCACTGAATGATGTTTGATAGACAAGACAGTGAACTAGCATACCAATATTAATTATCCCGAGACTTTTTGACAATTCTGCGAAGCTTCCAATTAACATGAATCTTGTAATTTAACTATAGATGAATCGACGAGACATGATCCCTGGGACACTGGCAGTAATAACCACGATACAACCTTGTAGCGGCGTCACCGTTACATTAAAATCGAACCGTAGGCGTTTAAAAATTACGTTTATTAATTTTAGGTAGATTTATTCCATTACAATGATATTTCGATGGAATTATAACAATTCTTAACATTTACAAGGAATTATCTCAACCAGAATTTACGTCTACGTCTTGCAAAAGTTACTTCGTTTGGAAGACATCGACTAATGTGGAAAAATATCGATAAAAAAATGTCGATGAAAAATGTCGATAAGTTGAAAAGAATGTACACAAAATACACTAAAGTAGTATACTTTCCGCCTTCGATTTATAATCATTTAAGTTGTCTGCAATGCGAAATGCCGAAAAGTGAAACGCTGGAGTTTGTGTTGTGGTGCGCTTGCGAGATCATTTTGCTCGCGAGCAACAAAACGGTGGACCTTTGTTGCCAATTGAGAACGTACGCGACCGTGTTGCTGATGCTCTGGGGATCGGAGAGGCTACCGTCTCCTGAATTACAAAGGAGAAGTTCGGCAAATCCTCGATGGAGGAGAACATACTCTCATCTCCAAAGAATGAGAAACATAATAGGGCACACCCCGTAACCCATCCCGATGACTTCGATGTGGCTGCGATCATATTTACGCCAACTTGCAAAAAGTTATTGGCATCGCTGAAATCTGCTGATTTATTTAAAGGCGGTATCACTTCTCTCAGAGTCGTCATAAACTTTTCGGTACGATACGGGTCTTACATAAATGACCTGGTTCCCAAAACGAAAGTTTGTTTACCGGGTAAAATTATACGATAAGGAAACGAAATGGGTCCATTTCTATTTTTGGAAAATTTAGGTTTTTTTAGGTTTTAATATAAGCCAAAAAATTTAAATCACTTCAACGACAACATAACAAAACTCCTTCGTCTATAATAAAGTTAAGTTCCATCGACACGCCCCATCACTAACATGAACTGTCATGGATCATGTCAGGGATCATGTCTCGTCGCGTCAACAATAACTTCTGCCGTCGTCGATGTTATTGAAAAAACCTCAAAGCGATTACAGTATGTCGGTGACTCCCCAATTTATACTTATCATAATCCAACTATAGCTAAATAACAGTCGAGCACACATGAGCCTTCATTTCAGGTATAAATAAAGCATCGAACCACTTTTCCAGAAGAACAGATCGTTTCATTTTATTCTAAAAGGCACGAATGAATTGAACGTCATTATAATTACTTGGAACCATAGTGTCAATCGTGTAAAAATACATACTCAACGGTAAAAAAATTAGCCCTGGCTAATATAGAAAGCCACCGATTTTTTCCCGCTGATTATATGAATGGAATGAACATTTTATCCATCACACAATTATGTCATTCAATTCATTCGTGCATGAGGCCTGAAGGCTTAGCACAGCAGCATGCGCGACTCGTTTCGCGCGCGGGTCAGACTACCTGTCACTTACTGACGTCTCTAGTTAGACAGTGACAGCTATAGTCTATTTCGCGCCCTGTCGTGCTAAACTTACTGAATTACCCGTACAAGCCAACTACATTCCATCACTACCCAACAAGCCTCTTCAATAACCAACCGAGACCCCACTCAACTTCACGAGAACGGGTTCAAATTCTTATCGTAATCATCCTCACCGAACGGGTTAGTGGGGTCGTTGTCCTCAGCGAAGGGGTTTTTGGTGTCGTCGTAAGTTTCATCCTCGAAGGGGTTGGTATTCGCACCGTTGCTGATGTTCGATGACATTTTTGGGGAGTTGCTGATATTGGCTGATATTTTGGGGGAGTTGGTCTCGTGTTTTCGGGTTGGAGTGGGGGAGGCGAGGGGGGAGGGGCGGTGGACTCGTGGCTCGAGGCGCGAGATGTTAGCTTCGAGGCTGGAGCTGTATTGCTGCTGCTCGAGCAGCCGCATGCGGCCCTCGGGGACGGGGATGACGGCGGTGCCCTTGGGCGCCACTTGTTTGGCCGCGTTCGGCACGAACACTGGAAATTGCCAGCGAAAATTTAATTTAACCAGTCACAGATCCCCGCATCTAACTTGTCAAGGTTTAGAATAGTGGGGGTAAGTTCGCGCATCGCTTTACCAAGGCAAAAAGCTGTGCGCGAATTTACCATCCGCTACCTAAAATTATTGCAAGTTAGATTCCGGGGACTTTACATGTATTTCTTTGTATGCGTGTGTGTGTTATCTGTTTGGTGTTGGGTTTAGTATAACACCTGTCCATTTCTTTCGTGGATGTCATTAGGAGAGCCAGAAAATGGGTTAAGGTATGTTAAAGACGATAGACTAGCAACCTGTCACTATTATACTTCTTTTATCAAACTTAAAACCTAGCAATATTCTAAGTGGCTACCCAACTGGGTGACATAAAAGAAATCATCATGGTAACCAGTAGCATAAAATACTTGGTTATCCTAGAGAATGTCCTAAAATGAAAAGTAAAAGTGATGCCCTCACGTCAGGTTGCTTGGAAAGAGTCTCTTGCCAGTTACGTACAGTCAAAGAATTTGATAACTGTGCCATTTTGGATCATTTCACAAGAAATGTCACTGAGACATACCATATTAATCAAGGCAATATGAAATTCATTGTGAAAAGGTTCAAAGTGGCACAGGTATCAGTTTTCTTCACTGCACGGTCCGGTCAGTGTGCGATTTTGTGGGGTTGTAGCGTGTTACCTTGCTTGCTCTGCCCCTCGTGCAGCCGCAGCCGGGCCTCGGCGCCGGCGCCGTACGCGGCGGGCGGAGCGGGCGCCGGCGCCGGCGCGGCCGGCGGCGCGGGCGGCGGCTCCTGACACAAACATTACTGTTACAAATAAACGATAACAAAATGGAACAAGGCTTTTTTTTAGTCTACCGTTAAAAGCCGGTCAAATGCGAGTCGGACTCGGGCTCGAAGTATTCTGCACCAAAAACTATTTATCTAACTGTTTATTAGCATAGCTATAGTATAACTTCGTATGGCATAGGTTTGAGATACACAAGTCGCATGGACCTGAAAAGCGATGAAACATTTGTCTGTAACAAACTCAGAAACGAAAATTGTCAGGTAATATTTTACAGGGTTTTCCAGCCGCGTCTATACCCGACCTCTGGTTAAAATATTTGTACCACCATGTATAGATAAACACCCAAGACAAGAGCAGACATTCGTATTTATCATACAAACATCCTGCCCCTACCGGGAATCAACCCAGGGCCTTCACAGACAAGTTCTCTAACCACTGGGCTATTGGCGTCAATGTCTTTTTGGTCTGATACGATTTTCGTCCGAATTTTTTGTCATATTTTTTATTTAACAGATTCAAACTCCATGGGGTCAAAATGTGTCTATTCTATGTAATAAACGAGCGGGTAACGAATCTGACGAAAATCGCAACAGACCAAAAACGTATTTGACAAATATCGTGGTATACGATTAGACTTCGGTTTAATGTTGTGGCAATTTGATAAATATCCTCAGAGGCGTGTGGCCAGCAGTGGGACATTACAACAATCTGCATGATGATGACAGCAAATATTCACCTGAGCGTCGGTGATGACGGTCAGCTTGTTGAAGAGCCCGCGTCCGTAGTACTCCGACACCACGGCGTAGCTACAATAACAATAACAATTAAGTATAAACAAATACATTAAGAACACTTTGTGCTACTAACGCATCTGCAATCCATTTTGTCATTATAAAGTGTCTGTGGGCATGATAATCCCTAGCTCACGAATCTATCTTGTTTACACAGAGTCTCCACAAAAAATACATAAAGACAATAGTCATAAAAATGTCTCATCTTTTTGGGGCAGGTATTTCATATTGTAGTCACTATCATAACAACAATATTATGAAAAAAATCATAAACAAACTGTAAAACTCAACACTTTTTAATCAGTTAAACAATACGCGATTAAAACACATCATTAATTAACTTATCAATTTTGTATAACAACTGTAACTAACTGTCGAATAGACTACACATTTACAACACTCCTTAACCCTTAATTTGGCAGTGTATGGTGTGCCTTACATACCACGAGACTATCTTTTTCTATTTTTTTTACAATTATTTTTTGTAGGATGTCAACGGGGCAATGAGGCTTGAACGCAAGTTTTGTTCTTAATGCTGCCAAATTAAGGGTTAAATCCCTCATTTAAAAAGTAAATCAAGCATCTATGCACTTAAATAAAAACGTCAAAGAAATAATACCGTAAACTATACACGTTCTCTGAATTCCTGAAAGAACCATATGGCACATTTAATTCCACTAAAAATTGTATTTGAAACGGATTAAATGTCCAATAAACACCAATTTGCACCAAAAACAAAATACCTCTCATCCACAGCATTGGACAGGCACCACGAAAACGGCGGTATACGCGATATCATAGCGAAAGTAAACGAAACTGGTCCGAGGCGACCGCTATCGCCGGCGATAATTATTTTAATGTCGGCTTACGATGATAAGTAATCCACGTGGTTCGATCACTTGGACAGCGAAATGCGTGTGAATCATTGGAAAATGACTTTACCTGCGAGGTAATACGAGTGATAAGAAACGTTTTAAAATACATTGCGTGTGCAGCGTTTAAGTTTGTTTAATTCATGTTTTTATTGTGAAAGTATATTGAAGACAGTGTTACGTCAAGTGAAAAAGTCCGAAAAAATTATTGTTGAGAGAAATATTTATGTAGCGTTTCCATTCCTGTGGGGTACTGATATTTATGTAATTAATTTGTAATAATTATGTAAGTCAAATGTATGTCAAAGTGTCGATGTCGCTTAAAATCTAAAAAAAGTTCTAACTAAATTGCATGATGTAAAAGGAAAATCAAACTTTCAAGTCCAATTTCAGAGCGCTTAGTCTTAATCCGCAACATGAGGAACTAAACACGATTAGAACGTAACTTTGAGTCATTTCTTTTTGTGACGAATTCCAGAATAGTCAAAAATATCAAACATAACCTACTTTTCTTTAGTGGCGAAATGACTAATTAACAAATAGTAGACAATATATAAGATGCTTTCAAATCCAATAATAACAAGGTTCAGATTACACATGTCGTTATAAGAAACAATAACTATAAATGCCAAGCGTAAAGACAAGTTGATGTGTAATTTAAATTTACATTCCCTACGACTACTAATAATAATTACATGCAGTAAAATCGAACGGATTACCAGAGAATGCATGCATATTTTACCAAATGTCGTCCACGTTAAATAAACACATTTTGGCGGAAGAAATTTAGTAAAATATAAATATTGTGTGTCGTGGAACCGCCAGCGCACCGATGTTTACCACGGCTGACGCAGCTGTGACAACATGCAGTTGTTTAACATATTTCTATTGTCGTGCGCGTCTACAAGTATGACTGTAGCCGTGTTTTTCTGAATCAGAGTACTTTTTGAATTTTCGCTTACGACCTTTATCATTGGGATTTCAATGTACAGTCATGAACAGGGATTGTTGAGTCACTTGCCATTGTTCGCCAATGACCGATGTGACAGACTAGATGTCAGCTATTGGATTAGTATTACACGACCAAGTTACAAACATAGGTAAGTGGCTCAACAATCCCTGTTCGTGATGGTACCATTCGTCAATCAAGTAGAGAGTAGACGATATTTTTTTAATATTAAATCTATTGGCTTTGGCGTTTTGTGAACGGAATAAGACCACATTTTTTATTGACCCTGGCAAAATGCTCTTGCATTTTATTTTAAACTTATTAAAGACCTCACTGGGCCGCTTTGCTTCTTCTCTGTTTATTTTAAGATTAGAAATTCAACGTATAAAACTAAGTTTTTTCTGGAATTCAATGATAAATTTGAAAATTATTAATGCAATCACACTTATTACTGTTTGTTATAATGTTTTCAATACAAACAGTATCATCATTTGCGACGACGCCTTGGGTGTACTTACAAATGTGACGATTTGACCGTTCAGATTATAATCTTATAACAAACTGAGCATAGGCATTGAAGAAGTAAAGCGGGCCCGGTGAGGTTTTTAGTAAGTTGAAGAAAAATGCAAATTCATTTTGCCAGGGTCAGCCAAAAATGTGGTCTCATTCCAGTCACAAAACGCCAATGCCACTAGACTTAATAATATTAAAAAAATCGTTTACTTGATTGGCGGATGGTGCATTGAAATCCCAATGAAAATGATCGTGAGCGAAAATTGGAATTTAATGGAAAATTGGGACTTAATATTAAAAATGTATCACCTATTTGATTGGCGAATGGTAATGGTACACTGTACATCAAAAAGTACATAAAGTACATCAAAACTGGTGGGTGTGTGTGCGGGTGTGAGTCTGTGTGAGCAAGTGTGTATGCGTGTGTGCGCGTTAGTCTGTGTATGCGTGCGTGCCACTCTCTCTTTGTGTGAGTTTGCTTACGGGTCGTGGTCTCGCTGCAAGCGCGCATGCAGGCTGTCGGCGGCGGGCGGCGGCGGCTCGCGGCGCGCGCGCGGCCCGCACGCCGGACACTCGCGCTCAGACTCCGAGTAGCTTTGGAAGCAGCTGCAATACAGAATAACCATGATCTTTAAACATACGTACAGTCAAAGAATTTAATGATTGTGCCACTTTGTACCTTTTTACAATAAATGTTCCGGTGACATACCATACTATCAACTAATCATGAAACTCGTTATGAAAAAGTTCAAAGTGGCACAGGTATCAATTTCCTTGACTTTACATAGATCATAGCTATATTTCTAAATGGGTTAAGATCGTATTTAAAATCACACGGAATTAATATAAACAAAGTTACGTCATTGTCAATCTGGCATTTCAGGGGATCTTATGCCCCCCATTCACGATAGCTCCGGGACGTGGTCGAATCCTTTAACCTGGTTCAATTTGATCGTCAATGGCGAATCGTCGCTCCAGAGTTCGAACCCACGTCCGCGAACGATATTTTCGGCGCGTCGCGCCAAACTCACCGTGAATGCCGGATCGTGGCTCCAAACCATCAGTTCGTTCGTCAGTGTTGCCAAGTTAGCAATGGGGGGCATTAAGTAAATTTCAAATTAAATAGAACGTCATTTAATTTTATAATACTTAATGCAATAAATTTATAAGAGGAGTCAAAGAATGCGCACCGAGGGCGTTTTTTGACTTTCTTATACAACAATGCAAACATTATTTTTTTACGACTAGATATGAAATAAAATATAAAGTTAAACAAAGGCAAGAAAAAGAGTGCCTAATAAAAAGGGAAACATGAAAATGACAAAACGTGTCTATGGTAAACTTTGTTTTTATTGACGTTTCTAATTAAATGTCATTTAAAGTAAGTTCATGGTTAAATATTTACCTAATGATTATATGCCAAAAAATATGCTAGATGCAAAACCACAAATAAATATGCCAAATTTAGCGTAATTTGCTAAACTGGCAGCACTGACGAACGAACTGATGGCTTGGAGCCACGATCCGGCATTCACGGTGAGTTTGGCGCGACGCGCCGAAAATATCGTGCGCGGACGTGGGTTCGAACTCTAGAGCGACGATTCGCCATTGACGATCAAATTGGACCAGGTTAAAGGATTCGACCACGTCCCGGAGCTATCGTGAATGGGGGGCATAACGGTGATACCAGTGCAATAAATTAATGTTCCCAAAGAAAACCGTTTTCTCTTCGTTAAAAAGTATTCCGGTATTTTAATATCCTTAAAGTGTTAGTAGTCAACAAATTAAACTATTTAGTCATCATTTAAATATATAGCAATATTTTAGAATATGGGTTTCTCTTAAATTTCAAAAGTAAAAACATCTCTAATTCTATTAATGTTTTTCGTTGTCGGCCACACCTTTGTTTACCTTAATTCTACGAGATTTTAAATTCTAATATAGTTTAGACAGAGCATATGAAATGCAACGTAAAAAAGCCCATGACTATTTTACGTTCGTGATTCGTGACCACTTTAGCATATTTCATAGTATGTATTAACACAATACCAGGCAAAACAGCATTACTGCGAAACAGCTTATTAGGTATGGCCTCTAAAGTATATGTATAACCATTTGCCCGATCGACTGAAAGACTCAGAACTAAACATTTTTAAATCTAAATTAAAGGACGAACTTTTTAACAAGGCGTATTATTCTCTTGGAGACTTTTTTAAGGAAAAAATTAAATGTGACTAGATATTGACATCCTCATTCTTAATTATTGTATCAATTTTATGCGTGTGACATTGATTATTAATTATAATATTATTATTTTAATAATTTTTTATTGGACTACCTTAGAAACAATAATAATAATGTATTAACAGATCCAGATAGTCTCAAGCACTACTCTTGTCTCAAAACTTTCACATGCCGTAACGGCCAAGTGTATCAAGGATCAAAATGATTATTATATATGACACCATTATGTACCATACATTTTGTGAACAAATGACTTTGAACTTTGAACTTTAAGTTGGCAAGTATAATAGTCACAGGTGCTAGCCTAAAGCCTAAAATATATCTAATTAATTTCCTTTGAAAATTTAATTAATTCGCGCCCGTTTGGTAACTCATTGAAAATTTTTAAACGGTTTTACTTAGCTTACCCCGTTTGTTTTATTTTAGTCTTTATTCTTTGGTCTTTAGTCTTTGTTGGTTCAAATTTAGAAATTGAAATTTCACCCTCTTTCCGTCAACTGATTGATCTGAAATTCGGTATGCGCTTTTAGTTGTGGTGACAATACAATAATGTACATTGATTGTCATTGTAAATTCAAAATGGCCGCCGCTACAAAATGGCGGATGACCTAATTCTTATCTACCCCATCAATATGGTTATCAATTGAAAGGTCTTTGCAAGGAGAATACAGTGCACTATATCAAATTTAAAAAAAAAACTAAAAGCTCGAAAAAAAAAGTAAAAAAAAACTTTTAAGTAAAACGGTTTTATATATGTACATTGATTAGACCAAAATAAAACCGTTTTACTTAAAAAAAATTTTTTTTACTTTTTTTACATCACTTACTATTGGTGGAAAGAGTGCTGACACAGGAAGTGCACACTGGGCAGCTCCAAGGGGCGGTTGCACGCCGCACACTTGGAACTCTGGAACGTGACTGGCTCAAGCTGCAGTGTGTGTAAGTATGTGAGTCTTCATTTTACATCACTTACTACTGGTGGAAAGAGTGCTGACACAGGAAGTGCACACTGGGCAGCTCCAAGGGACGGTTGCACGCCGCACACTTGGAACTCTGGAACGTGACTGGCTCGTGCTGCAGTGTGTGTATGTGAGTCTTCATTTTACATCACTTACTACTGGTGGAAAGAGTGCTGACACAGGAAGTGCACACTGGGCAGCTCCAAGGGGCGGTTGCACGCCGCACACTTGGAACTCTGGAACGTGACTGGCTCGTGCTGCAGTGTGTGTATGTGTGTCTTCATTTTCTCGCTCTCCGCTTTGTATTTGGCGGCTAGCTCTTGCTCGCGCGTGATGACGTCACTCTCGGATTTGAGTACGTCCGTTAGGTATCTGAAAGAGTCGGAGAGGATTTTGCTTATTTTGACTATCACAGGCCAATAGAATTTAGTCAGGAGACTGGGTATACAGGGTGTCCCAAAGTTATGGGACATGAAGGGGAAGTACCTTAAATATCGTAGATAGTGTATTTTGCTCAAAGAAGA
>BHDV01005900.1:110134-143084 GCA_005406045.1 Adoxophyes honmai | reverse complement strand
CTTTAAAAACTTAAGGATTTATAGCTTTCTAAAGCATTGGAAAAACATCAAAATCACCGAATTTTGTGTGCACGCTCTTAATGCAAGCTGTTGACCATTGAATTTTTGAACCCGTGTGTGAAGTGTTTGAATATGTGTGTAGATAAAATAATGTATGCAACTGAACTTAATTAGGCCTTAGAACATTCATGTGATCCTTTAACAACATTTGGTTTGCTCATGTCGTTAACAAACACTTGTGTCCTAGGGCCCTTCATTATTAGCCGACTTCAAAAAAAGGAGGACGTTCTCAATTCGACCTAATTTTTTATTATTTTTTATTTTTTTGTGTGTATGTTACTCGATATCTCGGAGACCCGTGGACCGATTTTCAAAAAAAATTTTTTAATCAAAAGGGTATAACTCGATATTGGTCCCATTGAAACGAAACTAGGATCTGATGATGGAATCTTGGAGAAATCGAGAGAACTCTTAAAATTTTATATGGAGATGTACGGCGTTTTCGGTAATTTGTTGATCTATTCTTATATTTGTACTTAACTAAGTATAGCATTTAAAATGAATTTGACGAAGAATTTACTGAAGAAAAATAAACCTCTAACACTCTAAAAATGTCACGTCTACCAGCCGTCCTTAGATTTATAGCCTACGAGCGGCCGCCCGCGACTTCGCCCGCGTAGATTTCGGTTACTTGCTTGACACTTATCGTCACATTTTGGACAATTCACACAATATCTTTTTAAATTGTAGCCTGTGTGGTATTCTGATGTATAAGCCACATTATTGCAATGTTTCATTACAATTTATTCAATAGTTTTTGCGTGAAAGAGTAACAAACATCCCAACATCCGTACTCACAAACTTTCACATTAATAATATTAAGTAGGAAGAAAGATTAGTAGGAAGGAAGTAAGATGTCTGGGATAGCTTGTATACATGTGTGTACTCACAGCTTGTTCTCCTCGTAGAGGTGCAGTATCCCGGGCCGGAAGCCCAGCATCTGGCAGATGACGAGCGTCTGATCCTTGTCGTAGTTGGCGCTGGGGTCGCGTAGCACTTTCATGATCTTGTCTTCGTACTCCGCTTTCATGTCCGGAGACTTAGCCCTGACGAATTAAAATTATTTTTATAAACAACGTTTCATATACACATAACGCCTATATTCCCAAATGGATGAGGAATTTAGACTTACACGGACATTAAAGTATAAGACACTCACATAGAACACGCTGGGCACTCACCACACATGTACAGTTAAGGAAATTGATACCTGTGCCACTTTGAACCTTTTTATAGTGAGTTTCATATTGCTTTGATTAGTAGACACAGTGACATTTCTTGTGAAAAGGTACAGACTGGCGCAGTAATCAATTTCGTTGACTGTACGTAATTTCTATAAGCGAGTTGTTCACGAGTTCAGAAAACTCGACGTCAATTGCCACGAGTTGCTCTGGGAAGCGGACGAAATGCTCAAAATGGCTCCGAAACATGTATGCCTTACAACTTAAGACTCACAATATCATTAACGTATAAATCACTCACCACACATGTATGTAATGCTCTATAAGCGAGTTGTATACGAGCTTTGAGAGCTCCACGCCAGTTGCCACGAGTTGCTCCAGGAAGTGGATGAGTTGCTCCGAGTGGCTCAGGAACATATGGATGTAGTCGTCAGGGTCGGCCCGCACCGGCTCGCGGGACCCGCCCGAGAGGGTTGCCTCGTCCACTAGAGGCATGCTGCGGGGCTTATAGTCCGTGCATAGTCCTGTGAAGATAAGAGCAACTTTTGATGTCACTTCTTGGAAATGTGGAAATAGTTATAGTCAAATAAAACGGATACTCTCACAACTTTAATGTTTCGGACCAATTCGTGATCCATAATCGGCAATGGTTTTGCCAAATACATTTTCATTTACTTCCTAAAACCTACCTAATATTTTCACATTCCTTTCCTTCCTGGTTCCAGAACGCACCTTTCTATACCTTTCAAAATCGCAAGCAGCGCGCTCCAAGACAAAAACTCAATCAAAAGTCAACAATTATTGTTTTAAATCAAAACGCAACATGATATACGGTGCACAGTGCTGAGGCGAGATCTCATTAATCGACCTCCACCAAAATCAGAACCAGTGCAGTCGCAGCCGGGTAATCCTTACGAAAATTCTCCAGGGAGCAACATCTATCCGCAAACACAATAGCACATTGCTCCCGATGACGAGTCCCGAATCGCCCCGAAACGCAAGTATTAATCCACTATAAGTTCAGTTAAGAATTTCAAGGCTTGCACCCCAAAAAACACTTGACAAACCTATCAGAAACTTGGTGCTCTCCTCAGGCAGGTGCTGAATCAGCTTCAGCCCGTAGGTCTTCATATGGGCGTCGGCATCCTCAAACTCTAGGTCGGCGAGGTATTCCAAAGCTTCTGCGTACGCCTTCTTGTCCTCTACCATGAGCTTCAGGTACCAGTCGTGCCGCTTGTGGTTCGCCGCCAGCGAGAGCGCGTCGTCTATGCTCACTTGACGGACAACCTGGCACAAAATATATAGGTAAAGTTCACGGAATAACTTGACAAGATTTTAAGTAGTGGGGGTAAGTTTGTAGTTCACGCCCGTATCAGGTGTAACGGGACAAAAACATTTCAAAGACATGTTCAGATGGAATAGGCAGACCACATAAAAGGCTATACAAAACCATGATTATTTCACGTATCGTTACAACTTCTGACATAATTTTTAGATAAGAAAACATACACACTCTAATAAAAGACAACTTCACGTGATTGTGACGTCACAATGTAGATTAGATGAATTAATAATAAAATGCGGGTACTTTGAGGAACCTTTACTAATAAAGGTAAATTGTGGGTAGTTCAAAGAACAGGAGTTCCACAACGAACTTGATACCTTACTTCAGTCTACTCGTGGCCACGGCAACAAACAATAGAAATACCAATACCATTATTTGCTCTTTATTACCAGTGCATAGGCTTAGCATCGTTTAGCGCAAGTTTAAAAATCACAAAAAATTACACGAAACGCGACAGAGCGCATGCGAGCTCTGCGAAGTGCGAACGCCAGCCTACTGCCGTCCTTTTCACAAAGTCCCTAAGGTACCTAAACTGTGGATAGCTTACCTTTATAGCAACATCGACGTCAAACTCAATAATCTTGTCCTTGGAGTTGATGAACTCTTTCAGCTTGCCCTGCTGATCGTGCTGATCAATCTTCACGTAGCAAGTCAACAGCAGCGTAGTGTGGTCCTCAGTAGCACATCCCTTCCGATGTAACTCTTCAAGGTAGAGGACCAGCGGTTCCAGATGTCGAGACTCGAGATACTTGCGGATGACGTAGGACGTCTCTAGCCAGCCTATCGTTTTGATGTACTGGTCTATGGCGCCTTTTAAATCGCCCTGTTGAAATTAGAAGAATGTTTACACATACTATATGTGGCAATGTGTAAAGGAATTGGTTAAGAGATGCGATTTGAATTGGTTATCGTAGTAATAAATTCCCGTGTGGTGCCGGGTTAGAATAGCACCTCCCCCTTTCTTCCCGTGGGTGTCGTAAGAGTCGACTCTGGGAAAGGGTTAGTGTTTTGTGGGCGATGGGCTAGCAACCTGTCACCGCAACATCAAGTTTAACCATCTGGCTACCCTGAATTTGCTAAACGTGGCACTGGATTTTAGAATTCATGTGCTCTGCCTACCCCTCATGGGAATACAGGCGTGAGAATATGTATGTATGTATGTAGTAATAAAATTGGTTGAGCTCAAATGGTGATCCCACCTAAATCTTTTTGTATCTACTTCTTACACCACACATCAAGCAACAATAGGATGATCTAAAATAACGCCCGTATTCACACATGGCGTAGGCAGAGCACACAAAACGCGTCATAATCGAACTATGACTTTATAACTTCTCTCAGCAACTTCTAACATATTTTTTAGGTTTAACATTAGCAGGTATAATAGTGACAGGTTGCTAGCCTGTCGTCTAAAATATACCTTGACCTATTTCCTTGGTCGCCTTGTACATTCACGGAAGAAACTGAGAGGATACCTTAACCAATTTTGAACATATTGTAATATAAAATACCTTACTATACAAATGATCCCCATACTGCTTGTAGATCTCTGTCAGCCCTTCAGCATCGTAATGCTGCATGCTCGCTATTCTAATAGCAACATCATACAGATTCTTCTTAAAGAGCAGCCACAACTTCGAATGTAAATCCTTTTCATCCAAATAAATCATCTCCTTCTTCTTTGTTAGGATGTAGAAAGAGCCCCACTCGGTTAGAACCGCGTCGATTTCTTCAAAAGTCTTTGAAAAAACTATGAATTTGTTTTGTATGTCCAGGATGGTGATGTGGTGGGATTTTGGGGCTGGCGCGGTACTGGTGGAAGCGCTGTTCTTAGGAGTGTCGTTGGTGGTGATGACGAGGTAACTGCGGAACCAGTCGAGGCGGACCTTCTCGCCTTCTATCGCGTAGCACGGGCCGCGGCCTTCCGTTGTGTAGCAGAATATGGCCTGGAAGATTAAGCGGGTTAAATCTCTGTTCTGTAGCACCCGATGATGGGTCACGAATAGGCACAAATCATTTCGAGCTTTCGATGTAATTGACGTCAGCGTAACCGTTTTATATCATGTGCGAATTATACAGTTGTTTTATGTTCAAATTAAAATTTACACAAGAATACAAGATACAAGAATCTTCCAGCGACAACGCTGACGGGCCTGTCAATAGTGCTGTAGGCTTAGCACAGCAACACGCGCGGGATAAACTAGCTGTCACTTTCTGACACGTCGAGCACGAGCAGTTGCGCGAACAGAGCTGTGGCGTGCAGTACGCGTTTGGTAGCCGCGGCTCCTCGATGTAAGGCTAGAGATTAGGCTTTTTTTATCTTGTCAAGTTAGATATGGGGGACTCACGTCGTCGCCGGCCACGGTGAGCCGGTGCCGCTCGGCCAGCACGCTGCAGCCGGCGGCGGCGCCCTTGCCGTCCAGCGGCACGCTGCGCTCCGAGCCCAGCCAGTGCACCAGAACGCTTGCGCGGGATACCACGAACAGTTTGTCCGCGCCACTGCAACAAAACTCGAAACTGTCTTCGGCACCTAACTTGGCATGATTTTAAATAGTCGGGGTAGATTCGTAGATTTCTCATGGAAAAAGTGATACCACTACTTAAAATCTTGCCAAGTGTTCAAGCACTACTAAAGTGACTGATTAGATAGTCGAAATAATTTTGGATCCAAAGCAAAGTCTCTAAACTTTTAATGACACCAACTTCAGATTAAAAATAATATACCAAAAATAATACTTAGAAGTGGCCACGAGACTTGAAGATAACGTCTTGGTTTTGTCTATGTAGCGTTTTACTCAAATTCTATGCATCAGTTACACTACTCCCTAAGAGAGTGTTCCGGCGCAAGCAGCGCCTAGTGGAGTTAAATAGCAATGCGGCCTATTTTAATAGAATTACATTCACTTTTGAGCGACGTCCAAGTACAGCCGCAAGGCGCGCACTGTACCCAACATTTTTATTTAATTAAATTATTATATTCGGCCGCGGTCCTAATTGTGGATTAAGAGTACACGCATATCTAAATTTGGAGTCAGATTTTCATTCATTTCGTCCCACAACGAACATTGGTGACCCCGACGTGATCCAAGAAAGAAAAAGTTCGACAAGTGCACAGTCATCGGGCGAGCGCAACGAAAGAATCGAAACTTTGCGCTTTCAAACCAGACTACTTCGATCAAGATAATTGCACTCAACCATCCAGAACTCAAGGAAAAAGTGAATCATCATCATCACTGCCTGCTTGAAGCCCGCCGGTCAGCCGAAGTTAGCGCCGCAGCCAGAGCTTAGCCAGGGAAGTGTCCGATTTATTTTCCTTTTACTCATTTCTACTCCTAATCCGCCAAAGTTTGCCTGAATAGCATTGCCATCTGTTCTTTTGTTTGTTTTATTGCAACTATTCTCGCTATAACCGCGCAGCCCATTGTTAACATAGTTCTAGATCTTACTATCCAATCGTCGCTTACCGTCTTATAAAAATTAACAAAAATATCTTCATTTTCTGAATATTTTATTCAATTCATTACTTAATCTTAATAATAGTTGCTAAAATAAAGTGCTTAAAATAATAAAAGTGAACAATTTGCTAAAACTTACATGTATAAATCAACTTATTAAATCATTCTTAAAGTACCTACTTAATTAATTTCTCAACTCATCTACTAAATAATCAGCTTAATAATCAAATTAAAGTAAAAAGTTTATGTAAAAAGTTGTTTTTGCACATTCCAGTGTAGTACTATCCACTCCGGCGCCGACCGATTGCCCGCCAGCGCTCGATACCTATCCTCATACCGAGTCAGCTGTTCTTTTGTCTCCAGTTACGCAATCGCCCGGAATCTGCGCGTGAGCCGGATTGGAATTTACGTATTGTTGCAAATTTTCTTTACTATTTAATTTTATATTTTTGTGGTAACGTTTCGCCTTTGTTGTGCTAAATATGTCCAAAAGTGGTGAAAAATCACCTTTAGAAAACATTTTAAAATTGAATATCCCACAAACAAGTCCTAATTTTGATTTAAAAGATTTAAATTTCAAACGAAGTTCCATTAAAGGTCGCATTACAAAGTACAAAACATTTTTAAATGCATATCTCGATGCAGATTATACAACGCCAACTGATTATTATTTAATTACCCAAAGACTTGATCGATTTCGTGAGCTGTCCCTTCAATTTTGTCATTTACAATGAACAATAGTAACATACAGGACACTTCATCTTTTATACTCTGTCGGTTTAGGTACTTAACTAAGAGTAAACAAACTTTATGTCAGATTTGACAGGTTAAGAACGTTTTTTTTTACTACCCAACTTTTTTCCGATATTCGAAAAGTTTATTAAAGGAAGGAAACAATAAAAAAAAATTGTTGGTGCCTAAAAAGTAAAAAATTACCTAATACCAGAATTAATCGGAATTAGAACACTAACATTAATCAGATCAATAAATATTACGTAAGATTCCTTGAGTAATAGTTAGATTGAATACAATATTGCTCGTGATTCTAAGAAAGTAAATCATTAAATTTCTAAAATAAAAAAAAATACTACAAGTGTTTTTTTGATAAAGACCCAATATGTGACTATGTAGCCAATGACTAAGACTTAGCTTTTCTTTCATAAGAAACTACTGGTAAACATGAAGGTCCAGTCATTCACACAGGACGGAGTTTACACTTTACATAGCTGGTCTGATGATAGAGCCAAGACTCAGGAAGTCAAATTCTTCAGAAGCTATCATTAAACCTCACAATATGCAACAAAGAAACATCAAAGACACTAACTTGAAAGCGAGTCCAGTGATAGGACTCGTCCCTGAGTCCTGCAGAGTCTTCATCTTGCCGGAGCGTTGCCGCGCGATGTCGCCGCGGTACAGCGACACCGACCCGTCTTGGAAGCCAACGGCCAGGAGATTCTGATGAAGGGAAAACCCTTTAGAACCGGGTTGATACGATTGTGAGGGTTAAATTTAATTTAATTTGAACACTGTCGTCGGCATACATTTACACGGTATATTTTAGTTCCCGATTTAAACCTCGCAATAGTACCTACTGTCCCCGTTGGAAAGGGGTTGATATGAGAAATTTTGCTAGTAATTCAGTCATGCAACAATTTCAAGCTCTTCTCCTTTGGACATATTCGTAACTCAAAATCTTGTGGAAACATTTCAGGTAAATTCCACAAGAAACAGGAAATATGTAATTTTAAAAACTTTCCGATGGTTTCCTTTGACTGACCTGCTTTAGGCCAAATTTACACCTGTAAGTTTTACTAGCGTAAGTAGGGACGTTGCTATCCGCTAAAAAGAGAAATGAGTGTTGCTATCTCAATCTAACTATAGCTGTCTCTACTTGCGTAATTAAAAACTACAACTGTAAGGCTGGCCTTACGCCGCAAATCCCACATCTCATAGATTTATCTCTCTCTGCCTACGAACTTTTTTTGACATCACCTTGTTTTCATGCACGGCGAGAGCCGTGGCGGGGGTAGGCCGCATATGCGAAGGCACGGCGCGTGACACGCGCACGCATATTGGGTTGCCATGCCGGTCCTTCCGCGCCCAGTCCCACACCTTTATCAGGGGATTCGTGCCTGGTTCATCATCCTGCATATAAACAAATAAGTTGATAAATGTTCTAGCTTAAATCTATACTAATATAATAAAGCTGAAGAGTTTGTTTGTTTGTTTGTTTGTTTGTTTGTTTGTTTGTTTGTTTGAACGCGCTAATCTCAGGAACTACTGGTCCAAATTGAAAAATTCTTTTTGTGTTGGATAGACCATTTATCGAGGAAGGCTTTAGGTTGCGGTAAAAACGGGGAAAATTAATCAATATTCCACGCGGACGGAGTCGCGGGCACAGCTAGTATATTATAAGAATCTTTTGGTCACAGAATAGGTAAAAAGTATTTGTACAGAAGGTCCATTCCCAAACATGTTTAGGACTTGTTTAAGGATATGCTTGGTGTCGAACATCACATGCTATCTTTACTTCTTTATTTTATTAACATTGAATAAACATCTAGCTGTTGTCTAAATCTCATCTAAAGTGGCAATTACAATGGGACGTAGTATAGGTAAAAGGATCCAACCCACAAGTCACTCGTAATTGAAGTGACATAAGTCACATACATTTTTGACGCCTATAGATCATTTTACTTCGAAGGGTTATGCAAGTTGGATCTTTTCGGCTAAACTACGTCCAATGAGTCATTCACCCAATGCAGACATCACACGTGTTCCATTCCAAACTACTTCGGTCAACAAACATCATTTTTACACGAGACTGTCTGCCAAGCTTGTCAAGCTGTGACAGCTATCACTCCCCAAATGCGACCTGCTGCCATGTTCCATACACTTTTGCTATTGCATTTAGCAGGCCTCAAATGACTCGATGTTATTTTGCTTAACACATGTAGTGTGTGTTGGTATGCCCCAAAGTATAGTGGTCTATAGTGGTGTATAGTGGACTCAATGTGATTTTGCATGGTGGGGGTAACTGTATTGCTATACTTATACTAATCTTACCAGATAAAGTTGCAGCAGGGCAAGATACAGTTCCAATAAAATACTCACACCAATAGTGACAAGAAAAGGATCGTGGGGCAGCTGCTGCGCAAGTGATATTGACAGCTCATAGGCCTTGAAAGGAGTTATTTCCCATGAGCGGGACACTAGGTACGCCCAGCCAGTGCTGTCACAAAGGACCACATGGGAGTTGCCGCTTGTTGTGGCTGTTATTGTAGTGTCCTAGGAGAAATTAAACAGTTTGTGTCAGTTTTAATATGAGTAGGACTCAAAGCTTCATATTATACTAATGATAGTGTACAGTTCATGATTAACAATTATTAGTCAGTAGAGTAACTAAACACCCTAAACAGATAAGAATAAAATGCATTGTTATTATTATATGGCACATTGCTATTGTGGGATTACTGAGGTTGCAGTTACTGTGATTTGCAGGTATTTCTATTTTTTTTTCTGTACACTTGTACAATAAAGCTTACTAGCTATTGTTAAACACTATGCTTTTATTAGAACTTAAAATTGGATTTTTATTATTTCAAATATACTTTGGACATTAACTTTTATAAAGATTGCACTTTAATCTAGTATCATTGCAATTTCTTAAACTAAACAAATCAATTTAACAGTATAAATTGTGTTACGAACAACTATTCTCATAATTTTTTCTATGAGTGTTCTATTTTATTTGCATTATGGTGTTCATCAATGATTTTAATTACAAGTTGGCCAGTAGAAATTGAAATATTATTAAAAGATAAGAATTGAAATGACTAAGTGAAATATTTTTTGTTACTTACTTGTAAACATTCTGCTACCTTTCCACCATCAACGTTCTTATGTATATCAAAAAATGTAAAACGACGCCACTGAAAACGTAAAAAACATTGTTAACATACAGATTATCAACTTTTAATCTTTCAATTCAGTAACGTATCCGATTCCCTCATTTAACTACGAAAATACTGATTATTTTCATACACTTGTTAATTAGTGCAAGCGGGCGTAATCATTACACAGAACTGGTCATAATTTTACGAACAAAAACTTGGATTTGCGAATAAGAAAAATGCAGTTTACAATAAGAATCTTTTGAAAGACATTTTACTTACCTCTAAGAAAGCCATGGTTGCATGTAATTACTAAATTCTGTGCATTGTTCCTAGGAAATTATTATTTTATTGTAATAAAAAGAAATTTCTATATGTACTCCTCTAGCTACCCTTATCAACAAACTGTCAACGTCAAGTGTCAATGATCTGTCAAAGTATGAAATGTCATGTTTGAAGCTGTTCGTGTTATCTTAAAATCTGCTTATTCCTATAATCCGATCTAGTCATGAACATTACCCGAATCGTTACTGAATGGGTTATGTATGAAATCTGAGTGTATGAGGGATGGCGAAAGGAGCCATAAAGGAGTATGAGCACATCCAACAGGTAGGTGCTAGTAGGGCGATAATTCGAGCGTTTCAACCGTCTCATTCATCTGGCTAGATTTTATATGAATCAGCTCCAATTTTGATATCGTTTTTGACTATTTGTGCTCCTGTTCCTCTAAATCTAAGGCTGGTTTCACAGCTGTCTGGGAGTTCCGTACAGGCTGTTGCTATGGGCGCCCGGAGCAGCGACCCTGATTGGTGCGCACGGTACCAGCAGCGTTATTATTATCCATTATCATTATCACGCACTATAAAATTACATCGTTTTTAATTTGACGGTTGAAACCAAAAGTCGGTTTGAAATGTTTCAATTCAAAACTGACAATGAAACTGTTAAATTAAATCTATGTAAAATTTTTGGTGCGTTAGAGTTTTATTTTTATTAGGCTAAAAACATATAGGTACCCCTTGTGTTGCGGGTGTCCCTGACACTGTCTGTGTCTAATTAAATTGTGTACAATTAAGGATATCTAACAAAAAGACAATCTACCGAATTCACATTATCTTTATTTAAGCTAATAACTGAAATTAAAAAAAACTTACACATTCGGACAAGACATGATATACGTCAAAATCATGTTAAATCTCATATAGCAGGGCAACTATTTCTAGCCAGTGGTCGGGTATAGGTACGCTTAAAATAATTCCTGAAAAATATCATTATGACCTTGTGGGAGACAAATGTTTCATCGCTTTTCAGGCCAATGCGTCGTGTTACACCTACCTTATTACGTCTCGTACACAAGTCCCGTTAGCCAGCCCCCCGACCACTGGTTAAAATTATTTACGGTCAATTTAAGGCCACCCTGTATTAAAAGGTTAAGTACCTACTGTTTGAAATACAAATCTCAAAACGGTGAGAGTTGGAAATTGTGTACATACAAATGACTTTAATATTTGTAACAATAAGAGCGCAGGTTTACATTTTATCCACTTTGACCCTGTCGACATCTTTGTTATTGTCTGTACCGACTTATTTCAGCGGCGCAGCTCTCTATAAGATTTCTTACTATAAGTTCATTTATCTTAGATAATTCCCGAAGTTTTATTTGAAGCAGCAGCATACATTAGGAGCATCGTAAAGAAAAAGTATTAAGTATTCCAGCTGGTTGCATCAACCAGTCTTAGAGTCGGTACTTTCGTTGATGTAACTGGCTGAAAAAAGAAGTGGTTTATATTAGGTACGACAAAAAAAACATCAAATAAGGCCAGTCTCAAACCTGTAGGTTTTAATTTTCGCTGTCAGGGAGACCCGTACGGGCTGTTGCTATAGGCGCCAGGAGCGGGAGCACAAATGAGGAACTAGACTAGACACACAGCGACCCGGATTAGTGCGCACGGGACCCGCTCCGCGTCGCTGTGAAACGATGCTCTAGTTCCTCCTTTGTACTCCCGCTCCGGGCGCCCGTAGCAACAGCCCGTGCGGGTCACCCTGACACCTGTGAACTCAGCCTTAGTATCTATCAGTTAAAAAGAGAGTGTTGTTATCTGTAACAGAGAGTATGGGAAAGACTCCAATAGAGGGATAACCGGCTTGGCACGACAAGAAGCGAGTAGAGTTGTGCACGAAATAGACTATGCATGTCAATGTCTCACTAAAGACGTTAAAAAGTGACAGGTAGTCTCTCTCGCACGCGAAACGATTCCCGCGTGTTGCAGTGCCAAGATGTTATGCCTTGGGACCGATGTCCACAGAGATAAAGTTGGCAATTGTTTTGGAAAGACTCCAATATAGAGATCTCTCTCCAGGCACTCCAGGCAGTCCGAAGTCCGCACAGAGGAAGTCGGAATTTGTATTTATGCAACCGAACGTCGAAACTTCGTTAGCGGGATGCAGGATTTTTATTGATAGTTGGGTATACCATGGACGTCCGCAGCAGGTAGTTCGGCCATTCGACGATAGGTTGCACTAGGGCGCTTCATCAGGTAAGTAGTTTGGCCGTTCGACGATAGGTGGCGCTAAGGCGCTACAGTTGTATTTATGCAACCGATTTTCCAAACTTCGTTAGCGCGGCGTAGAACGCTTTGACAGTTGACGACGTTTGTGGAAAAAGTTCTACTAGGGTCGCTACAAGAGCATGTCATAGTCAAAGGTAAGATGAAATGTAGGCAAATACGTACAGGATTCTACTCTCACGGTCTTGAACACCGATGTGGTGGTGAGCGAGTCGGTGGTCGTGTCGTAGTCCGAGGCGGAGGAGGAGCCGGTGGACAGGGCTCGGGTTCCCACAGTTCTCGCCGACAGTTTGCTTAGCATTGTACTTCCTGGCTGATTGTCTTCAGCGAACCTGATTGACATTTTGGAGTTAGGGGATAAACTATGTCTAACAAAATATGTACCTAACTATGCAAATGACAGTAATTTTGTTAAAGTGTTACAAATCACTGCGGGGGGATTTTAAAAGTTAACAGTTACAGTAGGCAACAGACGCGAGTCGTCTCGCTCGCGGGATAGACTCACGCGCGAGCCAAAGCTAAAGAGACCCTGTGCATGTGTGACTTAATTCTTTCAGTTCCGGTTTCCACTCTTCCGGAAACCAACGAAAAATTTACAAATTACAATTACCTAAGTAGAAACGTATTCACAATATGATAACACTTACCATACATACATACATACATATTCTCACGCCTGTATTCCCAAGAAGGGTAGGCAGAACACATGAATTCAAAAATCCAGTGCCACGTTTAGCATTTTCAGGGTAATCAGATGGTTAAACACTTACCACACAAAATTAAATATGACAGCACAAAAATGAATCTACTATCTATAGGCATGTGTAGTCCCGGCCTTGTGTGTCCAAACAGGATGATAGATAAAAGGTGTATTTCACAAATTATCCCTCACAAACCTGGGCACTATTACATTTTTCTTTTCCAGTACAATAATCTTCTTGTCCTCCCTGAAAGGTGCAGGCCGATGCCCGGAGTGCAAACCGTAGAAGAAGTAATTCATGGCATTCATCACCACTGCAGCGAGGAACATCATCACCATGATGCGAAACGTATTGGTATTCATCACGCCACGACACTATCCGACACTCGTACTAAAATAATGATTTACAACTAAGTTTACGCGCTAAATACCCAACTAATTAGTACTCGGCATAACAGTGAGCGATATGTCTAATCTGACATAAAAAAATAAAAGAAGATTGCATATTTTTTAAGAAATAACATTTGGTACTAGTTATTTTAGCCCAAGAAAGTTATTGCTTTTTTTGACACTCGATCTAGAATTTGATGGATAAATACTTAATTTTTTTTGAACCAATCTTTATTACTTTCTGTTACTCCTACCATGCTCCTACCTATCGAGTTGTAACAAATTTCCAAGAAGTTTTGGCTGAACGATAGTCGCATTAAACCTTACTCAGTTAACCTTAGTTATTTCACTGACATAATAAAAAAAATAAACATCATTTTGGCATGCACGAGTGTGTACGTCCGCTAAATTTTTTTTACCAAATTTTTGATTAAATTATGCCGAAGTACTACAGGTTTAGAGCTACTACGCCACCCCGAAAGGCAAATTCAATTGAAGACAAAGATAAGGGAAAAGACTTATTTAGGTAAGTGAATTTCCTCGGGTTTTTCGTGAGATAGTGTACCTATAAGTAGATGAACCAGTGGAATGGTTTTGTTTTCAGTGGACAGCGCACTGTGGTGGTTGGAGCAATATGATTATTAAATTAGCCATCCTCATCTCTACTACCACTATAAAACGATAGTAAATCTGTGTCTGCCTAACGTTTTAGCCTCGGAACCGATTTAGACAATTGATATAATTCCGATATATTTACCTAATAAGGCTGCATTTTTATCCACAAGAATGCATACTTAATTCCAATGGGATAGCAAATAACGAATTCTTCGTAGACGAGATAGCAGGCAACGGCTAGTTATTCGAGTTAGCTAATAACTAGGTAGATACTTTTTTCTGTCCTGTGTGAATGTGAACGCCTCTACATTTCTTCCAAAAGTGGCGGCTTAAGGACATAGTTTCTAATATGGTTAGGCTAGCAACCTGTACCTAGTACCTCTTCCATCCATTATGAAACCTAAAGTTATGCTAGAAGTGGCTCAGAATTTTTTAATACTTAGTCATAGTCTTGTCTATGTCATGTTTCGTGTATTTTGCCTACCCCATAAGGAAACACAGGACTATAATATTGATTGTATGCTGCAAATCCCTTAGAAATGAGAAGTCACACGAACGAGACCTGACCCCGGCGCAGTTGTGGTACCTCCGCCGAACGGCCTGGCGAGAGGCCCCGTTAGACCTGGACCTAGGGCGTATCGAGTCCACCGTGCCAGCCAAGCCCCTGAAGTCCCTCAGCGCAGCAGCCGTCGCGCGCCTGACCGCCGCCGCCGCCGCCGGCCAGCCAATCTTCGTCGTCAAACTACGGTCCAAAATCGTCACACAGTATCTGTAAACGCTGGTAGGATACCCCTCTTAGCGTATGTTTTGGAATTAAGAAGAAAATTTGATATGACACTTCTGAGTATACTATAGCCATCGTTAGGCCTCGTTTAAGGAGACGCGTGACGTTTGGCGGTGCGTCGGGCGTTTTGTCCGTTTACACTGTAAACTTTACAGGGAGGCGGCGCATGCAGTGGCCGCAAACAACGCCACGCGTCACCTTAAACGAGGTCTTACACGCCGGACAAGACAGCGCAACGAGCGGCAGCGACGAATTCCAGTTCCAATGCGCGACCAGAACGCTTTCCTCGCAGTTAATGACAGACATCACGCGCAATGGTCAGGAATTCGCTCGCTGCACCACTAATCGCGCGTTTGTCATCAGTAGGTGTCTAATAGCTGGCTAGCTTGGCCCTTGTACCCTTTTTTATTGAAAAGAAATTGCAAATGTTTGTTTCGATGAGTGTAGAGGTAACTTGCTATCAAGCTTAAGATTTTCGTGATGTTCAGGTACTTACATTGAAATCGTATGATTCCGTCATAGGATCCGATGGATCGAAAGGATCCCAAGTGGAGGGCATCGTGTAAATTCTTGATAGTCATACCTACTTCCCATGTGATCGGACTATCGTTATTCAAAATGAAACTCTTGCTTGTCGAAATTTCTAGTTTTATCGGCAGGTAGCTACTAGCACATGCACTGTTACGATTTTTGGAAAACTCATAGGTACGTTTAAATGCGTCTGCAGCAATTGAAAATACCTACAAAGGAGGAGACTATTTAATTTAAAGTTTTTAATTTTATTTTTACCAAGTATAAGTACGCACAATGTGACTTATGTTGTGAGAGGTAATTGTAACGTAAAATTTTTAGCAAGTCATGCAGGTGAAATGTTTTGTGGAAGTAAATTATGTTGTTTTTGTCTGCCTTACGTGCTAATTGTGTTGTAATGCCTGGAGTTGGGACGTGCAATAAAGTTGTTGTAATATGTTCAGCACTATCATTACTAAAGGCGCCGGTAATAGCGACGAACAGTTCCATCATCGGCATTAGCGTTTTAAAATCGTAAGTAGGCGTCAGACTATCCGTGACGCACTTTTTAGTCTGTGAATATAGAACCTATGCAATTATATGCAGTAACGCACATGACGCGCAAAACATCCGTCGTTACTCTTATTGGATATTGCATAGGTTCTATTTTCACAGAACATAAAGTGCGTCACGGATAGTCTGTCGTCTGCGCTGTACCTTTTAAGGAGGTCCCCTTAAACGAGGCATTAAAGAGATGCCAAGCAAATGTCGTGCATTGCGCCTGTAGCGCCCTAGCGCGTCCTATCGTCGAATAGCCGTACTAAACAATCCCACATCGCGCCAACGTAGTTTTCCAACTTTCTCTGTAAGGACTACGGAACGGACCCTGCAGGTATAATATCTGCGTGAAGAGTGATCTCTTTATTGGATCCCACACGCCCTGGTTTGGATTTGGCGATTATCATGTCTTTGACGTTTAAAATTGTGTTTAATACAAACCATGTTTCTTTACCTGGCAGTTGAGCGACTTAGCTTGGCTTGCATAGTTTAAGACGTCACTTCAGAGGCCCATTTTCTCGAAAGATAGTAGTCTAATTATAACCCAATAATGGTCTTGTGTTTTGTGTGCGAAAAGGAGACAACACTAGTAATAATAGACTCACATATTTCTAAGAAACTGGGCCCAGAACCTAGATCTACGTCCTTATAACTAAGGTGGAATCAAAATGGTGATACAAAATAAGTATTACTTGCTCAGCTAAAGCTGAACAATGGAAATTTAATGTTTCCATACATTAAGGTCGTGATTTCCTTCCTCTTTAGTCTGAATATTTAAATAAATATCAGGCGAATTGAACTACGTAATGTATTATTTTGCATAGCTCTACTAATTTTGTACTTATCACCAATTTGATTTCGTCCTCGACTTGGAATCACACAAGGAAAGTTAAACAAGCGAATATAAAAAACGAACAATTTATTCATAAAAACCAATCTGAGAAAACAATAATCATTGAACTTATCACCTTTCTTAAGTATCTCAATCGTTACTTATATCATTTAGTCTGTCAGCAACTCCCATTTCTCATTTGGTGCTATTTACTTCTCTCTCCCTAGGATAGTAAGAGATGTATTTAGATACAAGAGAGATATACAATTCTAGCTGACTATACTGAAATGTAGGTAAGTATACAAGCGAGTGAAAGAGCGCTATGCACTCTTCACACCAGTTTTTCGCGTAGATACATAGGCCGATAGTATAGCCAACGATATAATGGTCATTTTATTTCAACATGATGTACATTTTAAACGTTTTCAAATGCTTGCGAACGTGAGAGCAGCACTAGGTGCAAGTCATGATCATGACAACGCCAATATGCGTCGGTGGCATTGAATGCGTTTACCTCATGTCATGACCGTACTCGGTCACGCCATTTTGGACTAAAAATCCAAGATTTGTTTGGAATGTATGAAAATAAGTATGCTGGTATACCTAGTTCCAAGAGAGTTGAAGTCAATAGTTACACACACATCTACACGAAGAACTGATTGTATAAAAAGAGAATGAATGAATGAACGAGTGAATGTTAAATACCGCTGTCATTACAGGGCATGTTCTTGTGTTGACTCCAACTCTAGTGAAATTATGTACACTTATTGTAACTAACTTGGCTCTTATTTCTCTACGATAAGAAGCAATGTAAAAAACTGACCATAACTATCGCTGCTATTGTTTCATCGTTATAAATGAATTTGCATTGGGGCGTTCACAATTCCAACGGGCTTAGTACGACAAAGTACGAGTCGAGTCGCGCGCGACAGGCTATCCATGTCACTGTCTACATAGAATTCATAAAATTACAGTCTAAGGCTGCCTGTCTATTGGAGCGGAGCGAGGCAGCGGAGCGGTGAGCGAGATAAAAATCCACCAATAGATTGCATCCACTAAAGAGGAGCGGAGATTTTACGCCATTCTATTTGTTGATTTTTATCTCGCTCATCGCTCTGCTGCCTCGCTCCGCTCCAGTGGACAGGCAGCCTTACTCGCACGCGTGTCGACTCGTGCGCGTGACCGTGCTAAGCCCACAGATTTTTGGCAAACTGACGCATACTTTGCGTTGATTACAACTTTATGTACATTTGCTACGAAGAAAAATCTTAGAAATAGGCTTTCTTTGGATTGGTTACGGCCATTGAGGATAGAACCTATAGAGTACTAATGTCATCTTGGTTGTTCGGAAATTATTCCGCAAAACAATTGAAGTGATCACTGTGCTCTTATTGGCCGGTCCAAGATCGCGCGTAACGCTAGTGCCTTTTTCTCTACGGTTATTGGCTCTGTACAGTTTCTGTGACAGGTACGGTGACGTTTAGTATGTTGAAATCAACAAACTATTTGCGGACCGGGGTTGCGAACATTGTTTCTCTATAGGTTCTATCCTCTATGGTTACGGCTAATAACTACTATTATATCAGAGGCACCATTGTCACCATACTGCGTTTCTCTTTATTTAGGTACGAGTAAAGGAGACAGCGTGATGTACAGCCGAACCAATTGATTTCTAACCTTAAAACGTCTCGATTAATGTAATGAAGTTTTCGTTATCGAATAATTTGCTACTATGACGTTTAGGTACTGTAAATAGGTTGCGTGGTGAGTCAGGAATCAATTGGTTGAATATTAATTGGTGCTAAATGTTTTTTTTTTGGTTTTATCGCGCTCTCTCAGTCAGTAGGTACAGTCAAGGAATTTGATTACTGTGCCACTTTGTACCTTTTCACAAGAAATGTCACTGTGACCTACCATTTTCTACTTATCAAAGCAATATGAAACTCACTATGAAAAGTTTCAAAGTGGCACAGGTATCAATTTCCTTGACTGTACCTACAGTACATTTTTTTTGTCATTTTGAAATTTGAGACTGAATAATACAGTGCCATAGACTATGAAAATGTCATTCATCACTTGTCTTCTGGTGCCGTCGTATTCCACAAGTTTTCTCGATGGAAAGACAGCACTAAATCTGCAGGTTTGAGAGAGGCGTAGACGCAGTACAGATTACAAACAACAAAACAAATGGCGTACTTAATATAATTTTATCAAAGTAAATCAGGTAAAAATTCAAATTTGTAAAACCTGTAAGTTTAGTAACCGTATAAGGAAACGAAACGGATACACATCAACTCTTTTTATCGACATGTCTTATTAGTTCGACATGTTTCGGGTCGAGTCGTGATCCATCTTAGGGAGCAACGAGCCACGACGGCAGCAGTTAGATGCGCACTCAAACGCAAAAGATGTGTGTATACGTTTTACTATGTGTGAGTCTAACGGTAGTTTTGTTTAGTAATCGTATGCCTACGTCAATGCAATTTTCTTATTCAATATTAATCCCTTCATTGCCGCTTACGCCGATCGGCGTCAAAATTCAATCTAGTATCAGAGTGCTCGGCAACGAAAGGGTTAATATAGCTCTACACAGATGATACAAAAGCTAGTGTTTAAGAAGTATATTTAACAATTTCCGTTTTAATCTATTTCCAAATTTTCACATCAGAAAATGTTGGCTTTCTTTCCGCTCTTTCCCCAATACAATACAAAAGATTACAAGTGTCAACGATCCATTCGCGTAATATCACCATCCTTTTAATAATCTAGGCCTAATTTGCTATTATTGGAATAGCTAAGCGAAGAAATCCAGTATCTATTATCTTTGGGTAGGTACAGAACAAAGAGCATAATTTGCTTTTCAAAAAAATAATATCAACGACAGAGCAGGAATTAGGTCAGAAAATACAGTAAAAATAATTGTTTATCTAATGATAACAAAACGACATCCGCCATATTATTGTACCCGATTCCCGTATATACCATCGATTATTATTTGGTAAAAACATAAAAAGTTCTACATTTATACATTATTATACTGATTTGAGTACGAAACATAAGCGCAAAGCCAAATTATAAATTAGTTACTAATTTTATTTACTAATTATTCTTGTTGAAATCATACTGGACGCAACGCAATTCATAGTGGGTATCTATTACTTTATAAAACACGAAAACGTTATGTGCTATTTTGTTCGTTACAAATTAAATATAATAGAAGAAAACAAGGTAAATATCGATATGCCAAACTATTAAGTCTCTAATTAAAATAAAATAAATTTGACTTCCAATTTAGGCCTACAGACAACTTAGTAGCTACTGTTCAACATGGCATCAAATTTGCTAAGTATTTAAATTCTTTCCGAATGAGATTCTTTTTTTTTATATTTTGGAGCAAAAGCATATTCACCGAGTAAATATTCTATATAAATATCACATAAAGTATGTAATGCGCCTTAAAATTAAATAATCAAAATAAACCCGTTTTTAATGCAGGGTCACCGAAACCTACATCTTTTCTATCACAAATTTAGAGCCATACGAATAGAAAAGAAATCAAAACGTCAGGAATACGTTTTTTACAAATAGGGAATGTTCACTTTCATTTCTTTCTATGTATATTATCATTTAATAATTGATTTCAGCATTATTGAACAGCAAGAACTTGAAAGGGTATAAATATCTAACTACAAAAGCTATATACAAGTCTAGTAAGTAATAATTCGTTTTCAAATAATTTAAATTCGAGTTTCTTTTTACTCGTTATTACAAAACAACGGAATCAGAGGAGATTACGGGGCCGAGATTGAACAGTTAATTTCTACCCTTAGAAAATATTATGCATTGTTAAAACGATTGGACGCTCTGAGCGAGTACTATATTTATACATCAAATACTGATTCAAGTATTGTATATTGTCATTATCTGTACTTGAGATGAGTCCTATACGCCTGTACATTAAAAATACACTACAAATTAAAACAAGTATAAACATTCAAATTAAAGTAGTTTAGAAATATACAACCAGACGAATCGTCTAATTCTTAAAAATTAATACATTTAAAATGTGAATATTTTCAATAAGAGTCTATAAACAAGTAGGTACTTACAAACTTGACTAAACAATTACAAAATATGTATCATGATAACCAACAATCGTAGTCAGTTTCATTAATTACACACAATTTTCCGAAACAATACGTAACTGACACCATTATTTACAAATGACATTATGATTTTATGATTAGTTCGTGCGTGTTTTCAAACGGCATCAAATTGATTACAGTCCCTATCCTGGCATGAGGGGTATGGCAATGGTATTACAATAAAAAAGAAGATAGGTTGCGCCTGCACAAACGCGACATAAAAAAATACCCGACACGAACGAGTATGAACACTTGTATAATCAGCAAGCCTATAATTTACCTGTATTACAATTGTTTTGGCAGCATTGAGCTCAGCTCCGCTAGTTAGACTAGATTTACGCTGGCACTTTTGAATATTGGCAACCTAACCTATCTACGTTTTTTTCTGTAACACCGTGTCGTAGCCGGAATAATCACCCACACCGTCAAAATTTCACTTTTTCCTTACAAGGAGATCATAACGTAACAAGGGTAACTGTGTCCTTAACACTTTTAATATCACACTTTATATGACAATTGGTTACCGTTCGTCGCCAAACAACAGTTTGGCGAAATACGTCCATCAGCTGTGCTCGTCTATGTTCACTAGGATGTGCGTGTAGAGGTGGTGGTGCGTCACTTCCACTAACACGTACTCGAGAGTGGACAGACCATCCTTCTTGAAGGTTTTACTCGTCTGCGAGAGAAGTTGGTACCTGAAAATAATTTAAAATAATACAACATGGGTCCCTTTAGAAGTAGCTTATTAAAGATTATTTTTAACCGACTTCAAAAAAAGGAGGAGGTTCTCAATTCGTCGGGATATTTTTTTTTTTTTTTTATGTGTGTTCGCTGATTACTCGAAGACGCCTGGACCGGTTTTAAAAATTCTTTTTTTGTTTGAAAGGATATAGTTTCCAGGTGGTCCCATTGCTAGCATATCTTGATCTGATGATGGAATATGAGGAATGATGAGGATGATGAAATAATTTTTATGCAAATAAAGATAATTTGAATTTGAATTTGAGGGAAATCGAGGGCAACCCTCAAATTTTATTGGCACAGGTACTGTTTTTAGTACATTTTTCAAAGCTACACCAGTATTTACGTCTGGCAGTAAAAAAAAAAAGACTGAGCTGATGATGGAAGGTCAACTCCTTAATGCTTAGGAGTTAAAGGATAATTCTTTCAATACTGAATGCACCTGCAGACTGGAAATTATAATTTCAGTAATTAGTGAGGCCTGCTGGTGATGGAAGGTCACCCTCATTATTAGACAAATGCTTTCAGTATAGCCCAAATTTGAAGTCGGTTTTTTTTTGTTTAAAATTATTTGACAAGTGCACATGTCAAATTCACAAATAATGATACCACGTGAGGGTTAAGATCGCGCGGTGAAACTAGTGGGGGTAATCGGCGCGTCGGAGGTCACGCGGAGGTCAAGATTTTTTTTTGGACAAAGATAAGTTCAACAATAATGTTTTGTCTATGTCAAATTTCTGTTAGTAAATATCTTTCTTTCTGTTTCTTATTTCCTTCTTTCTCTTTCCCATTTTTATTTGTCAAACATCGACTAAAAATTAAAAATAAGTAAATTAGTTGTTACCTTTTAGGGTTAGGTGATGATTTCTTGTGGTTTAACATAGCGTAACGAGCTATGGACATTTTGTATCGCGCGACGTGGTAATTCATCTTTTTTAACCTGTAAGTAGAGAAAAAACAGTAATTAGCAAACAATAATAAAATGCGATAGCACGACAAAAGGTACAAATAGAAAAAAAAAACATCGGTGAACTCCGCTATAATTGAGTTAGTGTTTCAACTTTTGTAGAGTTGTAAAATAATTTAAAAAAAAAAAACTTAAATTGTATTATGAAAAACAACGTCCTCAACTTAATAGTAATGTGCAAGCAAAATCAACAGTAAGTATATTCCGTCTATATTCAGTCCCCGGCATCTTACTTGGCAAGGTTTTATGCAGTAGGTGTACTTAAGACCCTGCCGGCTCTTAGGGCTTGTACACAAAACCGCGATGCGATGCGATGCGATGCGACGCCGCAAATTCGCAAAATCCCGGCAATTTGTATGGTTAGTTGAGTAGCGAGTTCGCAGTTTTTTGCGATGCGACCTTACTCCAGTCCTTCCTATTACGATGGTATTCACCTGTACGCCATGTCGTCGTCCTCGCCACCCCAGCCCCAGTACCGGTTGGAGAATCCGTTAACCTTCTGGAACTGCTCGAGTGTCATGGCCGACACTCCGCCAAAAATATCTTCATACGGGAGCCTAGAACGAATGATACATCCCATTTAGAAGTTTTACATACATACATACTTAGATACCGTCACGCCTCTTTCCTACAAGGGCGGGTAGAGACCACTTTGTTTCACTTGCTACTATCCTGACATACCTATTTTGCTTCATTCATACTCATTAATCTCTTCATACATGCTCGTCGATTTCGGGTACGCTTGACCTGACCTGTTTCTAATACGTCCCCGATTTGTTCACGGAACGTCCGTCTAGGTCATCCCGTTACAACGCACCCAGCCACACTCCCCCTATAAATTTGTTTAGGAAGGCTTCGACGTCGAAGCAGGCCGAGAAGATGGACGAATTGGACTCGTACGTGGAATACTGGCCTGATATAACGCAAGACCGAGAGTTGTGGAGGTTAACAGCAGCAGTGGGATACAATAACAGGCTAAAGAAAACTTCTTTCATCCATCATACTTCCATTAAATTTCAGCGACAAAAACATATGGTTAAAGTTTCTTACCTAAAGTTTAGTTTGTCAATGGATGCGGACATGTGCCGCGGCTGTCGCGGGCACGAGTAGAGATTCCGCTGGTCCAGCGGCAGAAGGTCGATGTCGTGGAAAATGAAGCACTGCCAGCCGCCGGCCTTCTGTTTCTGACTTTCCGCGAACCCCACGTTCATGAGCTTCGCGCGGTTGAAGTCTTGGCTGCCTGGCGACCAAAAAAGGAACAATAACAACAACTGAATCAGATATTCTGCATAAGGTAAAAGTACCAATGCTGGAAACCTCAACGCCCAATAGATGGCACCCATCTGTCACCTGTCTTAGTATGACATAAGGTTGCAAGTGCCAAGTATTGGGTCAGTGTCCAGCACAGGGACGTTTACCTTATTACATCCCAAAACACCATTGATTACGTTAAGTGGAAATTACATTTTCCACATCAACTTCGTTATCAGTTAAATCATCAAGCAGAGCACAAAACTGCATCACAAACTGATTGAACATTTGTTTCTTTAGCATCATAACAGACTCATACAACCGTAAGGTTTACAAACAAAGCAGTTAAACACCACACAGCATTGTTCTCAACTTACCTTCCTGTTCCACAATGAATATCCCGTATTCAATTTGTTGCTTCATCAGGAAAGGATGCAAGTGGTTCAGGAATATCGCCAAGTGTTGCTGGCGATCTCTGCAATAAAAAAAGAACACGTAATCAATTTAGGATAACGATTATGATATTTGCTTTGAGGATTCTATCAGAGGACGAGTTTTGTTTTTTTTTTAAACAAAAACGTCCTAGGTTCTAGGAACGTACGTCACAAAATTGGATACTTTTTGACTTTTTTATTTCAAATCTTAAATCAACCGGAGAATAAGTTTTAGACGAGTTTTAGCTCCAAAAATATTGTAAGTAAGTTTGTTGGCATCCTGTGAATTCAATGTATCCTGCATCGTTGACATTGAAAAATTACCTGTAGGGTACAATGATAGCGACTTTGTGTTTGGCGGTGCAGTTTGGCGGCGAATAGCGCCCGCCCCAGTGCACTTCGGGGTACTTCTTCTCCACTACATCCAGCTCCATGTCAGTCTTGTTCACTGGTATTGGACCTGCGAAAACGTTGCTTATTAACCACCAAGGAAAAGGCAAACAGCTAGGCTACTATGGATACTATTGTATACTATTCTACGTTATCTACTATCATCTGTATTCAAATATTTTTTTTTTTTTGTACAAAATAGGTACGAAATAGATAACCAGTCTCACAATCTTCTTGAAGGTTGGAACAGCTATGGGTGCAAAGCTACATCAAACATATCTCTAATATTCTAATTCCTCACCTAAATCCGACGGCACTTCACACAGCGGCAGTTCCGTCTCATTCTTCCTCAGGTCCAAGCCTTCTGTGGTCACTAGGTTCTTGATACTCTCCATCAACCTCGTGATTAGCAGTGTGGTGCTGTCCTCTTCTCTCGTCATGTTCAGGGGTGGGCCGGTGGCATTCAGGGCTTCGAGTCTCGGTTTCATTAGTTTGATTAGCGTCGAATTCATGTGTGTCAAGTTGAGACTAGGAGGAGGAGTTCGGGTTCTAATGAAGTATTTCGGAGAATCGGTTGTGTAAGGTTTTTTGGGCCAAGGCGGGTGATCAGCGGATCTGGAATTCAATGAAATATTGCTACGGTCACCAGTTTTAAATCTGCTTCGGTGGAGAAATAGTGCTACTCCCCCGTATGCTCTAAGAAATAATACAGTCCCCCGCATTAAACGTGGCAAGATTTTAAGCAGAGGGGTTTTCGCGCATCGCTGCTCAATGGAAGAGATGCGGGTGATGTATGCTGAATAGAGATGTCACGCTAAATCAATCATACAATAGAAAAAAAATGTATCATTCGCTCACCGATTGTGTATCACTCATTTCGCTCACTTTATTAGTAGCTTGTCCAAAGAAACGTAACTTTATTGTATAAAGGTATCATTGCATAATGCTCGCTCATTTATTTTCTCGGATCACTTTATTTCACTCGCTATCATCGCTCTCGCTCATTTAAAGTAGCATGTCTGCAAATCAGTGCCTAAAATTGGGTGGTGAATTTGTGCCCTGATGCCATGAAGGAGCGAGAAGGACTATAATAATATATGATCCGGTCATGAGATCAATTTAACGATATCGGTAAAGACACCTTTGAATCTGAACTGATATAAAGAATGATCGAGTGAAATAAAACTATATATCATTAGATCACATTCTAATACTGACTTGATGGTGGGCTGCGTGGCGTTGTACAGCGGCGTGTAGAGGTAGGTCCTGAGCGGGGAGGCGTCCAGGATGGACCCGAAGAGGTACTCGACGGCCGCGAGCGCCAGCACCAGCAGCAGCAGCAGGCGCAGCGCGCGCGCCGCCCGCCCGCCGCCCGCGGACCCGCTCGCGCCCGCGCCCATCAACGCATGCGCGCGACGCACACAGAACCCTGCCGACAAATAAATACGACGTGATGGCAGTGATGGTATTAGGCCAGCGTTACAATTGTAAGTTTTACTTACGTAAGTAAAGGACACAGCTATGAGTTAGGATGAGATAGCAATAGTCATCTCTCTTTTTAGCAGATAGCTGCGTCCCTACTTATGTAAGTAAAACATACAGGTGTATTGCTGGCCTTATATACTCGTAGATCAGGGGTGGCGAACCAATGGCACGCGTGCCAACCTTGGCAAAATAGTTCAGGCACGTCGAATGATAGAGCTTAGACGAATCCTTTCGAGACGAACCTGTCTAAACGAATCCTTATAAATTTTAATAAATAGGTAGTGCAACTTAATGCAATCTAATTTTATTTTTGTTTAATAATATCAATAAGCTTCAATTATTTGATGGCACGTTATAGCTATAATTTATGTACTAGGGTAACGGCACCAGTTATGGACGGTTTAAGCTGACAAGCACCAGTGATGGACACTTCATTCATAATTTAAAGACCATAGAGTTGTGAATTGATTGTTGTAAAACAAATGACTTTTCCTTGGTGGATAGAAAATAAGAGTCATTGTCCATTACTGGTTCTTTGTCCATTACCGGTGACTTTACCCTAATTGTTTCATAAAAAAAAGCACGTATGCCACTAAAGGTTCGCCGTCCCTGACATAGGTGATATGGTGGTAGACTATTTCTTGGCCGACTGTCTAAAGCTACTTGTACTATTATCTATTCTGTGCTAAAGCCAAAGATTTCAATTCTTGAGCCACCATGGAACCATTTCACAGTAAAAGTCAGTGAAGTCGCATTAAATAATAACAATGGAAGTAGTAACGACTTTTCTTTGAAAGGATTGCGTACAACTATGCCCAAAAAAAAGTTTTTTTCATAATTTTAGAAACCAACTTTTGGAAGTTCAATATCTATCTCTCCTCCAAATTTCATGAGAATCGGTGCACTAGAGGTGGAGTCCGAGTCCGGACGGACGGACGGACGCACATGACGAAACTATAAGGGTTCCTTGTGGATACGGAACCCTAATAAGGTAAACAATAGGTATTTTCGATGCATGAACGGGGTGGATGCACCATACGTTGCTCTAACAACACAGCATTGATCGGTATTGACCTCCATTTATCATGTCAATAAGTGCTCGTTACAGATGATTTAATGCCCGTTTTAATGTGGAAATTGTGGAGCGCTAAATAATGAGTGAATGAGTGCTTGTGGGAATGTAATATCGCGTTTTGTTTATTGGCGAATTCGTCAATAGTCGTTAGGCCCTGCTCAGACGACAGACTATCCGCGACAGACTTTTTAGTCTGTGAAAATAGAACCTATGGAATTATATGCAGTAACGCACACAACGCGCGCAAAGTCCGAGGCACAATGCATACAATCCTCGCAGACTTTTTGTGCGCCGCAAACTGTCTGTCTTCTGCGTTGTACCTTAAACTCTAACGGTTAAAGGCAAGTGCGTGTCGGAAAAAGACGTGTAGTGAAAGATACAAACGTTTTGATAATATTGCCTTCAATTCCGTACCACATACATAAAAAAAATACATCAACATCACACCTGTATTTCTTAATGGGGTAAGCAGAATGTAAAAAAGCGTAATTAGTGTAATCATACTCATACTTCATACTCATACTCATTTATTGGTAATATTTTAATTATTACATGTCAAAACTGTCATGAAACGATAACGATTTCGTTTGAGAATTAACGCGACAATTCCATGGAACTGACTGTGTCGACCGCGGCAGTTGTGCAAACGTGCCGCTTGGAATCGCTGTCTCAGTTTCCATACATTTCTCGCGTTAATTCGTAAACGAAATCGCTATCGTCCCATGAACGTTTTGATTACACTAAGCACTCTGGACTGTTTCACGTTTCGCGGCCACTTCCAGCATATTTTTTTGTTTTTGAGCTTGCCAGTACAAAAGTGACAGATTGCTACCCTGTCGCCTAAATTATAATTCCTTAGTCGCCTCTTACGACATCCACGGAAGAAATGGAGAAGTGTTATTCTAAACCCGACACCACACGGAAAACCATAAAAATATGGACAAGAACTAACAGTTTCTGAACGAAATGGGTAAAAATATACGGACAGATAGATTTTATCTAACTGTAAGCGTCTACCGGTTTGCCATCTTCACAGAATCCAAAAAAAACTAAGTTGACAGATCTGACGAAGCTGATTAAAACTCGTTCAGAAATAGCGTAGTTAGAAGGTCAACGCCCTCGCTCCAAGCCCTGAAACCAGGGATCGAATACCGGTATTATTTTCATACATTTATACCGGTAATCAATTTCGGTATCTCAGTTGTTATTGTATGTTATTGGATTTTATTCATTTAATGTCGTACTTTTGTAGACTTACCTAAATTCTATCTAGGAATACCAAGCTAAAATTCCAAATTACAGGAGATATTTTAGTTTTTAGTAATACCGGTAACGATCCCTGCCTGAAACTTTAGGTATTCGGCACTTCATAGTTTTGCAAACAAACGGGCGAGTTCAGACAAGTTGCCGAGCTTGTGCTGCTCGCCGAACAGGAAATTACAGTTCCCTTAAACTGATGTAAGTTCTTAATCAACTTTAGTGCCGTGCTTGCATATGACACTGAAGACAGTAGAAATACATACGCAAGTATCACGACTATGTTCGCTGTACAATCACGCCAGCAGAAAGGGCGTACGTAACGTTACACGGTTTTGTAACAGTCTACCTAACTTTAACAACAAGAATTACATTTTTGATTGTATACAATCTTTTTCCTATCCGTATTTAATTTTTGTCCATATTCCATAACGTGTAAATCCTGTGGAGATGATCCTGGCTAAGCCATCAGAATTCTACTACTAGGAAATTATTTCCAACTTACACAAGTTTACATCATTTTAGCTTAGTGAGTAATCGGAAGAGGATCAAATTTAATTTCAAGATTTGATTACAAACTAACACTATGACAAGTGATACATACATACATACCTACATACAAATACATACATACATATATCACGCCTGTTTTCCCAAATGGGATCGCCAGGGCACACGAGGGGCTACGTAGACCACCGTGACTACTTCACGTTGTGTAGCCAGTAGCCACTTCTAGCATATTTTTAGGAAGTAAAACTTAAAGAAGCCTAACTAAAGCATACCTCAACTTTACCCTTAGCATCTTACGACATCTACGGAAGAGGTGTTATACTAAACCCGACACCACACGGAAGAACAAGACAAGTTAAACTGAACATGTGCTAAAAAAGCTTAAACTACGTAAGAACATTTAAAACTTTTCTCTACAAAAATATACATAACACAGGGTGCAGTCTTGCATATTATTAATAGCAATACTTACATTGGACGTGACTTAACCGTACGGCCCTCAGTTTGGCGATCTCACCAAACTACTGCCTACACAATGACCACGCAAGCATCTCAGAACGATACGTGGACTCTTATCAGCCCATACAAAAACTATCAATTTACTCATTTAATGGTAATTACTTTACTGATAACGACTTAACTACGTTGCATTTCGTTGAAATGCGAGGTTAGTACAGCTACATTGCACACGGATTTAGCGAAATAATAAGATTAAAAGACTCGCAAAATGATTACAAAAGTTCGCATGACAGAATAAGAAAGTTGCAGAAAAATTGTCTATTGCCAAATACTTGGAAAAAGTTCTTATTTCTGCAGTTTCTGTTATAAAGGGCAAGACCGACTTGTACCAAGTTAAAACTTAAAACCGTTAAACTGATAGGAAAATATAAATATGCAACTCACACTCACGTGCATAATCACACCCGCGTTAATTGGCAAACGAAATCGTTATCGAATTCATGATTAATTTGAGTACACTAGACGTTCTGAAGTGAGTTTACAAGGGTTCCTTTTTCATTCAGAGGTACGCAACCCAATAAAGTTTATAAGTTATAAACCAACGTTTCCGAAGACAGTGGGGCTTTTTAAAAAATATGGCGTTTCTGGCGTTATATTTGAGGTCATTTAAAAAAAAAGGTTACCTTCAGTAGAGAGTTCAGTAAAGACGGAGCACGGTGGAAGTGGCCCATCCTCTTCAATTAATGTTTTGACTTCGTCCGAACATTGTTCTTTGCATAATATTGTCTGAAACAAGACAACAATTTGTTAATTAATATTACACAGGGAAAACATAATTACCTAAAAGGCTAAAATGACTTTTGATCATATCAGTAAAAAAATTTTTTTTATATTAATACAATACATATATGTACTACTTCGTGTGGTGTCGCATTTAGAAAAAGCACCTCTTTTTTTCTACCGTGGATGTCGAAAGAGGCAGGCTATGGATGAAGACTAAAGCTAAGCTTCCACTTGTCGCTATCGTACGCATCGGACGTATCGCACGCAACGGATTGTAGTATTCTTTGTATAGAAACTCATACAAGTGCGTCCACCTTTCCGCATCGTACGCATCGCATTTCGCCATACATCTGATTGAATCCGATGCGTCCGATGCGTGCGATGCGGACCTGTGGACGCTTAGCTTAAGGAATACTTTAAATTGACAGGCTAGCAACTTGTTACTATGCTCCCTCTTTTATCTTTGCTCAAACATTTTTTTTAATAGTCACAATAAAACATACAAAAAATAAAAATAAACTTTCATAATACATAAAATTAGGTACTGTGAGAGTCACTTATAGTCAAAAAATAGATACACTGACGTCTTTATATCGGTCGCGTCTTTTTACCTCGTCATCAACGTGTATCAGTTTCATTTCACTACATTTATTTTAAATTATTTCAATCTCCAATTAATAAAAGATCGTGAGCGCAACACTGACACCTTGTATAGAAAACCATAATATAAAAGTTGGCAAGTACAATTTTTATCGCAACCCTATCGTGCAAAAAAGCGTGTGCAAAAATGTGGTTGTTTAGGGAAGACGATAACAATTACAATAACTTAACCACAAACCCAAATAAATACATAAAAGTGACAAAAACAAAAAAACTGAACACTACAAACTTGGCCAAGGTTTCGCGCAACTTAATTTTGCTGTAATTATTTCGCAATTATATCGTGAAATTACGTTTTTGGAATAACATAACCAAATTGGGCGTATACCTACCCTATATTTTTCTTGACTTAGTTAAAATGGATAATCCACACATTACAGTTATCATAATAAAAGTGCGTAGTTTTCTTTTGAGACTAAGCGAAAGGACTCAAATAGAGAAGAATAAAGAATGAAGTCCACAGAGACATAGAGAAAGTTGGAAGTTGTATTTATGCAAACGATCTTCGAAACTTGGATAACGCCATTTTGAGTTACCAATTGACAGTTGATTATGTAGATGACGTTTTAGTAGTCTATAGTTTCTTCTACTCAACGATAGATGGTACTAGGTGTAAAATGCCCTGAACTGCGTAGACTGCGTGATGAAAACAATCACAATCCCACGGGATCGGTGTAGGTATTTGGCCGGTATAAAAAGTAGTATACATTATTATGTTTATCCTGGGTTAATTTTCCTGCATACCAAATTTCATCAAAATTGGTTACGCCGTTTGGCGTGAAGAGGTAACAAACATACTCATTCCCATTTATAATATTAGTGTGATGTGAATTAGAAGTGTTATCCATTCTTACCCGCGGAAAGAAGTTGAAAAAAAAACCCGCGAGCGAGCTTGTTCGCTTTCGTCGCTAAATCGTAAAACGACTTCATAAACACTAAATTTCCACCTCCCCATCATGTTTTACCTTATTTATCACCCTTATTTACGTTGTCATAACACAAAACCTGCAGTTAATCTCGACTTCTACTGTCTCATTAATTTTTTATGATCCCGACGACCCATTTTATTCGTGTTTTCGCGTTTAGACACGGGCCAGCTGTTCTTAAGGGTAATCTGATGTTGAGATGCTTTTGCGCGTAAATTAGGACAGACGAAATTTTGTTGTTCATAAATAAACAAACGTCACATCAATAATATGGACTGAAAATAACAGAGGTAGTTATGTCACGTCACTGCATGAATCTTTTTCTAATAATATTTACTACAATGACAACAAATAAATGCCACAACATTGTCAGTAAAATTTAATGCTTTAATTTTTCATCCATGATTTTAAAATACATAGAGCAGATTTAAAAAAGTCAACTTCTTATAAAATTGGCAACACTTCAAATTAACATCGATCAGGCTGTCGCAGTGGCGCCATCTGCGTTTTATTTTCTACTGAACCTCCTGCAATGCAATGTTACTAAATTTAAGAGAACCCTATTCAAAGAGTGGGGTCCTACTCTTACACTCCGGAGTGGAGGCTTGTGACGTCACGCCGTGGTAAAAATTGTACCCCCTAGTGATGTCATCTGAACCTACAGGACACCATATCCTTGTCAATTCTAGTTTATCAAAAAATAACTGTACAACAATTTTTGGTAATTTATTTGACGTACTAAATAGTGTAGCTTAATATTAAAAATTAAGTAAGTAATACCTCACACGATTCACTGTGCGCTTTAAATTGATGCGCAATTTCTGACATATGCATTTTATATAATCAAGAGGAAGGTTTACAGGACATGCATAATATTGCAGAGAAATGCTTGCTTATCTATATATATAAAAGGAGAAACTGACTGACTGACTGACTGACTGACATATCAACGCACAGCCTAAACGGCTAAACGTAGG